>OX155953.1:19928495-19979127 GCA_944548615.1 Micropterix aruncella
AAAAAAATGTATTTATTTATTTATTTTATTTATTTATTTACATATACATATACATTCAAATTCATGAGCACAACAGAAAATAAAATGTCAATTTATACAATGCCGTCGTATGCTTTTAAAGTTATATACGCATTATACATCTGTCTGAGCCTAGGTTACATAGGGCATACGTTAAACGCAAATGGTAATATTTCTATTATGCTAAGCAAAGAGCAGCCGAGCCCGCCTTGCTAGGCACCCCTGTGTTAAGGCGAGCTCACTTCGGGAGTCACACTAGAGTGCCACGGTTGTGTCAGGTTGTGTCAGGAAAGATCTAAAATATATATATTTTTAATGATTTCTATTTTAATTTATAATCATTATTATTATTATTATTATTTTTTATTTTATTATTTTGTTATTTTTCTAGTTTTTTTAACCGCAAAATAGATTCCACAAGCGCGAATCCCCTATTTTGCAATATAGAGGTGATTGTCGCATCGTATTCCGAGTTCGCATCGTATATGAGTTCCGCTCGTTTCCCGGTAAATATTGCTATCCATAATGCAGGTAGGCAGATAGTTTCGTATTGAACGCAACTGAACTGATTGACTAGTAATTCAGGGGTTCGCAGCAAGCGGTTTTTTAACAGCGTACTACTAACACTTTTTAAATAATAAAAGTTATACAGTTACAAAATTAAACTAAAGTTAGATACATACTTACATTTTATAATAGCAGCCGTAGAAATAATTATATTAAAAGAAATTAAATAGTATAAATTTATAATATAAATGGATATATGGCTCAATAGGTATTCAAAATTATTAAATTACTATATAGTCAGCGAGTCAGATAGTCAAATAAAACATATAAAAAATTAAAAAATAAACAATGAAAATAAAAAATGAAAATTGTAAAAAATGTAAGTGTTTAAGTCACTTCTAATACTTTAAAATTAAAGATGGAAAAATAGCGTTTCAACCCCATCTCTACCCATATTAAGAAGCCAAGTATGGATTTGTTTCTTAAAAATAATGTTGCTATTTACAGATTTAATATAGTTTTCAACTGTATTGTAGGCTCGAGGGGCCATAAAAAGATAATGCCGCTGAGCAAATGCAGTTCTTGTTTTAGGAACAAGGAATTGTTCCACAGTTGCTGACCTGGTGTTGTGATAGGAGCATATGGTCACTTGTTTGCTGACATTTTTATGGAAATGGGTGACGATACTTTTTATGTAAAGCTGTCTAATATTGAGGACGGATGCTTCGTTGTATAGCGATTCCGAAGGGAATCTGATTGGCCGACGACACATAATTTTTAAAATAAGTTTTTGAGCCCTAAGCAGCTTATCGATGTGTGTCAGAGAACTTCCACCCCAGGAGTGAATTCCGTACATCCATATTGACTGTGCAAGGGCAAAATATATAGTTTTTAGCGATTTATTATCTAAAACTGACCTTAGATCTCTAAAAACATATGCCAACTTTCTGGTTTTATTGGTTATGCTGTTAATGTGCGTATTCCATCTTAGATGACAGTCTATTTGCACTCCGAGATATTTTATACTATCAGTGCTATCAATACAAGGACATTCGCATTTTGTTAATCTTTTAATATACTCGCACTTTTCATTGTGAATTTGTATTCTGAGTTCAGAGTCAGGTTTATTTGAGGAAGTTATACTAAAAGGGACATATTTTGTTTTAGAGATATTAAGAGACAGCAAACTATTATCAAGCCATAATTTTATCTCCATTAATCCTTTCTCAGCCAAAGAGAAACAATTAGTCCATGTCCGAGCTTCATAGATAAGAGCGGTATCATCTGCATATGAAATAATGCTACAGTTGTCTTGTATGTCATTAATGCCATTGATGTAAATTAAGAAGAGCAGCGGCCCTAGGATACTACCTTGGGGAACTCCATACAATGACGGCAATTTAGTGCTGTGGACGCTGCTTCGAATACTGACGGATTGCTCACGATTGCATAGGTAGTCTGTAAACCAACAGAGAGCTTTATTCCTTATCCCAATATTCCGAAGACGTTTAATAAGCAATTCATGAGAAACCGTATCGAATGCCTTGGCCAGGTCGATGAAAATTGCAAGACATTTATTGCCCCTATCCAAAGCATTCGTCAGGTTCCCAGTTAATTGCAATATTGCATCAGCTGTCCCCATTTCACTCCTAAAACCAAATTGGTTTTTTGAGAGTATATTGTTTTTATTTAAATAGTCATTAATTCTCACTTTAACTATCTTTTCAAATATTTTTGAAACCGAACTTAGTAGAGATATAGGTCTATAATTATTGACGTCCGTAGGGTCACCGTCTTTGTAAATTGGGACAATATTAGCAACCTTGCAACGTTGTGGAAATATTCCTTGCCTAAAACTTTCATTAATGATGTGAGCCAGAGGCGTGGAAACGAATTTTTTGGTGAAAATCAAGCTCTTAGAATCAATTCCGTCCAATCCTGCTGCAGTATCAGTTTTTAGAGTACCAATGGCTTTAGAAACCTCACTAGGAGTTGTTAGAAAAAGATGGAAATTATGTTCTAAAGTAGTAATGTCCTCGGAAATCCGTAAGTCGTCTATCGATATATTATTATCAATCATTATCTTATTTGCTAAGTTTTGCCCTACTTTATTAAAGTGTTCATTAAAACAATCAGCTATAACTTTTGGATGTTCTGTAACATTTTTAAGAAATCCCTTAACTTTAATCTCATTGATATTTTTCTTTGAATTTTGTTTACCTGAAATTTCTTTTATAATCTTCCATAGCGACTTGGAATCGTTCCCTGCCTCTTTTACCTTGGCTTTGTAGTAGTTTTGTTTTGTTTGTTTAATTAGATCGTTGCATATATTCCTGTAGTTTTTGTAATAGCCTAGAACTATTTCGTCTCCCACATTATTTTTAACTTTAGCGTGTAGTTTGTCTCTTTTTCTTAAACAAAATATTAATCCATCTGTAATCCAGGGTTTGATTTTTTTGTGTTGTTTACTATTTATGTCTTTATAGCTGGTGCATTGGTTTATGTAACCCACTAGAATATCGATAAACTTGCTTGTAGCCTGATTTATATTTTTATTTGAGTACACCTCCGACCATTGCTCCTTCTGTATGGATTTAATTAATAATGGGTAGTCGATGTACTTAAATGTACACCTTTGACGATCCCTTGTTTTACGGTTCAACGTTTTTTCGATGCTTATTATAGTCGGATAGTGATCCGTGACTGCACTCTGATAAATAATCGATTTATAGTTATAGTATGCAATTAAAACTAAACAAAAAAAATAATCTTTGCATTATATTCAATAAATTTAAGTAGGAAAATATATAATAATATAAACAATTATTTAAGCAGAGTATTACCACTATAGTGTAATATATACTATGTATGAGAAAATAATGTGTAATTTTGCAAAATTTTACAAATGTATGTATTTTTAGTAAGTACCCTATAGTAGTAAGTAGATCTTCAGTTTTTGAGCCAGGTTATAAAATGCCATTTGAATGATCATTATTTTATACGTAGGTAAATAAAGATACAAAAATTTAAATTACAATTTCATATAAAAATTAAAATACTAACGGTACGGCTTACGTAAATCCAGAAATAAATAATTTATTAAAACGCATGAACTTGCTTTGACGTCATGTGGTTGTTACATCGCAATATCCCCAGGTCACGGTCTTCTATAATTGGAAATTTATTATCAGAATATAACCGCATTTCATATGACGCGGAAATACTCATACTCAAGCCTTCTTTACGCTCTACTGACCCCACTTTATATAAATAAACCTCCTTGTCTGCTCTGGTGGACACTAAATAAAAACATTTTCATTTTTTATTATCTGAATCAGTGATATGAAACGCATGAATAATCACCGTTGGAGGCCGTAATTTATGTCATACATGGAAATAGGGGTAGAAGGTCTTATTGGAAGAAGGCAATGAAAGCTCTATCATTGGTATATTTAATGTTGTTAAATATAAATATTGTCCACGATTATAGAACACTTCCTTATATTGTTATCCCCGGACGATACCTTCAACTTAACACTTTACCGCTACACAATGCGCCGTCACGGTTCGCCGCAATAAATGCGACCGCGCCCTCATAACAATTGTTATAATAAATAATGTATCGCGTTCAGGCGGGCGTCGCGTGGCGGGTGTTGCGGCGCACAGTGTTTAGTTTTATAAACAAGTACTTATATCTAAACCTTTCTTTTGAGGAAATCTAAAGTGTGAATGAAATGTTGCCATAAACATTTCGGCACAGTTGTCGAAATCATTATATGACTTTAGAAAAACAGCAGTAAAGTTAAATATAATTTCGTGTAAGATTTAATCAATACCAAACTGTCTAGCTACGAAAATACGTATACTATCAGAATTATTTTTCAGAGAAATATCAAAATTTTAAGTAAATTGTATTTATAAAGTATTTTTTTTAAAAGCCTATGAAAGAAATAAATACTTAAAAATTAATAAATACTAAATTAAAATATGTGTTTAACAATATTAAAATTAAATAAAATAAAATAAATAAAATTTAATAGGTGAAAAGTACATAGTAAAATTAGAGGATATATTTATTTATATAACCCTTTCGTATACATACCTGCAGGTATGTATATGTCCCAGACGCTGTTAGACTGTTAAGATACTATGTATGTGCATCGAAGTTTCTTTTTTGACGGCCACTGGAGTTTTACGTGTATAATTTAAACATACTGTCCCCATCCAGTCTGAGCGTTTGTTATTTATATAAAAAAGTATCCGGTTTCGACTTGCCGCTAGGCCTTTATACCAGTTATGTAAGGCAATGATGCATATTACCTAAATTTGTTATAATCCTGTAGCGACATAGTATTGTCGGTTCGAAAGTAAAAATATCAAAACAACACTGAATAATACTACTTTAAAGAGGTGAGGTGACTATGTAAGTACTTTCTTTTTCTTATGGTATGTTTAGGGAGTTCAAACTACTAGTACGCGGTTGGGGGAGACAATCGTCTCTATTGATCTGTGAATTCTGACTATGGAAAACAGACTGCCTACCATGTGTTAGCTGCTTTCGCGCGCAGTCTCCCATAGATAAAAATGGGGTCATTCAGGTTTAATCAGTTGAACCATATATTATGTATCAATCAATTGAACCATATATTATACATATATAATATATTAACCATTAATTGTACTTTTTAGCTGAACCATATATTATACATATACCCTTGTGCCCATATGAATAAATAAAAATTAAATTGTTGCCAATAGATGCCAATTACAATGCTCTCAAATTGTCTGATATGCTCAAATTTGTTTGAATGGGCCCACTGTGAGACGCGGCCGCCCGCGCGCGACAAAAGATTAATTACGGAGCGACGCGTCGCACACCTTCACTATTTCGCCCGGTAAATTTACATGGGTTTTCTGGAGCAGAAACTTAAGCCTCTTTGCGTTGAATTATTGAGGATTCGATTGTCTCCCCGGGCGAACTTATGGGCTCGCATTGTCTGAACTTTGCAATTTATTACCGCGACCTCGAGCGAGCATCAAACTTAGATAAGCGGCTGTATTGTTCGGACCTGTCGCTATTTTCGCCACTACGTTACGCCACTGTCACGTGGCTCTCGAAATATACGATTCTAACTAAAAAAATCCAATTGCAACACTGTGCTGTTGGGTGCTTAAACGAGTAAAATCGCGTCATGTTAATGCACGGAAAAATAATTCATACAGTTGCAATGGAAACACCGGCAAATGTCAAGTTTCTACGTCCAATATTTCGAGATTGAAGTATGAGAAGTGCGCCCTCTGGTGAATCGATTTCAACCACAATCTTTTAAAATTTTGCATTAACAAATGATGCCTACATGCCAAATTTTAGCTCAATCGGATGAAGCGCTTAGGCGCTATGGTAGAGGTAGTAATACACACACACACACACACACACACACACACAGAATCACAGATAGATTTCAGTCTGGAAATGGTCTTAATCGTCTCAAAAGGGGCCAAAATGTATAATATCCGTCTTCATCTCGATTTTTTTTGTGCGTTCACAACACTCTCTTTTCTGGGAAAGTAATAAATACATGAGAATATTTACGAATCACAATACAGATATACCAAAGTACTACCTGTATATGTGTTAACAGCTGTTCGATTTTAGTTAAAAGAAAACGGATTATTACTGCCTGGAAATATACGATTTTTTTCCCCGACGTTTCAGTTATGTTAAATTTCCGTCTGCCAAAAGACAGTATGTTTTCCATTATTTAAGCCTGTATAAAATGCCCTAACAGCATTTAAAAAAAAACATACTGTGCTGATTTAGGCAGTATTGACAGTTAATTGCGGAATTAAATACGGTCTGTAATCTTGCAACGGTAGAATGCAATCCAACATTACCAGTATTCAAAAAACATTAAATCGACGGATATGGTGCGCTGAGAATTGTACATTAAAGTTGTACAATTCCAATACCTCTGGGCAGTCAAGCCTGTTTATTGACAACATTGTTTATAAACCGCAAGTCTGAGGACACATTAAAGTTCACAAACTTGTAAACTTTAATGTGTCCTCAAATTAGCAAACTCAACACCACTGTTAAGTCTATAAGTATGTGTTCTTAGAAATAGTTTTTTAAGCTTCTCGAAATTGTAAACGTAGATTACGTAGGAGGGATTCCAGATCACTGAAACATATTCCAATCTGTTTCTAGTTAGAGAATTAAATATATTATTTAGAGCAAGTGGACTAATAAATTAATTTGTAATGCGAAAAAGAAAATCGAGAAAGGTTAACAATTACAAGAAAAGAATTAATCAATTTTTCGAAATACTGATTGGAAAGCAATTTACAATAATAACAAAAATAACGTTTGTTTGTTCTTTGTGATTGTTTTCCGAAATAAATGAATTAATCAATCAATCAAATAAACTTTATCGTTTCATAATTTATGTAATTATATTATACATAGTGACAATAAAAGTGAACAAATATTTCGACTAATGCAATGAAAGAATTTACATGTTAATACTTAACCATTATTAAAGACTACAGATAAATATAAAAAAATAATCCATAAAATAAACAGTCAATATCAGAAAGTCAAAAAGTAAAAATATCTTCATTATTTTAGAAATAAAATAGTTAGGCTGCAATAAAATGTTGTTACGATGTGATTACAAGTCGTAGACATGTTATAATTCTCGTTTAGAGATAGGTTTTCAACTTGCGCACTGGTATATTTATATTTCTTTCAGTTTTCTGTGCAGCTGGTATCATAAATGTATTTTGTACATAGGTACGATTGTGAGATTTAATGTATACTTTAATGGCTGTCAATTACACGGTAAAGGTAAACTTTGCTTTTTAGCTGTAACTCTTTACTCCTTTATCGATCGATTTTTACTTTAACCAAACATGGTTGATTCGTTTGTTTTCGTACTGCTGAACGTTAAAAAATCTAGATATTGGAATAGTGGACCATCTCTTGCAAGCATTTCAAGTCAAGCTTATTTATTCCTGCACCAAAACATTTTGTGTTTTGTAAGTCTTTGATGTAAGTTCGTTTCTAATACTAGGGGTCCAGACCTCTTGCCAATTCAGTGTTTTGTTTGAATGATTTCCTGGGAAGTTGTTGTTTGTTTAGGGTCATTGTTGAAAATGTTTTACAATATTTCTTCTATATAAAGCTCAACGCTGGCAACTCCGCAATACCATCGCCGCACCTAGGTTTTTCAAACTGAAAGGCGGCGGCGTTAAGTTTTTGTTTAAAATTCCCGAATTGTTTTTGGGGGCTCGGGCAAACTTTTAGACACAAATTAAATTCGCAGCGACTTGCAAATGTATTCGCGCGAATTTATATACGAGGACATATTCTCCCAGGAGGGCGGGAAGTTGTAATTATTTGCGGGGAAATAGGGGAATTATCGCACGGGACGAGCGAAGGGCGGCCGCCTTATTGAAATCAGCTCCGAAGGACTTATATGATAACCGCAATACCACAGCCACCCAATTTACAACAGGAAGACTTGTAATGAGTTGAAATTAATTTATATCTTCTCTTAGCGGTACACAATTAGGAGTTTTAATGAGTTATTTAAAAAAAGGTGAGTGTAGAGATATTGGAATAGATAGCGCTGTTGAATGTTGATATCAAGTAACCAAGACACAAATGTTACCAATTTTCATACAAGGTTATAATTTTGATAGAAATATTTTAGACCGTAACAACGATAACCCAAACAAATAATCACTTCACAAGATATCGTTAACATAAAACTATTAATTGGAAAGAGAAATGGACACCTAGTATTGACAAACGAGCTTTACCACAAGCATTTAAAAAAAAGAATGCTCTGGTGCAGAAAAACACGACTTGTATTCGCTTGAATGAGAGCCTTCGCTGTGAAAAATCTAGATTTTGTTAACGTTCGGCAGCGCGGACACAAATGAATCAACCATATTTGGTTAGAGAGAAAATCGTTTTGAGAGAGAGCAAGGTTTAACATTTTTCATGGTTTTAGTAGCCATGTCAAGGTCCTAATAGAAGCATCGATACATTTGGCAATTAAACAATTTGTCAATTTGTTATGTATGCACTTTGTTGTCAAAATACAATTTGTATTGTCATGTAGTTATAGCCCGATCAAATTTAGACATTTTACACAACTTCCCAACAAAAAGAAGTGTAATGTGTTCAGGATTCTTGTATGTATGTCTCCATATTTTTATTCCACCATCACTTCTAAACGCTTGATCTGATTTCGAAATCTATAGTATTGTTAGAATCGTTATGTCATCCCGAGTGTCATTGAATACTTACAAAACTATCCAATCTAACCTATCCAACCTAAACTATCCAAATGTCATACAAGTAATTGTCTAAATATCTAAATATTAATAAATTAAGATAAATATATCGTGTTATCAAATGAAAGGTATGATTGAGTACATTTCGAAAATATATGTATATGTATATAGATAAATACAAACACCAGAAATATTTTATAAAAATCGTTTTATTACTTGAGCGCCGAGGGCAACCGACTGATTGGGGCGACGGCGGCGCGCAATCACATTCTGAAAGCCAGGTCAATAGGCCCGGCTCACGTGAAGTCCCGCTCGACGGGCCTAGGACAAGGCCCGTCGACTGACCAACAGAATGCGCAATCGTCTTTAAGCACAGGATGTGTATAGAGAAAACACCTGTCAACGGTAACGTAGCGAAGCTTCCATAAATTAAATTTTGTTTTAACGGATATTGTTTCAACGAAGAACTTTATTATCTAACAAACGTGCTTTTTATTGCGAACAAATTGTTTTTACTAATTATAAATACAGTAGTTCACTTCTTGTAATGCCAGTCGTGTTTTTTATTTCTTTAAATTTATAAGGTATCTTTATAAGGTATCTTTTAAAGAACATAATAGATTATATTATATTTTCTAGGCCTATTTTTCATAGTAAAAAAAGATGTATCAGGGGCACATGCGCGGTGAAGAGGTCTCCCGACGGACGGGTGTATTTATGCGGCGTACTGTATGATTATATAATGCACTTACTTGGCCTCTATCCCTGTACCGATATTATGCCTTCCCATCTTGTTATTTCCATAGACCGTAATGACAAAGTGGCGTCTGTTTCTCGTACCCTAACATTACGTCGGTCCCTGCCCACAAGCAGCTTGCGTATCTAGTTTGAATATAATTGCATTCCGCTCTACAAACGACAAGCACGCCTCAACGAATCAAAGCCTGAGTTTCCAGAAACGTAACTTCATGGGACCCCGTCGTTTTTAAACTAATTCAAATATTTGTAGACTTGAGATATACCAGAAATGCTAATGAAGTAACGTTGAATACTTTGAAATACCGAATATGGCAATTATTGTAGACTACTCGTTCCAAAAATTGGATTTATTATTTTGAAAAGGAAACCAACTCTTAAAATTATTTGTTTCTACTCCTTATTGTGAAATTTCACCATGGACGGGTTTATTATTATACGACATACTTTTACAACCGACCGAACTATAGATTTTATATGTACTGTCCGCGCGCATGCTCCGAGGAATCGGGGGCTGGACAAGCGGACGGATTACGCCGCCGTTTTTTGTATCGGATAAGTGAAGTAACAACAACACTAAACAACATTAGAAAAATGTTGCCGTATTTATTTTAATATAAAATTGTACCAATTGCCATCAACAATTTTTTTCTTGGGAATAGGTGATTTATCTAGAAAATATAAACTCTTCAAGGAAGTACACTGAGAATAATATATTGCTGTAATAAACGAAAATACGCATGTTTCAAAAAGGATTACGTATATAACATGTACTGCGGTCCGGACGCTTGTATCAACATGACGCGTAACGGTGTAGTTACCATGTCACGGGTATAGTAATTACACCGCATATTCATTACGGCGCACAACGAGAGCTTTTATCATGATAGCATGTTATAACATACGTAAGGTTATTGTCAGTTACTAGAATCATGTTGAAGCTACATTATACCGTTATTTTCGTATTACCTGTACGGGAGCATTGTGAAACATATAATCGAGTAATGGAGTTTCAACAAAATTCCTTGCAATTCAACAAAGTTACGATTGAAACGTCATTATTCTGTATAAAACCGTAATAACAAAACGACATTGTAGGAAGAAATAATTTTTTTTTCAGTGTAGTAATACCATGTTTAATTCCTTGAAAATCTGCCTAGTGGCTTCTTTTAACATTAACATCTATTTGCAATGGTTTTGAAGTTTCCCCGCACTGTATTTTTTTTTCAAAGTTAATATTATTATGTATAATTTGATGACGTCAATAAATTTACAGGACTCTGGGTACAGCGGCGGCGACACAGACCAGAAGTCATTGCGACCGCATCGCGTCGGCCGGTCACCATAGACCGGCGCGGCAGTCCGGGTATTTAAGCCACTCTCTCCCTCATCCCCGGAGGCGATATTATTTACTAAGATTTCTCAAGCTCGGAATTAAACTCGACGACGACACCGCATTACTCCCCAATTGGATCCTGTAACTGGATAGTGAATAGTGAAAGAGCGAGAGAGACGAAGTAGGCTCCGCTCTCTATCTGTCTCTCTCTCTAACTTGGAGTCGCATCGCCAGCGGATAATGAAACATAACTAAGCCATTAATATGAAGCCGCCTCATTCCCCTGTCGCTTTGATCCTGACACTTGCGCCCCGTATCCGTAGGAATCACATTCATGAAAATATGCGAGGGAAAGAGATTTTTTGCAATTCAAGATTAGAATAGAATAGATTAACTTTTCAGTGGATTATGGTAAGAAATGTGATTATTTGATTAAGTTATTTATTGTAGTAAGTAAAGGTTTCAGGCAGAGAAAATAAGGGACTCGCGAACAAAAACTCTTAAATGCCAATTTAAATTTCATTTCATTCATTTAATTTATTCATGGTAACAAATGTAACAAAATATGAAACACAATTATTCTGCGTACTAACTCGTCATCGAATGTTCCAAGGAATTAACCAATTTTATTTCATAGAGAATGAGTTTTGAATTAGTGACATCCTTGAAGTGTGTGAATAAACACCAGCAAATAAGCAACTTTTGATTTAAAAAAATGTAAAATTCGCAAAAAAAAAAAAAAAAAATAGTTTAAAAACAGTTGAGAGCGTTGCATCATCTAGCTGTAGGCAAAATATCGCGACTATTGATCATTTGCAATATTTTGCCTATTGTTAGGTGGCGCAGCTCGCTCAATGCTTGTAAAACTTTTATTTATAAGTGAGGTTTTTCAGTATTACAAAAAAAAATGTACAGTTTTTTTTAAACAAAAGTTGTAAATTTTCTGGTACCAATTCACCCACTTCAAGGACATTACTAATTAAAAACTCATTCTATATAATTGGAATAATTTTATGAAAAAGATGTATTCTACTATATTGGTTTCATAAGCTAAAATCAAAATGGTTACGAAATTGTTATAGTAAAATAAAAAAACAAGTAATATAATCATGAAAAAATCAAAATAATCAATAAACATTAAAAGTAGTAGTAAATATGTACTTATAACATAACTCCCATTACAAAATATTACGTAATAGAAGTATTACATAATATTATGTAATATTACGCAATAGATATAAAAATTTGCTGGTATTTGCACTGTGTGTTTATATTCTTTTTATGTATATTGTTTAGAGAAAATTTTATTAATATATACGGATATATTGTGCACTTTGGTTTAAAAACATTGCTAATAGAAACTAACAAAACGAAATGATCCCTCTTTCGAGTCTCATGCCGACGAACATTACATTGTTATTTAGGTTTTAATCGGTTAAATCGAAAATTAAACAAAAGCTGAGATAAATACAAGTTGGTAACACTTAAAATCTTTAATCTTGTAAATAATGCAGGGTATCATCCCGGGTGGTAATTAATCATTCTCGAAGCGGTCTTTTGCAATTTTAATATGTAATATTTATGTCATCCATAATACTATGCTCAGTTTATGCTACCATTAAGGAGCATTGGCTATAAATAGCTGTAGTAAATATTTTTTCTGATCTTTGCTATAAATTTGTCTTATAGCCATATGTTTTATAATATCTTATAATATCAAACGACTCGCAAAGCATCTTCTACTTGATTTTTATAGTTTATCCCATTTTATATGATTATCCATGTGTATATAAAATATGTGTGTAATATATTCCTTCAAATAAATTTCATCCAGATATAAATATATATGAAACGTTTTTTTTAATGTATTTCGAAAGTCAAGTAAAAATGTTTTTTTAGCATTAAATGTCAGATAATTTTCTGCAATTGTCTGCTTATTAACATTTTCTATTACCTTTTTGTGGTCGTTAACAGTAACAATAACAGTGCATCAGCGAACATATTTACATGACAGCCAAATAAGTTAATCGAAAGATCAATAAAATGGACCGGATTGGTCATTTTTTGAAAAATTACATTACTCATTAAATTCCATAATCAGGTGCCTTTTCTGTATTTACGAGATAAGCCATTTTTGAATATGCCTCCTTTTACCATAATGTTGTATTTTACTCGATAAGATATTATGCCCCAAATAGTTAATTGCTTTTGACAAATCATAGTATAGCTAGAGAACTTTTCAGATAACTTTTTGGTGATAAAACTTTTTGATGATACAACTTTCTCCACAGAGAACTTTTTGGTGACATACTTATCCAGACAATGGACATTTAAAATGGCTTCGGTTTTTATATAGGAAACATAATTTTTTGACTCGTATTAGTTTTACACTGCGGTGTTTAGTTATTTCTGCAATTTAACTCGATAATACCATAGTCAATACTCGAGTTTCATTGGAAACTAATTGCAAAATAGTGAAGCTGTTTTCTATTAATTGTTTTTATTTTAAATTTATCCTTTTAGCCGATTTTAGGTAATTCCAAATTTGTATTGTGTTAATATTAGCTTTATTCTTCTTTGCTGTGGCGTATTTATTATTATTATTTATTCCGTAGCCGGCGATTGGGGAGGGGGTCGCCCTCGCAGTCAATACGCTGCTGTCGGTGCCGCTGGATCTCGTACGCCATTCACGATTCGCTTCCATTCTTGACGATTTTTTGCCACGTCTCGAGCATCCCTAGCCGATAATCGTTGATTTATGCTGTGGTGTATGCTATAATATGTTTATTTTGCTATCTGTGTAATTATTAATATTTTTCAAGCAAATCCACTTAAAGCATATTCGAGCCTTTTACGAATAATCTTTAAATCTCTCAGTATTCAAAATATTGATTTATTTTATTTTGATATTAAATCATTTTCATTATAACTCTCCTTTAAACCCATTCGATTCACAAAAATAAGTAAATGTTTACACATTCAAATCTTAAATGGATCTTGACCCGGAGATAAATGCTGACTAAACGCATCTTTTACGAATATAATTGACTACCTAATCCAATTTTAATGACAAGATTAATGAAAAGATAATCCAAAGATTAATGAAAAATAAAATTAATTAAAAAATCTCACCATATTTTCTCGGTATTGGTGTATCGTCAAAAATTATTATAATTGAATAGATGCTTACCTGCAACAAAAAGAAAAATACATGATTACACATTTACTGTTAAAGTTTAATTTTATATAACTTCTCCTGCTTCGACATACGAATGGAGTAAAGTTGTTCAGCATTAACACTTATGTAGGTATATTTCGTTAATATTATATGTACAAGAAGTAATAAAGAACCCACCGGCAGAGTCAGCGTTTTATCCTCTATATGAGCAAAGAAAATCGAGGAAGCAATAAACGTGTCTATGGCTCTTTTTTATGGCTGAGATATCGTTGCGGTTTAAGTGGCTTTAGCTAAAAGTCGTTTCATATTTTGGCAATTTTCCGACAGTATTTTTTCAAGCTTTGGAATCTCGTATGTAGAAACCAAATATCCATTCACATTTGAAAGTATTTCCGTTTAGGGCTGTGCATCCAAATCACCTGTATCGAATATATCTCGCATATACAATGTTTTAGCCGCTCTTATGTAACGAACGCACCCGGGTACTTCCAATTCGATTACAAGTTGGCGTTGCCGTTTATGAGAAACACCTAAAGTGCACTTAACTAAGTCGAATGTGGGGCGATTTAGCGCTGAACTCCAACTTTGGAAATTGTATTAACGACTTTGAGAGCGTACGAGCGGTGGGCTTCTAGCAAAGATATAGGATTTCAAATCTGCATGTGTATGCATGCACGTATGGCACGGATTACGCCTATAAAATATGATAATGGCGAACCTATGAATGGGAGGTTTTAGTTATTTTATATAATTATATAGTCCAACGCAAGCAGATAACAACCTCTCAGGAGAGGTATTTTTACATTTATTGCCTATACAATAATCATGTTTTGGCAGATATTGATTAAGGCTTCTACGATTCTAATATAGCCCTTTCCATAGCAGATCGCGAATTTCATGCCTTAGTATAATGTAACTAATTAAAATATAACAAACAAGACTAAGCCTTAAAGCATTTTCTTTGTTTCTTCGATGTCATAATATCAACTGAGCGGACTTCATAAATTTATTTCACTCAAAACATTAAAATAATTGTTATTCGTATGACAGGGGCAGGCAACGCTGAAGCGTAACTGGAAGGGTTAGATGGCGAAATGAGGTCGGTCTACTAAAAAGGGACGGTGGGCGGATACGGAGTCATAATGGTGAACGAGAGGGATGTATCCCATTTTATGATACTTTTATTAAACGGGAGTGCCCTGCTTGATAAGATCGTGACAAACAGGACCCATATTGGCCAGGATTACAACCCCTGAAAGGGTACATGATACAGATAGAGGTAGGTCGCTTTAGTATTGCTATCTTTCATGTCGATGCTTCTGATACGACCTTAAATGAATGAAATATATTATATCAAGGACTTTTTTGTCATGTTCGACGCCAAAATTATATTTGTTGATAAATCTATGATCTAAATCAGGGGTTCCCATACTTATTGACGCCGCGACCCACTTTTTAAAATCACAATATTTTGCGACCCAGCGAGAACTTTTTCAGAAAAGTTAGTGAGTGGTTTCATGTAAAAAATAAACATTTTATTTGTAAGTATCATAAGTAAGTCTTCATTTTGTAAGAAATTGTAATGTGCGACAACATAAAAAATAGAATTTTTTGCTAGAACACTTATCCATTGTATTTAGCAAATAGCGAAAACAAATGAATGCGACGCGTAAATGCGCACTGACACGGTGCGGCGCGCCACTCGATGGGCGAGTGAGCGCGTGCGCGACCTACACTTTGGGAACCGCTGATCTAGATCATAGGTTCTCAACCTTAATTTGCCCACCAAATTGAGAATATTTTTGTTTTCCAGGGCCACCATTTTTATACTTACCGTCTGTCGCGGATCTGAAACAGCTATTGCCACGATTATACGTTTTTTACCTTTTCACTGGGTCTTCTTTTTTTTACCTTTTCACTGCCCCCACCTGAAAGTCTCAAACGCCCACAAGGGGGCGTTATCGTCCAGGTTGAGCACCTATTATCTAGATCAAACCTATGATCTAGAGATTCTAGATCATAACATACGTGGTTCACTTGGATATAAGTGAGAATCATACAACATATGAATCATTTTTAATATAGTTTGTTCATCAGCCTAAGTTTATTCGCCTCAATCAAGATTTAACCACTTGCGGAAGTTTGATTTTTGGGAATAGGAAGAAGTCACAAAGAATCAAATCACAATGCTCTAAATCGGATGCGACAGCTCTTGAATTTCTATGGTCGTTAAGGAATCATTCGTGATAATAATTTTGTGAGGTGATGCATTTGATGGTGGACGTTTTAATTTTAACTTGTTAAAGACATGGTGAGCACACTTTTCTATACAACTCCGCATTGATTGTTTAACAATATTCTAAAGAAACAGTCGCCGAATGACCACTTGCAAAAAAGGTCGTTACCATTTTCTTGCTAATGCTGCGTCTACGTCTGACGTTTCTTAGAGGATCCCTATTTGGAAATTTACATACAATATTTAAACTCCAGCTTAGTTCCCGCGTCATATCGATAGACCCTAGTCCCATCGCCCGTGACAATGTGAATAAGGTAATAGGAAAAGCACATATACAATCGACGACTATCGCGGTTGTTTCACATTATAAATAGGATAGAAACGAATTTACCGCGTGAAATTTGTAGCACCCGACGTTGTCCAGGGTAGGCTGGTCTACCCTGGACAAACGGCGGCTGCAACGTCACCGAAACGCCCGGTGCTACAAATTTCACGCGGTAAATTCGTTTCTATCCTATTTATAAGGAAAAGCACATTTAAGAAAACAAGCTTTTATTAAAATGCTCTGTCCTGAGCCAACTCTGGGCCCAGCAGCCATGTCAAGGTGAAACCTATAACGGGCTATCATAATTGAATGCGTATACAAAATTTCGTGTCTTTGCTGTTGACCGTTGAGGAGTTTCCTCTTCGGGAGCCAACCCTGGGTGCAGAATCAGGTTATGCTTACCATAAAAATGCAATGTCATCGGAACTGAACCAAAATGTAAAACGTAAACTTCATAGAATAAGAGGAAGTGGTTTTAATTCTGCTTGCAAGATTTGACCTAAACAAACATACTGGACAAACATTGCAAGGTATATAAAAGTTTGAAAAATACTACGGCTTTGCCCATTCTGGAAGTTAGTGATAATTCTTTGCATTGTTTTACACGAGCCGGCTTTTATTCTTCAATGAGCGAATGGCGGATTAAACGGCAGCAAAGCTTCCTTACGCGGAGGCGTTGATACCGGATTTTATTAATGGCTGGTGATGGAATCTTGAGAGTCTCTCCGATCTGATTATTTTATTTCATTTATTATGGCAATGTACAGAGTCCCAAAAAACGCAAAAAGAATCGTAGTTACGTCTACTCTTTGACAAGTAAATATATTAAAAAATAATAAAAACACGGCTGCCGTTACAGTCGTGATGAAAAAGTGAACTATTGTATTTAAAATTATTTTTTTTACGGTATTTTTATGAAATATTTATGGTTTATGTATAGATAGACGTATATTTCCGGAACATACTTAATCAGACCTTTCATTTGACACTAAATACAATATATTTATGTTAATTTATTGACATTTGTACATTTAGACGTCTATGTACTTGATATTTGGACAGTTAAGGTACCCTATGACAATCATAATGACATAGCGATTTTAATAATATCATACACTTCTAAATCGGTTAAAGCGTTTAGAAGTTATAGTGGATTAAAGAGACGGAAAACACACATAGATGAACCCTGAACACATTACACTCCTTTTTTGTTGGGCAGTCGTGTAAAAAGAAATAAAATTTATCTCAAAAATAAATAAACCCACAGCAAGTTGTGTCATTTTTTTAATTAGGATCGGCCCCAAGCCGCCCAAAAAAGTGATAATTTGCTCTCGGCAAGCAAGTTTAAACCTTGTAAAAAGAAGGTCAAATGACATACATTTTTATTATTATTATTTATTCCGTAGCCGGCGATTGGGGAGGGGGTCGCCCTCGCAGCCAATACGGTACTGTAGGTGTCGCTTGATCTCGTAATCCATTCACGATTCGCTTCCATTCTTGACGATTTTTTGCCACGTCTCGAGCATCCTTAGAGAGTTCCCATTCATGCATCTCGAGCATCTCGACATACATTTTTAACCGAATAAAAACTAATTTACAGTGTTTGTAAGTAGGTTTTGGGTCTTCAACAACTATTTATTACAGCTTCGTTAGTTTTTGTAGTTTCTAAAGTAACTTGACCTCCACACTTTTCGTTTGCTCGCGTCTGAATTGGAAAAAAAAACCACCGGAAAACTATGGAAAGAGCAAAATCCCCAAAAGCTGATATAAGCCGATTTCGACAGTTAATTTTACTGTCAATTTCATAACCTTAAATAAAGTGTGTTACTTCTTCATATATCAATCATCAATGTTTTTAATATTTTAAATTTAAAGTCATACATATACAAATAAAAAACAAATAAAAAAAATACGTTAAAAATATTGAGTAATAAAAAAAACCATTACGTAAAAAAACAAATTAATGTATGTTTGCAATAACGCTGGTGCCTCATATCTTTCCTAGTGATCTGTCGTATTGTCATATGAAACTAAAACATTCGAAAGAGACCAAAGCGCCAGTTGCGCAGCGGCAGTAAAAGCGAATCTGCAAACAAACTGGCTAAACCGACAACTTTGGTACTCCGTTATTCAAGCGCGCGCCGGAAGGATAAAAGTGGCATGAATGTTAGCTCTCTCCGTCCGGTTTCTTAATATTCCCGCTGAGACATTTCTCATTACATTCATTTTATTAGCTTGAAAGCGAGCCAAATATTGTAGTCGCCCGGCGGGAAGACCGCGCTACGGGACCCTATTAAACGGTAATGATGTCGAATAAAACTATTAAGGTTCCGATATTGCTCAAGTTTTTACTGCGCCCAGACTCATAACTTAGTGAGTTTGCATCGCTGTGAATTGCCCGTTCGAAGAATTATGCACGTTTCCAAATGGAGTCATAAAATTGAATAAAAATTGATTTCAAATAGTGAGTCAAAATAATGTGAAAATTTTAGTGAATACGGAAATTCCCACCGTTCAAATCTGATGACTGCATTTTTATGGTAAGCATGACCTAATACTACAACCAGGGTTGGCTTCCGACGAGGCTACTCCTCCACGCTCAACAGCACAGGCACGATATTTTGTATACGCATTCAATGTACGTTCTAAATTTCACCATGGCATTGCTGATGCACCCAGGATTGGCCTTAAACGAGAGGACTCCTCACTGGTTAACAACTAGAGTTGTCGACTACAACGGACGAGCCCGTCACCTCAGGAAGTTTTAACGATTAGTCGTTCTGTCTCCCTGAAGTGAGCGCAGAAGACTTGGACAAAACAGTCCACCGTCAAGCTTCGCCGCATGCCCGTAAGAGGCCAACGCATTAACCGCGAGATAGCCAGGAGTGTTACTCAGCGGGCTTACACTCACGCCCTTACTTCCAATTGCGACCAGATTTCTCTAGTCTCTGGATTGGTTCCGAGTTCGAGGTCGCTTGCACGGTCCTCTCCCTTACGAAGCGTTGACCACAGCATCCTTTGCCCCGCGGCTGTTCACCCAGGATCGGGTAGCCGATGGTCGTTTCAAGAGCAGTCGCCGTGAGGTCCGCAACCATACCCGCTCTATAGGAAACAGTACTACTTCCAGACTCCCCCGACTGTTAGTCAGAGTAGTCATAGTGAACAGTCGATTGGCTTACGCCACACGGTGCGCAGACCGTCCAGGAGCGCCAGAAGGTTGATTCCTAAGGGAAACTACCCCTAAGGCCAGAGTCCTGCCCGGGCTCGCACTTCATGCGTGGAGGCCGCCGGATGGGTGTTGGACCGTGAGTGTGACCAACCCTGAACAGAATGGGTCTTCGTGGCCAACTCAGCAAGGGCCCATTAGCTCCCCCTCACTGGATAACAGCACAGACACGAAATTTTGTATAGCACTTAATTATGATAGCCCGTTCTAAGTTTCATTATGACATGGCTACTGCACCCAGGGTTGGCTCCCAATAAGGGGTTTCCTCAACGGTTAACAGCACATACACATTTTTTTAAACGCATTCAATTATGGCAGCCTGTTATTTCTTCTTTTCAAAGCATTTTAATAAAGGCTTGTTTTTAAAATAGCTTTTTATTATTAATCTTATTTTGTGTTTAAAGTCAGTAACTGAACCAATGTAAATCGGCCTAAAAGTTTACAGTACCTGGTGCCTTACTGTCATCACATACAAGACGCGGAAGCCTCGATATGTATTTGAATTGACGTCACATAATAAGGTTATAGAGCCGGCGTGAGCCCTCAAAATTGTCGTCAGATTGAGAAATCAGCGCCGGAGGGCGGGCGGGGCGTAGGAGGCGTGGGCGGGCGGCCTAACGCGGCGCGTAGGGGCTTATCAAAACCGCGCTTTTCAATAACGAGGTGAAACGTTGAGCCGGAGGCTCGCAGTGTGATCATGAATCATGTTTAATCCTCCCGTGTGAACGCGAGCAGGTTGTTTTAATTAAGATGTCCCTGCGAGCCCAGCCGTTCATCCGACCGCCGCACCGGACGGCCTCCGATCGTCATTATTCGTGGTATATCGACGGCGACCACTCCTTTTCCAACTTTATAGACTGCTGTGGCGAGTACGGTTATAAATAAAACGAAAATAAATCTAAGACGTAGAACTCGGATCCTGCATCGCTATATCTGGCCAGTGGTTATGTATGGCAGCGAAGCGTGGACCATAAAAGAAGACGCCAGACGGCGGCTAGAATCTTTTGAGATGTGGTGCTACCGGCGAATGCTCCGTATAAGTTGTACCCAAAAAGTTAGCAACAAAAAAGTGCTCCAGCGTGATGGTACGACCCGAAAATTGTTGCACACCGTCAAAAAGCGCAAGATTGAATATCTGGGGCACTTGCTTCGGCATGACAGATATCAGCTGCTTCAACCGATATTGATGGGAAAAATTGAGGGTAAACGACGCCGTGGAAGCTGAAAAAAGTCGTGGTTGTGCAATTTCAGAGAGTGGACCGGGATCACCAGTACGGAACAGCTTTTCCGGATGGCGCAAGACCGACAAAAGTATTCAGAGCTATCGGCCAACCTCCAGTAATGGAGAGGCACTTCGAGAAGAAGAAGGCGAGTGCGGCACTAAAATTCATTGACATCCTCAGTCACGGGATCCGATGAAAACAGAATTCTAGATTGGTGTATCACTAAACTCAAAAGCAAAAAATCCGGGTCACCAACATAAACGTATGTATATTTAGAAAACAGAGTGCCAGCTTATTCAATAATTACCATATTAATAAAGGATATTGAATACCAGAAGCGATTGTTATACTTTCTTTAGTGAGAGAACAATAACGATTCAGAACAGGTTCGAATTTCAAAAAATAATTTCTTTCGTTTTAGCCTTTTTGATGGCATTACTTTACAGCGGAATTTATATACTACTTTTCGAGGAGTTTTATTATTTTGAGTAGAAATTATCTGTCTATAAAATACTTTTTATTTGAATAAGCTAGCATTCTTACCTTCCGAGATATTACAGTTATGTTACTGACCCGGATTCATTGCTCTTGAGTGTATTATACTAGGGCCGTATTAAAAGTTTTAGGAATGAATAAAAATGAAAGGCCAAAAATAATAACATTTACTACACTCCTCGGTGGTGACCCCGAATATGTTTTCATATTCTTTGACAGCCTCTTCTTGCGATGAACATGGCTATGGCACAGGCCGCGTAATTGATTCTCATTTTTTTGGAACAAGAAAATGGTATGAGCTACCAAATCGGGGCTCTATGGAGGATAGCTCATGAGTTCTACGTTTTCGAATTGAAAGATTCGTTTTTCTGTCTGACCACGTGAAAGCTAGCATTGCCGTGGTACAAGGTGATGCATGGTTTACGGTTGCTTTTACGGAGTTCGTCAATAACTTCCGACAAGCAAATGGTTTTGTACCAATTAGTATTCAGCCTCATTCAAATTTTTAACAATATCTCTTTAAATCAAATATATAAAAGTATAAGTGACCTGCCAAAGTGAAAGGTCTTCAGCAAATTTGTATGAAATTTGTATAATCTATATATATATATATATATATATATATATATATATATATATATATATATATATATATATATATATATATATATATATATATATATATATATATATATATATAAAACAAATTCGGGTTTGTTCGAACAATTATAACTCGGGAACGGCTGGACCGATTTTCATGGTTTTTGATTTGTAGTATTTGTCTCCGTCCCGAATAGCAGAATAACTATTAAAAACAAAAATTGGAAAATTGACAAAAAATAAAGTAGGTACAAGAAAAACATTTTCCCATACAAAATGTAAATCCGTGTTTTTCTCATGGTCAGTTGTACGTGGCATGTTCACGTGTCGGCAAATCATCTGATTTATTTGTTCTTGCGCCTGACAAAAAAACAAAAAATATCGTATATCACAAGGTGCTTCAATGAAGAGAATTAAACCGATTGCATCCCATGCTGCACAATATGTAAATAGTTTAATTCAATCATGTCTCACTGAGACGCAATTGATATACTTAATTTTTGTACTTTTATATTTCTTTTTATGTTTTTATCTTAGTAAAGCAGTGAACTTAATATTTATTTTCTATTCATTGTATTGTTTTTATAAAATCACAAATTAAGTTCAGCTGTTCTGTAACACAACATTCATTGATTGTTAGGCGGTACGAAGTTCGCCGGGTCAGCTAGTGAAGAAATAAAAAACAGATTTTGCAATGTTCATTATACTGTCAGTTCTCCCGCGGTACAGTTGTACAACCTTTGATGGCTGCCTTCCTATTGCGTTGCCGTACTTAAAGCCCTGCTTGTTAAAAGCTCTTCACATAAACGCCTTACAATTTGGCTCACGTTTAATGGAAATACCTTCATGAACTAAGCCGCCCGGGCCGTGTGACCGTCATAAGCCACTCGATAGCCATTAATTTGGCTTCCGTTAATCAGTTATAGCCAGTGGTTAAGCAGAATGTTGTACACTCGCAAGCCACGGAGTATTTGAGTGCTTGTGCCGTTTCTGTTAATTCGAGATTGAAATTGAGTGCTTTTGCGTTATCTGTGCACGTTGAGCTGATAACCAAATAGGCCTTAGGCTTGGAAAGGTAAGAATGCAACTGATGTAGTAATTAAGGATTATATCGAAAACACGAAAAAATATGCAAACCTATAATAACGTTCAGTCGGGGTCAGATAGGGAGAGCAAAATTGAAAAATAAAACTTATAAAGGTCAGTTCCCGAACAAAAATTTTGGAAAAATATAAGTTGATCTATTGGTGGATTTATGATTGAAATATAATTTGATTAAGTATTTTTGATCCATTTCTGTTGACTTGGACATTACAGTGACCAAAAAGGAAAGGCTGTTGCTTGTCTGAGCACACTCCAAGGGAGTTCCGTTCTATCTGTATCTGTTGCTACAATACATATTGTTCGTTTGTTGTGAAATTTCCTAATGGGCGAGTTTATTATCATACGACAATATCTTACAACCAACCCTACTATGACGACTTTATATGTATGTGTGCGTGTAATATGTGTCTCATTGTGTGTCCTTTTTTTAAAAAATTGTTTTTTTTAATTTTATTTTTAATTAGTACGAAAAGCTAAGATCACCATGCACTGTCTAGTAGTTGGCAAAATGTCGCTGATATTGTTTATTTACGACTTATTACCTACCGCTAGATGGCGCAGTACGCTCGCAGGCTTCTCAAACCATTATTTAACAGTCAAGTTCTTCAAAATTTCAAAATTAAAAATTTTAAGTATCCCAAAAAAAAAAAAAAAAATATTGCTGTTTTCCACATTTTTTTAGGAAAAGTTGCTTACTACGTTGTACTGATTCTCCCTCAGAAAAAAATCCCGTGCAGTAATAACACCCCGTATATATTTTTGGTGTAATCATTCCCTCTTAAAAATACAAAATAACATATTACACAAGCAATTGACTCGGCCAAAGTATTTCAAACCAACCAACGGATTTCTCCTTTTTTGGTTATATCTTTAGTACAAATCGGTGGACAGTATAATTACAAATAAATATGGTACAAATAAATATGTGAAGAAAACATCATCTGAAAAATTTAAATATATTTATTTTACTAAAAGCAAGCGATATTTTCGCATGACTCATGTTTCGACCTCATAACAAAAAAAACGCTTGTATTTTATTGAGGATATAATAAGTGTTCTTGTCAAAATTAGGATAAACGGGTGTTCGCGGTCGGCGTCCGGGACGAACAGACAGTTACAAAGTGACATCGTATACGTACCAGCGTCTCGAGCATCATCTATACTAATATTATAAAAAGGTAAAGTTTGTGACGTTGTAGGGAGTAATATCTGTATCTACTGAACCGATTTTGAAAATTCTTTTACCAATAGAAAGCCACGTTATTTGTGAGTGTCATAGGCTATATATTAATTCGAAAAATGAAAATAGTCGGAGAATAAGCGGTCGAACGAAAACGTTTCTAACTAACGCTGCCTTAACGATGAGAGATATATGAATAAGTTTTAGAGAAAAGTTGTAGAGCTTGATAATGCCTACAAAAAAGTCAGCGACAGCATATATCTAACTTTTATATTTAAGTCACAAAAAGTAGTATTTTGTATAAAAAACAAAAATTATTTAAATGGTCATGTTTATTGGTCATATTATCAACAATTATGAATTATTATCAAAATAAGTAAATTTATCGTCTCAAGCTTTTAAAACAAAAGACTTTTCCCTTTTACTGCATTTAATTTCCCTTTTACTGCATAAATAGTTAAAGAGATAATACGCTCACAAATAAGACACTCACAAGAAGATACTCACAAAAAACGGTATTATAGTCAAATTGGCATGCAAATCATATGCAGTAAAAATATAACCCTTCTTTTGGCAGTCAGGAAATAAATCATACCACTCAGTACTAACCGAACCACACTCATAATTTCATCACAGGTAAAAAGTTTTACCGCCCAACGAAGTGGGCACGGGTCAGCTAGTTACAAATAAAGTTGTAATTTGTACTGCTGCAACGCATCACGACACATTGTGGTGTGTACGAGTGGGTCTGTGTCAGGCACGCCACTTGATACCCTGGCACGTGGCACGTGGCACCCTCGCAGTGGGGCGGTCGCGGGACGTGATTTACCGCCCGGCCTTGGGGGCGGTCGACAAGGACGAGCGGAGAGTGTCCAACTGGGCGAAACCCGCCGCTAAAATTTGCCCTCCGAAATTGGCTTCTTTATGCAACCGGCTCCTATTATTATAATGGCTTATTTTGACCTACTTTATCGTGAATGATGATAATGATCGTATCTGGGTCATTAGCAGACCACACACGTGCGGCTACATTTAGGAAAACGACTCGCACACATAGGAGAACAAAACGACTCGTCGTCAATATGGTGTCGGATTGCCAAGGCTCATTTACCCTGTTGCGACCTATGGTGGTCACATTATTATCATTATTATGTCACATCATAGTTATTTGACTCCAAAGATTTGAGCTTCACTTTGCAACCTATGTCACAAAAATATAACGATGTAATACACGGAAATACGCAAGATTCAACAAGGATTACGTATATAACTCGGACTGTGGTCCATACGTATAAATTAACATATCGGGTAACGGTGTTCGCGTGACGGTAGCTACCGTGCCATGATGTTAAAACATAATGTTATTTCATTACGATATCTCGTGCTTTTCCTCTAAATAAATATATAAAAAATAAAATAATAGATTCTAGCGCCGTTATTCAATCAATTTTAAATCCTGCTTTTACCGATGTGTGCCATCATCGGCTGAGCCTTGCGTTCTTAATGATCTATTAACGGTATGTTATCTAGATCCTGCATACTTTGCCTACTTGCCGAGGATCGCATAGATCAAATACCCAAGGAAGCGAGTGAGTAACAGTGTGATAATAAGAATCATTCTCGTATTTTGTTATGGTTGGTGTATGTCCTAATAAATCAGATATCAAATTATGCTTGTAAGTTAGTCTTTACAAAAAATCTATTGTGTCACCCCAGGACTTTCCCAGCAAGTAAACAAGCCCCCCGACTACCCCCCCCCCCTCGGCGCCAACCAAACCTCCCCAGCGCGCCGATTCGTAGTATACTTATATTTTTTCCGTACTGTTAAAATAGTATTTTTCCAAAAATAATGTAGTATTTTCTTAAATAAGGCGGATTTAAAACATTATTTGCGTCGTTTGCATACGAGATATTCCAACCAAAATTTTACAACGTGATTTTGGTCCATCAAGTGTATCTGTGTATCTCTGACGGAAATAGTTCGAGTTTGAAGAATGCCCAGTGGGTCCTCTGGTGAACCGATTTCAACCACAATTTCTTTTTACTTTTTAACTCTTGCCATGACCAAATGATGCCTGCATGCCGAATTTCAGTTCAATCGGATCAAGCATTTGGGCGCTATCGTGGAGGTATATACACACACACACCCACACCCAGACACACACACAGGCTTACAGACAGTCGTCACATTAGAAATGGTTTTATTAATCTCGGATAGGTCAAAATGTATATATCCGTATTTATGACGAAAAAAACTTTTGCTTGTTCACAATACTTTACCTCTGCCAGGAAAGTAGAAAATATAAAATTAATGGGAGACATACGTCAGTATATTATCAGTCGAAATTAGTATGCCAATTTCTAATAATTACAAATCCAACTTTTTGCGTCCATCATTGTCGCTGTCACTGCAGAAACTTCATTTACGCCACATCTCGACCGCTTTCTACTTTTCTATTCAATCTATCACCATCCCTTTTCTATGACGTCTGGCTTGTAGAACCAATTATATATTTTTAAATCGCTGGTAACTCGACATATCGTATATATGTACACGGAAGCTGCTTGATAGAAATGCGCGAATGGCGTCCGAGTATTTTTCTTCTAATATTTCTTTTAATTGAGTATAGAAACAGGCATATCTGTTTCTGGCGGGATGAGCACTCGGGTGTATAGAGCTTTCAGATTCGATCAGGACGCTGGTGTTTTACGCGCGAATTCACATTTTAGGTAGAGGAAGTTTTTGCTATACAATTGGAGCAAACGGCTTATTTTTAGGCGAAAATCTCGGAAGTAGGATGTTAAAGAGTTTAGAATATATAAGTCGCAGTGAAAGTTTCCGAAACTGTAAAATAAAGTTTGTTTCTTCTAACAGTGGCGTGATTTTAGGAATTGCGTATCTGCAATAGGCGTATCTGGGATGGATTTAACTCGTCAATATTTTTTTCGCTAAACTTACCTTAGCTTCCAACTATTTTTGATACATTATTTGATAGCACCGGCGCACAGAGAGTTCGATCAATCGGATTTTTGTCTATAAAAATATATTTGTAAATACTCCAAACTACTAACCGCAGGAAATACCAAAGTAGGGAGAAGTCCCCTAACACCGTACGGCACCTAGCGTCGGTCACTAGTAGTATCTCGACAAGTCGCGGCGCGATCGATACAAAGACATAGGAAAAGAAAAAGCGTACGCTTCCCCGCACTCTTCTCACCCGTCTTTGTATCGATCGCGCCGCGACTTGTCGAGATACTATTAGTGTCCGATGCTAGGTGCCGTCCGTCGTTAGGGGACTTCCCTCTACTCCAAATTGACTATTCTAATTAAATATTTCTTTTCGGTACCTAAAAAATACGAGTTTTCCTAGTAAAGCCTTGAACCCACAAGTTCATAACTTATTTGTGATCATAACAAATATGGCTAAATATAGTTATTTTACCAAGTTATTTGTACCCGTTAATCTCTTTCAAATTCTATATGTTGTCAAAGCATTCTCTAAGAGCTCTTCTTTTTCAGTAATGAAATATAAAATATCCAAAAACTTAATAGGTGACTTAGCAAAGAGGTACTGGGCGATGGTTGTTTTAGCAGCCGAGCTGTTACCGAAGCAGACTTTTAATCGACGAATATTACTACAAAAATCATAGCGACTTTAAACGAAAAATCAGTATATGCGGATGACGGAATACGCTTCGCTTTCACAGATTGTTACCAAATAATAAGTGCCTGAAGAAAATATACATTAAATTGTTTTTGTTAGTTGAGAGATACGTATGATTATAAGGTAAATGATATGTAAAACCAACAAGCAATGCACCACACTTGACATCGCGAGTAGTGATTTACTGTTACATTGTAGATGCTGTTGCGTGAATAACGACCCATGGGGCGATTTGCTTCAAGTGACAGTGACCTGCTGACAGCTGCCTCCGATGCGTACACTGCGTATACTGAATAACAAAGCCTAAAATGAGCCTGAGAATGAAGTACCATACTCGTTGGAACAAAAAAAAATGGCTAAGCTGTCGTTCTGGTAAATGACAAATGCAAATGTCTAATGACATCCGCCCGGTTAGATCGCCTGATCTTACATTGTAAGGTCCCGGGTTCGATTCCCGGCTGGGTAGCGGAATTGTTATTCAATTCTGTCGAACGAATGCAATAAAAAGACAAACACATTATTATTATTTATTATATTTATATTATTATTTATTATATATTATTATTTACTATATTATTATTTATTATATTTATTACACGCATATACACATATAAACACTTCATATTAACGTTGGTTGTAAGAGATTGTCGTATAATAATAAACCCGCCCATTGTGAAATTTCACAATAAAGAGAATAAAACCGAAAACAAAAACAAAATGCTATGGAAACGCTGGCATTGATCGGGTTTATCTCAGTTGGGCGGCGCTAGACAAAAATAGCTACCAAGAGTTCACTCAGTTAATGTTTCACCGTTGGTTATCGTTTATATAATGTAGCAATGTAAAAGCTTTCGATAGTGACTATTAAAATAAATAAATAAATAAATCTGTTTAATTAAAAATATACACCGGATTATCTTTTTTTATTTTTTTTATAGATGTTTGAGGATTGTTGTTGCATGTTGGCAACAGGGGATCCTAAAATGATGTGTTAAATGGTGTTATAAGATGGTGTTAAAAAGCGAACGAAGAGACGTCTCGGGTCGCGACATCGGCTCGCACATCACAACCCGTGCCAAAACGCAACCCATAATCAAAGCGGAAGGACGTCATCGACGTCCTTAAAACGCCCGAAATGAGCGCGTATTCATGCTGAATGGCAAACTACATGGGCCGATGGGGCCGAAAATTACTCGAGACGTTTACCCTGAACCCATATTTGGGTCGGGCAAAAGTGGGACGTTCGCGCGGCCCGGTGCGTTCGCGCGTTATATCATCAATGAAATGCGCTAATTAAATTTGGGAGATATTCACTGACCTGTCACCTGAACGTGTGAAACGCTACCTAACAAGGGTAACGACCATTTGACGGGGAGGCCGAAATCAGTATCTAGTGTTAACTGCGTCGAAAATGTGCCAGACTCAGATAATTATTAATTTATAAAGAAGTTTGGCAGCTTGTTAATTATTTTCGAGTTTATTAGAAGACTGCTTTGACAGGTGTTCTGAGGTGGGTACAGTTCTATAACACGGCTGAGCTTAAAAATTTAAAAAAAAAGTTTATTTTAAGCGTGGCATTTCCATACTGTGAAATTATAACCAGTGGTTATGATTTCAAAGTATGGAAATGCCACGCTTAAATTAAAACTATTAGACATCATATTTCGGATAAATAAAATCAAGCACATTTGGCAACAATAAACTTACAACAGCCACGACCACGAGCGCAAATATGACAGAATAAATTCGCACCGTCAAGTACCACAATCCCATAATTCAAGTGCATCAATTCAGTCGCAGTGTACCGCAGCTTTTTATGGCATTTTTTTCATCGCTCCGAAAACGAGCTACAAGAATTAAGATTAATTTTTACCGCTCATGACGTGGCCATTTCAGAAATCTCAGCATACCCACTCTACTATCACTACGATATGACTTTGAATGCATACAGTTGATAATGAAAAATAGAAGAAAGCTGAGTTCAGGAAAATTGTATGTAGAAACGGAAAAATACCTCCTTAATTGGATCAAATCCTTTTGTTTATTTATGGATTTTAGGAAATATTATGTATTCAAAATCACTGTTTAATGAAAATGTTACCCCATTTCCTTTCAATTTCAAGAGTAATAACAAAAACGAAAATAATTTTTCAAACTTAATAAAAAAATCATTCAGTGATAATATCGTGCTCAATGAAAAAAAAGAATTTTTAAAAAACGACGACTAAAAATTTCATCACATTTATAAAAAAACATTTTCTCTGAAATTTGTAATAAAATGTGTTTTTACTATGAACAAAACAGCAAAGCCTAAAAAAATAGTTTATTGCTCCTTTAGTTGCGAATTTATAGTTACTTGAACCAATGCAAGTGGCTTTCACACAATATTTCGACTGATTTAAAACTGCTACGCACCACGTCGCTGTCGCGTCAAAATAATGTATATAAACATTTTCAGATGTAAAATCTGAAATCATTTTCAATACAACTTTCTAAAATTGTGTTAAAAATAGATATTTAAAAAAATCATATTCTCATGGGAAATCATATTCTCATGCCTCTCATTCACATTAGAGAAAATGATATTTTTGGTAAGTGTCATGCAAGTTTTAGTTGTTTTCTTTGAAACATATTTTTTTCTATTGGAAAAAGAAACACGCTAATGCATCTCTTATAACTTTAATTAAAGGTACACACTTTTGATTCAAACATATATATTGTAATTTTCAAGTAACCTTTAAATTTAAGAAGTTGGTTTAAATTAATTAAACAGTGATTTTGTAAAGGAAGCATTTTATAAATTCAATAGAAAAAGAAACTGAAAGGATTTGATCCCGCTAAAATGAGTTTTTCATCGATAAAATTACCCCAAGTGTTTTTTTTAAATTTTTATTATTATGGTGATGGACTTATTGTATAGTTTATATAGATATCTAGTATTGATATGCTAAATCTGTACGTTTATGTATAAAATATCCGATGCTCAATTGCTATAAAAGAGACCGCTATCTCTTTCTGGAGATCAACAAATTCATTATCAGTATCTTTAACGAGCAGCTATAAAAGCGAGCAGGTCAATAGAATATAGAGTAATTTTAAAACCCCGGTACTAATCAAAACAAATGGCAGGTTGCAAGAACCTCAATAAAGGTTTATCAAGTTGATATGGCGGTGAAGTTATTTCATCTTTATACGGGAGAGCGAAATGGGGCAGGCCATGCGAGGTCGCGCTGGGAGCAATAAACATCTAGAGATCGCATTTAATGTAATCCGGAATCAGGGTCGAGCAATTTAAAACAGCCAATGCGTGCCTCCAAATTGGAGTCATTTGATAAGCTTACAATCCAGGTCCGGTCGGGACGTCGAAACCGGGGGAGGCGCGCGCGGAAGGGGAGGGGGATTGCGAAGGGAGAACGGGAGCGAAGCGACTGTAGCCCACAGATTGGAAACATGTCACGTCCAGCGACTGGAACCGCCTACGGGTAGGACCTTCCCAACACCCCGCCGCGCCGCTTCGCAAACATAACTACAGCTACGCGAAACACTCGGGAACCGAAAGGGTAAACACGAACGGGGGGAAATACCCACGGGACTCCGATCTAGTTCGCTGTTATTAAAAAAGAAGATCGTGCCTAATACTTCGTGATAAAAAAGTGTACTTTATTTTCTCCCCTTTTTAAACGTTAGATTGACGTTAAACGGACTGCTCAGTCGCGCTGTCGAAAAAATCGGTCGTGTCACCTCCAAGACTTTCCCGCTAAGGACTGATTTCATTTGAATATTAATTTCATAAATAAAATCGATGAGCCACCTCTCTCCGCCGGCAGATGAACCCGTTTGGATTCCGTTATACAACGGCCTCAGGCTAGCATCGGGCGGCTCGTTTTTATTATTTGATTAAAATGTATGGCGAAATTTAAATGTTATTAGTGCAGCTTGTCTATGAGATATTCCAACCAAAAATTTAGAACGTGGTTTCGGTCCAACAAGGCATCTTTCTACCAGATATCAAATCTCTAAGTCCAGTATTTCGAGATTCATATATGGCTAGTGCGCCTCGTGGTGGACCGATTTTAACACTTGCCATGACCAAATGATGACTGCATACCAAATTTCACCTCAATCGGATTTAGAGTTTGGGCCCTATCGTGGAGTAAGATGTACAGACGGACAGCCAAATATACTCGTACACATAGACATACTTCATCTGGAAATAGTCTAAATCACATCAGAGGGGGTTGAAAATGGATATTACCATCTTCATCTCGAAACAAAATTTTAGCGCGTTCACAATACTTTCCCTACTAGTCGGTTGGTGGGCCGGGAAAGTAGAAACGGTATTTTGATTTTTAAGAAATTAAAAAAATCTATCAGTATTTTGTGAACATATTTATTTTTGTTAACATTCGTCTGAGATCACACGCGATAAACCTCGTTATTCCCGTTTATATACTATACACATTATTATTATTTCCGTATTACGAATTTTAAATTTGAAAATAAAAATACCATTCCTAATCGGCGAGATAATCCAGGTCATGTGCGTGGCCGTAGCGTCGCGGTCGGTCGTCGGCGAATTCACGCAACTGCTAAATTAATTTTTCACAAAGGCCGAACGCATTATTTTTAATCCAATAATACCGAAGATGCGCCCCCGGCGATGCCGTAAAAGTGTTGCCGCACGCATAATTCCTATTACGAAAGAGAAATTAATTGAATTGGAGCTTGATAATGACGGGGCAGAGGGGCCTTTATGTAGGATTCTCACGCCAGAGCCACAAGCGCCGCGTCTCCCCCCACCCCGCCCTGAACGTACCCCTCCTTCCCTATTCTGCCTCTACTTCCTATCTACCCTAGGGACACGCTCACATCGTTATACGGATTTAGGGGAATTATTTTGTTTTATTGTATTTTATGGTTGTAAGATATGTGCCGGATTGATACAGCAAATATACACTGCACGTAATATTTATATAAGACAATTCTTGCTGCCCCTCGCCTCCTCACCGCCTGCCTCGGCCGAACAGACACCGATTTCTTACAGATCGTAATCGTTACAGGTACGCTTACGAAGTTTTTTAATTTAATAATTTTATTTTTCTCAAGAAAACATACAGCGTTGCTTTAAATAATTTTACATACGTGATGGCCGTTTACTTGTTTTCAACGTCTTACAATAAATGCTCACCAATTTTAATTGAATTTAGAATAACTTAATTTATCTAAAAGTTTTGGATCGGGAGGAGTAGGGATTGAGGGGAATGTCTGTACTAATATCTACATACATATACATACATACATACTTACATACAATATACAAAAACACATATACAATTCATACAAATACGCTATACAAATCATATACATAATTACAAAACGTATTCATATTCATTTTATTATCATAATTGTATATACGTTATAATAAAGGTAAGCGAGGAATTACTTTATCATATATATAACATAAAAACGTAAAAATTGTGAAAAGTTGTTAAAAAAAACATCTACAATACAAAGAGATATCTAAACACATTTAATTTTACTATTCATTTTAGTAATCAGACGAGTAATATTCCTCCAGTTAGTAAAACGCTCTATCTGTGAGATACTTCTTAAAGCGGCTCCTAAACACATCAAGTGATCACTATTGTCGAATGAGATCTCTGAGTTTGTTGTAAACCGCTAGGCCGGCGACATATGACAGCCTCTCCCAGTTAGATAAAGCATGAGTCACCGAACGTAGCATGCTTCGATATCTTGTTGGATAGTGGTGATTCACACAAGTTCCTTCAAATTTAGCGAGATGTATGTCGTGATATAGACACATATACAACAAAAAACATTATTACATATAGCCAGTCTCAGTTGGCAAAGAAAATTGAGATGAGCTATTATTGTACAGTTTTTAAATTTTTAAATTTTTATTTTAATGCTTTATTCATTTCATTTTTGTACAATTATCCCCATTGTTATCAATGTTATAAGTAACTCGGAAAAATTGAACACCGAAATGCAGCTAATGCTCATTGCCCACCTAACTAGGACTAAACTGTCCCGCATCTAGGCGGGTCAGAGTAATTAAAATAAGTAAAACAACTTATGTTAACAACTAACAATTAGCCTAATTAACGCAAAAAAACTTTTTATTTTTATAATTAATGAATGTACTTAATTAAAATTAAATAATGTATAATAATAAATAAATAACATTATAATACAAATCAAAACACTAAATTTGTACGAATAATACATTGTAGGTAATACAATATGGCAAATACACATATACGTAAATACGATTTCAATAAATAGTAAATGATATATGGTATAAACACATTTATAATTTAATAAAACATATAAATAAAATTATAAAAGCACTGCTAAAAAATATGAAATAATATAAATAAAAATATGATATGATACACTATTAATATGTATATACATAATAATTTATATAAATATACAATATTATTTTTAAATTAACCTTTATATATACACTTTACAAACCAAGTTTTCAGATTTAGACCTTCCTAATTCAAATAACCATTTATTAATATTGTCTTTAAACTCTTGACTGTTCTTTAGGTGTTTCCATTTTTCTTCTATGTCATTATATACTTTGGGACCAATGAAAAAAGCTTGTCGTTGCGCAAATGTTGTTTGCACTCGAGGAATAAGGAAATTTTGTTTCCGTGAACTCCGAGTATTGCATTTTTGCTGACTTTGATAATGTCTATCTTTGTGTTTATGAAAAAATATTATCATATATTTAATAAACAATTGCTTGACGTTCAGAACTTTAGACTCCTTGAAAAGACGCTCTGACGGGTAGTCATTAGGTTTCCTATAAATTATCCGTAACAACAGTTTTTGCGTCTTTATTAGTGGATCCAAGGCCTGTTTCGTGCAAGCACCCCACCCTACAATCCCAGAAATCATAAGACTTTGGCATAGAGCTATGTAGGTGATTTTAATTGTTTTCCGAGATAGTACATTGCGCAGTTCACGAAAAACATATATTAGTTTTCGTAATCGATCATAGAGTTGAATTATGTGGCTAGACCAATTCAGCTTAGAGATCCACATTTATTCCAAGATATTTTATGTTATCTACAACACTTAGTCGTTCACATGAGCATGTGCAGTCTTTAAGGCAATTGTGAGAGTGGATTTTAAAGAAGCTGGAGATATAAACTGATCTTAGGCTAAAGTTCATTACTTTGGTTTTTGACGAGTTAATTGTTAAAATATGTTTATTTAGCCACTCCGGTATCCAGAGTATTTTGTAATTTAAGTTTGACTTCTGCCGAATTAGTTGCTTCCGTTAATAAGACCGTATCGTCTGCGAATGATATGACTTTCGCATTAAGTTGGAGTTCACATAATTCATTAATATATATTTTAAAAACAGGAGTGGCCCAAGCACAGTTCCTTGTGGAACACCATATCTTATATTTAGTTTATCACTGTTATGTCCATTTATTCCTGTTACCTGAGATCTGTCATCTAAGTAACTTCTAAACCATTCCATGGATATCCCTTTAACTCCAAAGCTCTCCAGTTTTTTATAGAGAAGTGGGTGAGACACCGTGTCAAATGCTTTTGACAGGTCGAGGAACGCTGCCATAACTTTTTTCCCCTTATCAATATTTACTGATATATATTGGGTAACAGCGTTAATTGCATCTTGCGTTCCTCGACCTTCTCTGAAGCCGAATTGGTTAGTTGAAAGGAGCCCCTCATCCTCGACGTGTTTTATAAACCTCTTTTTTACATTTTTTTCAATTACTTTTGAAATTATATTTTGTAGAGATATCGGTCGACAGTTTCCAATATCTTCTTTGTTTCCATTCTTAAATATTGGAATAACCTTTGACGTCTTGAGTGACTGGGGAAAGGTGCCCGATTTAAAACTTAAATTCACTAAGTATGCGAGATGTTCGGAAATAAACCCGGCTACAAGTTTGAAGTGATTTGTGCGTATACCATCTAACCCGGGTGAAGAATCAGCTTTCAGATTTTTTATGGTGTTTGCAATTTCCGATGTGTTAACAAGACCCAGCACAAACTGCTTTTTAGTTTTAGGGAAGGTATTTATTTGGTTAGTCAAAGCAGATTCAGTATATTTCATATCCACTAAAATGGAGTTTGCAAGTTTTTGTCCAACAGACACAAAATATTCGTTGGCATAGTTGGTTAGTTCTCGAAGATGTCTGCTCTCCTTGTCCACGCTTTTTATCTTATTGCCAACCTATAGTGCCTTGATTGAGGGCTTATTCTTATTTGTGTGCCCTATGTCATTAATTAACTCCCATGTTTTCTTCATATCTCCATTTGCTTGCTTAATTTTTTCGCTGTAATATGACTCTTTGGTTTTCTTAATGATTTTTTTGCAGGTATTTCTATATTTTTTATAAAAACTTTGGAGTTGTACATCATTAGGATTTCTTCTTACTTCTTTGTGGAGCGTGTCTCGATTTCTTATGCAGAATAATAGACCGTCCGTTATCCACGGATTGATTTTAGCTTGTGAACGAGAAAGATTAATTTTCTTTTCAGTTGAGGCGTTGTTTAAGCAATCCAAAAATATTTTTAGAAAGAGGTCGGATGCTTCATTCACGTCCTTGGCTTCGTACACTTTATCCCATGTCGCCTCGCGAAACAAGTTTAAAAGTTTCTTATTGTCTGTGAAGGTTTTTGACTGGATACGCTGAGATATTTTTTTCATATTTTTCGTCATACATAGTCCAACCGCGTAGTGGTCAGTGATAGTAGTCTTATAGATAAATTACCTAATTGGCATTCTTGATTTGACCATTATGTGGTCTATACAACTATCTGTTCTTGTCGCTTTGTCGATGGCGATTTTCAGTCTATTTTGGGTTAACATATTGAGGTAGTCTTCAGCCTGTGGGTGTCGATTATTTATTATGTTAATATTAATATCCCCCGTTAGTATTATATTGGGTTCGTGTTAGTATTATATCGGGTAGTTTATTAAGTCTATTCAATGGAAATTCAATAGTAAAAGTAAAATTCAATAGTAAAAACAAAAACATAAAAGATTTCCTCCGTTTAGAGTAAAACATCGACAGGGAAGAGAAACTAACTTACACTTCCTAAATTTAACCGTAAGGTTCGCTTGTCTGATATACGTACCTCACTTAAAAGAGGCAAGTGGTCCTCAAAACTGGAAGAAACTAAAATAATGACGTGCAAGTAAGCAAAAACGCTGTCATCAAAGGCAGAACCAAAGATCATATTGACTAATGATTGCTAGCATTGCACAGCATTGTTTAATCGGAATAGAACAACCACGATCTTAAATAAACCAAAGAACTGGAACCGGAACTGGAAATGTAAGTTTTATGTAAGAATAGTCCTTAAGTGGGAATTGCCCAAACGCCGATCGATGCTTAACAATATAATTTAAGGTAAGGCTAGTTGTACTAAAAATATATATATTATACATTGTACACGTTGGTAAAAGTGTGAAAAGCAAACGTTTTGCAATATTTTCAATTCGTGATCACGTGTAAACAAGTCCGCAAGCAAAAACACAGATACATAGAATGAAAAGTTTATGAAAGATAATATTTATACAAACTTTCATATAGCTTATAAGTCTCTTAATTTACGCATAATCAAGAATGAAATAAATTAAAAGTAAAAAAAGCTTTTTAAAAACAAGCTTTACTGTCCACCAGGGAGTTCCAGTGGCAATCTCCCGACTCTGTCTTCAGACCATTGTCATCATGTGTAGTCGAAAGTACGCATGTCAACAAAACAAACTAGCCCAAACTCGACTACCTTAGCACTTTCTACCATGGAGTTCCAGTGGCGACCTCCCGGCTCTGTAATCAGACCCTGGTCATCATGTGTAATTGAAAGTACGAATGTCAACAAAACAAACCAGCCCAAACTCGACCGATCTTAGCACTTTCCATCAGGGAGTTTCAGTGAAAATCTCCCGGCTCCTTCTTCAGACCCTCGTCATCATGCCTATTAAAAAGTCGAGAACAAAACAAACGAACCCAAACTTGACTATCTTAGCAAATCCATTAGGGAGTTCCAGTGGCAAACTTCCGACTCCATCTTTAGACCCTCGTGATCATGTGTAATGGAAAGTACTCATGATAACAAAACACACCAGACAAAATTCGACTGTCCTACCATTTGCCATCAGGGAGTTCCACTCCATCCCGGCTCCATCATCAAATCAGCTCGATGGTACTATAATATTGCATTGTCACCGAACTTACGTGTGTCGAATTTCAGCTCAATCGGATAAAAGCAAGTGGTTGGAAAATGGTTTCCAAATTTTGAAACGAACAATTTACATACAAACATTGCATATTAATATAAAGCGTGTTAAATACACAAACAAGCAAGAAAGCAAGAAAAAGAGAACCTGAATATAGCCATTTGTACATTTATATATTTCTCTCGTGATAGCTGATCAATTATTGGCAATTTATTTAAATATTTGGAGAAATCTATTATTTTATTACAAGCTTTTATTTACCTTGCAATCTTTGTCAGTATGTTTGTTTAGGTCAAATATTGTAAGCAGAATTAGAACCACTTCCTCTTATCCTATGAAGATGAAATTTTACATTTTGGTGCAGTTCCGATGTCAATACATTTTTATGGTAAGAATGACCTGATTCTGCGCCCAGGATTGGCTCCGGACGAAGAAACTCCTCAACGGCCAACAGCACAGACACGAAATTTTGTATACGCATTCAATTATGATAGCGCGTTATAAGTTTTACCATGACATGGCTGATGCGCCCAGGGTTGGCTCTCGACGAGGGGACTCCTCAACGGTCAACAGCACAAACATGGTATTTTGAGTACGCATTCAATTATGATAGCCCGTTCTAAGTTTTACCATGACATGGCTGACGCGCCCAGGGTTGGCTCTCGACGAGGGGACTCCTCAACGGTCAACAGCACAGACACGATATCTTGAGTACGCATTCAATTATGATAGCCCGTTCTAAGTTCTACTATGATATGGCTGCTGCACCCAGGGTTGGCTCGGGACAGAGTATTTTAATTAAAGTTTGTTTTTAATAATGTGTTTTTACCATTAACTTATTATAGTTATGTGATTATTGGTCTTAGGACTCATCACAATATTTTAGCGTTTATAAATTTCGTGTTAAAGTCTATAAATTTCGGAGATTAAAATCTTCCAGGAATTTACATTATTAAACTCTCGTTAAATTGAGATAAAAATTTCGTTTACAAAATTAAATGTGACACGAGAATATTTTATGGTTTAAAATATTTTAATATAGAGCAGTGTAATCGTAGCCTAAGATACGTATACGCGGTAATACGCGCCCTTACTCGCTCTTTGTTGTTATTATTATACCCTGGAATTATCCCTATTATTTCATATTTCAGCGGTCTATGCGAAGCTCTTACACGTTGCCTTCCCGTAATGAACTAAGATTCTGATAGTTTCAAATGGCAGTGAAATGTATACTGTAATTATCGAGTCGATCGAACCCTAATTAGTAATTGCGTAATATCATGCAATAATTAGTTGTTTCAGCTATACATACAGTATCTATACAGTAGCTATACATATTCCCGTTAGGCCATTTTGATTTATCTTTCTGCCATTGATTTTGCTAAAACTCAAGAGAATTTACATACTATCGACCCTAACGATTGCCATCATAGATTGCTACAACATGTGCAGATTATTTCCTTAAATTTTATTTTAATATATAAGTAATTACACAGCGGTTACATCACACAAAACACATTTTACAATATAAATAAAAGCTGGTTAGGTAAACACAATGATTAACATAGTTGTCCTACGAAAAAATATACAATAATTTTAATTATAAACTCTAACTCTTTTTAATAATGACTATTTTCCTGTCTTATTTTATGATGGGTTATGAGGTCGGAGGGGGACAAGGTGAGAGAGCTTGTATATGTATATAGTCTCCCCTAGGAGTCAACCTTCGGGTACTTCTGGACGGATTGCGCACCGTGCGGCGTCAGCCAATCGTTTGTGCATTCTGACCGATAGGCGGGGAAGTCTGGAAACAGTACTGTCTCCTATACAGCGATGGTAGTTGTTCACCTTACGGCAACTGCTCTTGAAACGACCGATCGGCTACCCGATTCCGGGTGAATAGCCGGATAAAGGACGCCGTGGTCCACGACAGATTCGGTAGACACCGTATCTCCGCTTCGTAAGGGAGAGGAGTGCGCAAGCATCCTCGAACCTGTAACCAGTCGTGAGACCGGAGTAATATGGTTGCAACTGGTAGTAAGGGCGCGAGTGTTATCTCGCGGCAAGGCGTTGGCTTGTTACGGACGTGCGGCGTAACTAGACGGTGGACTGTTTTCATCCCAAGTCTTCAGCGCTCACCTCACGGGAGACAAAACAATGTAATATCGTTAAAACTTCCTGAGGTGACGGTTCGCCCGTTGTAGTCGACAGCTCTAGTTGTGCAATATGTATGTATTTGCTGTATCTGAAAAGTGTGTGGAGATGTTGTGTGTAATGATGGTACTCTTAGGAAAATTCTTCTTGTTAGTCATGTGCTGTCGACATTGTCGTATACAATAATATCGTGCAAAAAGACTATGTCAGCCTCACTACAGCGGTTGATTATAGAGTCGATTCCTAAGAAATCTGCGTGATCTTCATCCGTTGATAGGTTCGGCCGATTGTGGAAGTTTAAATACCGAAGGAATCCTTTTAGACGCTCCCGGTTTTTTATGTATCCCTTGTACTGTGGTGACTAAATAGTACACCAGTTAATGGGAGTTAATGGGTCCTTGCTGAGTTGGCCACGAAGACCCATTCTGTTCAGGGTTGGTCACACTCACGGGTCAACACCCATTCGACGGCTTCCATGCATGAAGTGCGAGCCTGGGTAGGACTCTGGCCTTAGGGTGATTTCCCCTAGGAATCAATCTTCTGGCGCTCCTGGACGGCGTGCACCGTGCGGCATAAGCCAATCGATTGCGCACTCTGACTAACATCTTGCGGTGTCAACTACAACGGGCGAGCCCGTCACCACAGGACGTTTTAACGATTAGTCGTTCTATCGCCCTGCAGTGAACGTAGAGACTTTGGACAGTACATTCTACGTCCAGCTACGTCACAACCCGTGAGAGTCCAACGCCTTACCGCGAGTAAGCCAGGAGTAAACCCGGCGGGCTCGAGATACTCGCGCCCTCACTTCCAATTGTGACCAGATTTCTCCGGTCTCTCGATTGGTTCCGAGTTCGAGGTCGCTTGCGCGGTCCTCTCCCTTATGAAGCGGTGAAACGGAGTGCACCGAATCTTCGCGGACCAAGGCGTCCTTTGCCCGCCTCTTACCCGGGATCGGATGGCCAATGGTCAATTCCAGAGCAGTCGCCATAAGGTACGCAACCACCCCCGCTCTATAGGAAACAATACAGTTCCCAGACTCCCCCGACTGTTAGTCGGAGAGCACAAACGATTGGCTTGCGCCGCACGGAGTGCAGACCGTCCAGGGGCGCCAGAGGTTTGATTCCCAGGGGAGACTGGTTGACCCAGTGTCCTACCCAGGACTCGCACCCCATGCGAGGAGGCCGTCGGATGGGTGTTGACCCGTGAGTGTGACCGACCCTGGACACATGGGTCATCGTGGCCAACTCATCATGGGCCCGTTAACCCCCACTCTGACTAACAGTCGGGGGTGTCTGGAGGCAGTACTGTTTCCTATAGAGCGGGGGTGGTTGCGGACCTTACGGCGACTGCTCTTGAAACGGCCATCGGCTACCCGATCCTGGGTGAACAGCCGGGCAAAGGATGCCGTGGTCCGCGATAGATTCGGTATACACCGTTTCACCGCTTCGTAATGGAGAGGACCGCGCAAGCGACCTCGAACTCGTAACCAATCGAGAGACTGGAGTAATCTAGTCGCAATTGAAAGTAAGGGCGTGAGTGTAAGCCCGCTGGGTAACACTCCTGGCTATCACGCGGTTAACCCATATATGCCCGGAACTATTTTAGGATTTCGAATTTTGGTTATTTTCAGATATATTTGTGTTGATAGGTCCCTATAACAATATTGATTAGTTTTATTATATATTTTTTTGTTAACTAGGTATTTTAGAGGTGTTCGAAAACAAAACAAGGTCAAACAAAGATGTTGTAATGAGTTTATTTAATATTATTTTCACATGCAATCTATTAATTCTATCTACCATCAACTAATTGTAAAAACACGAATAAGTCCATAATTTACCCAAATTTACTACAAAACTTTGATACCTTGTACAAAGCTTTACTCAACTGAATAATGACTTAATTTTTTTCGGGAGACGAAATGATTTTTGCACGATGCGAACACGACACAACTAGCACTGCTTACTGTTCCAATTTAAAGTGTCAATTCTGCTAAAACTTCGTTGCTAATAGGAGATAGTTCCTACTCTTGCAAGAGATGGCAGTTTTTTGGATTTTGCTGAGCTCACAAAGAATTTCCGATGTTTTTACAAAAGTACTACTTCTTGTTTTGTTTTCGAATCACTGGGTATATATGGGTCAGAGCGTTGGCCTCTTGCGGGTTTGTGGCGGAGCTTGACGGTGGACCGTTTTGTCCAAGTCTTCTGAGCTCACTCCAGGGAGATAGAACTAGTAATCGTTAAAACTTCCTGAGGTAACGGGCTCGCCCGCTGTAGTCGACAACTCTAGTTACACCAGTTTGTAGATTTTTTCTAGACTCGCACACGATCACAAAAGTGCCGATAAGGATAAGGTGGAAAACTACGGGCCTAACGGCCGAAATTTATAATAATTTCGGCGTTTCGGTCTATGCAGGCTGATAAATTCGCATACGTTGTCGCTTTGTGTGATTTGCTGGCCGCGGTTCATTGTGATCCGCGGCGCAAATACATGCGCACGGGTTAATGTGCGCCGCGGTCGCGACACCACGCTCACCTTTGTCCTGGCGCAGTACCGCGACACGGACACGGACGCTCGCTTTCCGCGCTGAAAGCTTCATTGTTCGGGCAGGTGCAGTATGCACCGCTGCCGCCAGTGGTTGAAAACAATTCGCGACAGAGAGCGAATGGCACCACAAAACCGGTCAAAGGACAGTTTCACTTGTGACTTACGCGGCAAGGATTCCGTACCTTATTAAAAACAGTTTCTTGCTATGTTCATCAAAACATTGACTAAATTGACAAACATGTTCATAAACACATTGACTAAATAATAAATAATTAATAGTTTAAAAAAAAACACTAAAAACACGCCTTTATAAATGCACGTAAAAACCACATTATCAGACCTTGAAACGTGGTCAAAGTTCATTCCAAGACTTTTCTAACAAGTCCAAACACAGCTATGATACGATGTTCCATCATGAAGTTCCAGTTCATATCTTCCGACTCCATCATCAGATCAGTTCGACAGTACCATATTATTGCATTGTCATCAGAGCTACATACAGCTGCCAGCTTTCATCACGCTACGATCCTTGGAAGATGGTTAAATTAGTTACCTTAGATTCCATTACATAGTTACATACAGGTCGACCTAATAAAAGCGTGTTAAAAAGGAGCTAATATTGATATTCATTAAAAAAACAAATTTAATATGACTATTGAAACACTCTTCTATAGAAAGAATATTGCTTATATTTTGGAAATCTAATTTGAAAACCGTATTGAAAATGTTGAATTTTTGATAGTATATATTTTTTATAGGTTAACTTTGTGAGGAGAGGGGGAGAGAGGGGAGGGGCCTTTGGGGAGGTTTGGGTGATGGGGAGGGGGGAGGGGTGGGGGAGAGGAAGAGGATAGGGTTAGGGGGTTTTACGTGGGAGGGGGGTTGTCTGCTTGCCGGGAAAGTCTTCACAACCATTTCTTTTGCATTTATTTTAAGTTTACATTTTTTTTTTTGGTTTTTGTGTGGACCAGTTCGCAAAATTTTATGCAATTCTAATAATATACAAATAAATAAAATCGACTTATATTATTGTGAATTCGAATAGATTATTGTGGAGGTATTTTATTATCCTTGTCGCGATATACTGTGCGGTAATTCTATTAATGTTAACCCAAAATTATTCGCTGCCTGATGGACTATTTTTATTTTGCTTTTTGCTACCCATAAGCTACACTTTTTATACATCAACTGGTCAGTGTTGCAATTTTATTTTTAATAGAACCATTCATTGATTGCAAGCAAAGAAATCAAGCCACCTACTTTTATGATATTGAATATTTTCTCGTTATATACCTAAATATAAATTCTGTTTATATACGAATAATTTTTAATATAAATTTCTGCGCTACTTGCAATGGCTCTAGCAGGGTTTTACCACATCCACGCCACATAAAGCATAATAAATAGTATGGAATATGACATCGTTCAAATGTGAGCCGCGGCTTCGCACGGTGGCACGGATCCGAGAGGTCCAATTGTCAATGACTCTGCCGCATAGATCCGGCTGAATTTGAGCGATGGCCTGGGTTATGTTGACTTTGATGACATCGGATGATTGCGGATTATCAACCTGCGACTTCAGAAAACACAACACAAACAAGTCTAGCGGGGTCAAATCGCACGATCTTGGTGGCCAATTCACGTCAACTCCGCGAGTGATAGCCATGCACTAACGGGCGCTCATTTCGATAATAAAGTTTTAACGTGCTGCTCAATCGTGTAACTTGTCATGATAATATGGTATCAGTGAGTGAATAATAAACAACAAATTTCACAGACGCAGCCAAATCAATATAGCCGACACAACATCGACCCGCCTTTATTGGAAAACCATATATAATAATTGCTGCTCTTTAACTCGAAAAAATGAATGAAACTAATTACGTATTGCACATTTGGTATACATATATGACATAAAGAATAAATTAAAGATACTACGGTTAGTATCAGTAATAACAGCCTCGTAGTTAAAAACATTTACAATAACTGCGAAGGGAAATTAAGTAATTATAATACGCTTACGAGTATTATTAAATAATTACGTAATTATGTACTATCGAAGATAAAATTGTATTTGAAACTCCCCCAGGTTATACGATTATACCCTATGACTTATATTAGGTTACTTGGAAATGCAATTGCTCATATTTTTTCGATGAAATTAAGGAATCATCTAAGAAGGAGAGAGGCACAATGAGACAAATGACATCAGAGGAGCAAAAGAGATAGAATAGCAGAGAAAGAAGAAGTTGACATGTATTCTTCCCCTATTTAATAATGCTGCTTTGTAAGGGTTGGCTACGCATGACAGATCGGCAACATTACCGCTGGAAAATCCTCACGCATGACAATTCGTCAGCGGAGTCGCAGTCGCTGGCGAAACCATTGTCGAAAACATAATTCCTGGTTAGAGCTGAAATATTGCTTTTGGCGCTCTATTACGCTCCGGTGGGGTAGACCTAGAAACCCTTTTTGGTTTATTTTTCATGATAAAGATATAATTTATCATGAATATTGTTCAGTATTGTATTTTATTTACGTCTTTTAATGCGTATGATATGGATAATTGTCATCTTAGTAATCCAAAATAAGAAAAGTAGAAGAAAATATTAGGCGGTCATTACAATCTGGATTGTAGATGATAATTAAGGGGTCTTAAATGCTATTACTGCAACTATTAATTTATACAGTGAACCAGAGATTTCTTAAAAAACAGGAATCTCCTCGATTGCAATGCCACAATTTTGCTGACCTTCTCGCAGCTATTTCCTTTGGTTGTTCTAAAAAAAAAAAATATACTTTTAACCCAAAGTACTGGTTCTTTATTGGTAATTTTAAATTGAAACTACAAATAGTAAATACGCGTAATGAAGTGCGAGAATCAATCCGTGGAATGTGATATCGTTTCCTGGTTACTATGTAATATACGTTTGCTGGTTATTATATCTACAGCCTAAAATCTTCTTTCTTGCTCATCATACTTCCTTTCAGCCTCACGATATTTCCCGCGCCTCTGAAATGAACCGCTAAAATCGCCGTTGTGTAGATCTCTTTTAAGCTCGCTGTTTTTTCTCCACTACACACCGCTGTTATATAAATATATATCCTCGATCACAGATCGCCAGTGTAAGCTTCACTGCGAAGCGGAGCCCACGTCCGATACCGCCGCAAATCCGATGATCATCAACCCGCTCCTTGTGCGCCGCGATGTCTTGAAAATAATAGCAGATGACACCCCAGGCCATCGTGACATGTTTTGATGTCAAACTTATCGCTGCTGCCGTTGATTTCCGATTTTGACGCTCTTATACGTCGTGCTTTCTCACTCTTTCTCCGCTCTCGTGATTTCGTTTTTGACGTTTAGGTGGCCGGTTACATTCGCTTTCCATCGTCTTATTCGGCGGCACCGGATCCGGAAGTGCTTCTATGGAGGCGCTCATTACGTACTGCAGCGGTGTTGATTTCTTTAGAGTTTCTGGTATATAATTTGTATGACAAGTAAACCGATCTTGGCTTGTTTTACTTACTAGTGTGTTGTGGCAATAGGCTGCAACAACCTCCTCATTTAATAATATCTCCTTTTCTAGACGATACAGTCTCTGGTTTGCGATTGATTCGCATATTATGCACATTAGATGCTTTGCCTTTCAGCATTTTCTTTGCAAAATCTGCACATTAATTTAAATGGTAGTTTACTGCGTAATGGCTTTTAAACATCATGTTATTAGCTTTAGTTCAATTTTACCGAGAGAAAGAAACTTCATAACATTTTCTATGGAAGATTTATGATTTTTTTCGTTTACCTTGTCCTTGATTTCATTCCAGGACTTAAGCTTCGTCTTTGGTCCCAAGATCCCATTTACTTCACTGTGTGACCTGCTTATACAGCTTGTTGTCAGCGTTTTAATTACCTGGCATACCTGCCATTTGCCTCCACACCAGAGTTATTTTGTTATATTTTGTCAGTTGCTCTACGGCATTTAGATATCCTCAAATATATTTGGACTCAAAAAGATAGCTGTTCAAAGCATTGACAGCTGCTTATATGTTTGATCGCCAATCTAGATTCTAGCGCCACGACAAGCCTTCAGCTTTAAGCTTTAGTTATAGATTGGCTGGACCGCAACAGTCGTTACAGGTGATGAAAATAGTGTGTATAATATTTAGTGTATAACATGTTCATCAGCGTTTATGCGATTATTACGTTATGTATTTACCTTAATTTTTAATTTTGCCGAAGTAACAATAATGCCCTCCTTAAATAAAGAGCAGTGAAACTCCGAAGCGGAAAGGGATTTCATACACAGATGAAAGTATACATAATTCTATTTTAGTCCAACCTGTTGCGCCTCTGAATTCTTGGCGCGCTCGACGGGGTTGCGCATAGTTGGGTAGAGATTTATGTCTATTGTTAGGACACCGATGTCATGGTGGTCGCGGCGACAAAATGCATTATAGAACGACACGGATTTGAAAAAATAAATAGATAGGTAAAGGGGATGATGCAGTAGAAGCATGCTAGTTAATAGTTTTGGAACAATGCTTTTTAATGGAGGAATAATGATCAGGTTTTACGAAAATTCGAATTCGAGTTTCGAAAATTAGATGCTGACATTATTGTGTAGAGGATTGGGTTTTACCTGGAGCTAAACCACTTCGCCCTCGTGTCAATCTAGAAAACCATAACCTTTATCGTTTTATATAAAAAATCAACCTGCGTATGTTTGTGCTCGCAAAAGTTGAAAATTAGTCGGTCGATTGATGGTGCATTAGAACACATGCGTGTTTTTATAGTAAAATGAAACCTTGACACAGCTTTGCATTCGAATACGCGCGTGTTTATATAGTAAAATGAAACATTGGAACAACGTTGCATTCGAATACACACGTGTTTATATAGTAAAATGAAACATTGGAACAACGTTCCATTCGAATACGCACGTGTTTATATAGTAAAATGAAACATTGGAACAACGTTGCATTCGAACAGGTGTGACCAAAGTCTTCCCGCACCGGTGAAATCTTCGGTGCGCTTAGGCATCAGTGCGTTTACCATTCATTTTATATCGGACTGAGCCACAGAGAATCGTGGCTAGGTTCAGCAAATAAATCATAATTTAGTAAAATACTCAACAATTGACTTCTTTTACAATATGAAAGAAATCTTGCGAATTAAAGAAAAATGCTGTAATAGAAATTCTGAGGGTATATGTGAATACTCAAAACGCTGCCCAATCATATTTTTTTTTAATATCATACAGCTGTCTCAAATTTAAATGTTATAAAAACAAAACCATATATTAGAATACGTCATTATGTAGGATGAAATAAACTTCTACCTCTCTAGAATTGATTACGAAAAACGAAATACGGATGTTTAAAGTACATATTTATATAATTTAGTAGGTATTAAAGTTTTTTATACAGTAACATTGTAAATGTAAGACATATTAAAAATAACAATTACCTAATTATCGATCATCGGTTTTGGATGGTATTTAAAGTATTGTATTATGGTAATAACATGAAATAGGCTAGCAAGAACACATTAATATGCCAAGATTAATAAATGATTATAATAAAATATGTACGTGGCTATAACAAAAAAAACAAAGGTCTTACAATCAAAGAAGTAATAATAGCCAAAGAATTATTTGCGTAACAAATAGAATCCAACAATGGTAATAATAAAATGTTCACATACATACTTTAGAAATTGAAACAAGCGTTCTATAAATGAAATTTCCAAGTATTTTTTGAGATTTTTCTTATTCAGAGCTACTTGACATAATGCTTAAATTATATAGCTATCTAAAAATAAAATATATCTGATTCAAAATATTCATATAACATGGTCAAACGAGGGAGTTTTCAAGATTCAAGACGTACTCTTTCAGGATGTTACAACATATGTTATGTTATATTATTTAGGAAGAAATGAAATGAGCTTAAGTGGACGGTTAATTATTTAAAGAGGCGCACAATTGGAGGAGGTGTTTACATGTAGAATTTGTAGGGCCGTGAGCTGAGGTACTGTATATGCTTTTGGGGTAAGATAGTAAGGCAAGAAGAGTAGCTATCGTGAGAATGCTTGTCGTAATGTAAACAGACAAGTTTCAAGAATATGAAAAACATTTTTAAACATTTTTGCTGTGGAATTTGGGAAATTCGCCACAATATTTTAACTGTGGGTCACGAGAAAGATCTTAACGTGTGAACTCGATTTTAAGACGGTTTACAGGATGATTTTGTAAGTATCAATACCAAAGAGAGTAGCTTGTACCACACACCAAACGACTTCCTCATAACACTCAAACACTTAAGAAACGAACCACTGCTGCAATACATTTTTATAACGCCTAAGCGCACTAAAGTAATCTGTGAAATTGGGAAAATTTATAATATCCGAAACTATCTTACAAATGTTTTCTCGTAAATTTAAGATATGTCACTTTTTTTCAAACAAATTACTAGATACTGCATTAAATAAACATGACCTCTAGTGTTGGCGTTCATCAAATTATATTGTGAAGCGAGTTTTAGGTCATTGTATTCAGAATGGGTACAGTGATGAGAGTAATCCTCCAGCATGAGATGGTACTCCAAGAAGAAGATGAGAAGTTCATCGAATATATTCCTTTCTATTCCTTCTATCGCATTAAACAAAGCAGACGGCGCCGCGGCAGCGGAATCACAATTGCCGGAGTCATCCCGCTATCCTCGATCAGGGATCGGGTCGTGCCTTCTGTGAGTTGTATGGTCCTTTTGGGCACGTTCCGATACGTTCAATTAAATCATTCGAGAGTCGGGCCAGGTAATCCCATCGGTCTTGCGAGATTTGCTTCGGCCGCGGGCGCCGCGAGGGCGGCAATATTTCGGTCACGTACGCCAACATTCGGGAATCCAATTTCAGCATCAGTGACTTATTCGCTGCTTGGAAAATAAATGTATCTATTCCGGCTTGCGAACGCTCAACGCGCACGTCATCTACAACTATACGATGCCCTCGCCACTCAGTGATTTATCTAGAATATACCATCAAGACAAAAGTAATGTCAGTTAACTAGACAGCACCTCTCAGAAACTGCAATTAATGCAGACATTCACTCGCATCATACCCGCGGTAGGTCCCTTTTACGCATACCCCGAATACGACTGGCAAAAGTACAGAAAAGCTACTTGTACCTTAGCATTAAATTCTATAATCTACTCCTTACGAAATTTATACAGCTGGAGGACATAAAATTAAAAAAAACATCAAGGAGATGCTGATAGGCCACGCTTTCTATAATCTGGCCGAATTTGCGTGCCATAATTTTTCAAATATTGTGCCCATTTAAATTACTTAAAAAGTAGAGCCCTATTGACTGATTATTTTATATGGCTTCATATCTATACTTTTAGTTTAAAATGCATAACGTAGATTTAATTTTATTATTTAACATTTTACTCACAATTTGAATATTACGATGAATAACTTTACAACGTATCTTTTCGAATTACTAACTACTTTAAATATT
>OX155953.1:19979327-19999327 GCA_944548615.1 Micropterix aruncella
AATGTAAATGTAATGTAAACTAGTATCTATACATCCAGGTAACTATACATGTCGGTTAACTATACATCCAGGTAACAAAGGATAAACAACTACAACGGACGAACCCGTCACCTCATAATTTTTTAACGATAGTAATCGACTTAGAGACATCACAAATCTACCGTCTAGCTATGCAACATGCCGTCAGAGGCCAACGCCTTACAGCGAGGCACCGGGAAATGGTACCCAGCGGCAGCCTGGCCCCCTGACTACCAGTTTTGGAAGGATAATTCCGTCTGGAAATAAACCATCAGGATACCTACAACCTCCCGACTGGTTACGGGATCTGAAGTCGCTTGCGCGTCCTCTACCAGCCGTGTATATTCAGCGGTGGTTCAGATTGAATCTATCGCGGACCATTAGATTCAAACTGAATCACCAATGTTGCGCAGAAGACTTCAGCAAAGCCAACATGCCCGTCAGGGGCCAACGACTTACGGCGAGATACCGAGTAGGTAAACCGGCAGGTAGCCTCGCCCCCCCGACTACCAGTTTATCAAGATATCCGTCAAGAATTAATCATTAGGTTACTTTTGACCTCCCGACTGGCTACAGGTCTAAAATCGCGTGCGCTGCCTCTACCTGCCGTATTCAGCGCTGATTCAGTTTAAATCTATTGCGGATTATTGGATTTTTTCGCGTGGCTCTGATTTCAGGATCAGGTAGCCAATTGGTCATTTAAAGAGTGGTTGACGACAGATAAACATCCACCACCGCTGCTTAGAAGACAGTATATTTCCATAGTCTCCACACTTCTTCAATCAGAGTGCACAACCGATTGGCTGACGCCGCACTGTGCGCAAACCATCCAGTAGCGCCGGGAGGCGTTTCCTCCAGGGGGAAACCGATCCACCAGCTGCAAGGCCTAAGACGCGAGTGCCCTTCCCGGGGTAGTCCTCCACACGTGGAGGCTACTGAATAGGAGCTGAATCGTGTTGGACCGACCAGGAAACAGTAGATCTTAGGGCCCAAGCTACACGAAACCGTTCACTACCGGTAACAAAGGATAGTTGGAAACCCCGAAAAACCATATCTGAAGTTCCTAGTGAGTTTACGGCCATGCGTGTGCCTAAAATTGTAATATTTGTATTTTATCCCAAATCGCTACAGGCAGTGGTTTGTCAAAGTTTAGTGTTGTGTTGAAACTGTATAATGGTTTTTTTTTTAAAATCACAGTAACAGCTTTACTTAAACATAGTTGTATCTCTATTATAGGCTGATATCTTATTATAGGCTTCAATCATTTATTAGCTTTTGCAATTGACATTTAGTTGATAAAGTCATATTTCTTCAAATAAATTGAACATAAGCTGAATACTGAGTAGCACTACTCCATTTTTTAAAAGGGTTGTTTTTGTGTATTAGAAATATAATGAAAGTAGAGTGCGAAAATGTGCAATAATGACCTAAAATTATTTCTTTTTGTTTCATTTCAAGGCTAGAGTTTATCAATATTAGAAAAAGTTGCACCAAAAATATTAAATTTATTCATTCAGAATATACAATAAGAGCAGGAATATTCATTTAAAGCTAGTTATCGCATATTAGAATTCGTCAGTTCCTAGTAATATATTGACATTGATATATCAATAATCTTTATATTTATTTCAATATTTATATTTATTGACAACATGATATTATCATCATGTTGTCAATAAATATAAATAAAGAACTTGGTAGTAAAAACAAAACTAAAATTCGTTTTTATTGTATCAAATTTATTAGAAAATGGACTAAAAACACCGAAAAGCGGTTTATTTTTGGAAAAAATTGCTGTCATTAGTTACACAAGGATTTTGTTGCCTAAGTACTAAAGCTTACGTAGTAGGTACAAATAGTTGATTTGAAAGACCGATGCTGGACTTTGACAACTCTTCCTTAAAGACAAAAAGGAGAATTATTAGGGATCTAGTAGAATTTAGAAACTTTATGGAATTGTGAAGTCGAAGAATATCGCGGTTGTTTGATATATAAATAAGATAAAAACGAATTTACCAAGCGAAATTAGTCACACCCGACGTTTCAGAGATGTTGCAACAGCCGTTGTATACTCTGTCTACCCTAATCAACGGCGAGATTTGATAATCCGTTTTAATAACCATGAATGATAGAAACAAAAAATATGCATTTTTCTCACCGAAATCTCTCGATCATAAATCATTTTTTTTAAAAGTTTTACCTCAATTTAACGTAGATTACTAAACATCATTTTTTATTTCACACATCGAGCGTGGACGCCACTGTCTGGATCAACAAGCGCCATCGTTCATATTTTTAGAAAGATAGTATAAAGTGAAATTTACGAGCGGCTGGTCCCCGCACAATATGAATCATTATTTTATAGATTTTACGGCGGCGGCGCCTTGGGCAGGTATAGCGCTGGTTTTCCGCCCCACTGTTAGGCGTTCATTCTTTTACGGCTGGGGCGGGATACAACCGCGATACCACCCGGATCCACCGTCAGTGGCGTACATATACCTGACCCCTACGGAAATTTAAGAATTAAACTAATTCCCAAATTTGGTTTTTAATAGAAGATGGTCAGATCATATTTTATAAAACAGGCAGGGATTATTTAAACCTGTGTACGAGCAATACATGTTAAGTATTTTAACATGTCGTTATTGTTTTTTCTCGATCTAGATTTATCAAAATACTTTTATTTAGCAAACATTATATAGGGGAAAATTATTCGACTAATTATCGGGGAGATTACGTGCTGGCAAAGATTTCATTATGATCGGGGTCGTCATTCCGCTACAATGATAGTTGGTCTTAACGTGTTGTCAAGTGATAAGTAGATTACTCATCACTCCTTAATACCTCAAGTCTCGATGACCATCGGTTTCTATACGCAGTTTCCTCGTTGACTTTAGCAATAGAATTCCTATCGAATATGCATATTTAAAGACCTACATTGTAAAAAACATACTATAAAATTAGTAACTCCTTGAATTTTAAAAATCTATGATGTTAATATACCTCACTTATTTTTTAGATTGTTCGATACTTTTATATAACTATGAAAAGTAAGAGTTTTATGTTTATATTAACTATTTCTGTTATTTCCTTATTCTTTTTTTCTGTTTCATGTCATCAACTGGATCGATCAATCGAACCGCTATTTAAACAAGAGAAACTCAAATAATTCATTGCAAAACAATTTACTGTACTGTTATCGCCAGTTGATATTAATTCTGATATTTAGGTTAAAATAAAAAAAAAATCTTATTGCAAACTCAACGATAAACATCATTTTTGTGAAAAAAATAATAATATTAGTACTATTGAAACTTAAAGAATAGTATCGAAATTATATTATAATATTAAAGGATTTATTATAATATTAAAAGAATAGTATTGACATTCTACTCGCGACTAGAAGCAAAGTGGCTAAGATTGCACCATCGCTCTGTCATCACAGATAATACTGATCTAGGCAATAGTACTCGTTACTTTTGTATCTGGAAATATCTCATCAGTATTATTTTCGACTATCTCTATTTTGATCGTAAAAAAATCATCGCCATTGTGGTCTTTTTAAACTACAGTGGATTAATCGCCATTTATGATCTGAAATATGACTGATGTTTCACCATTGCTAATAATGGAAACTAATAAAATTTCATCACATTAGCTTTCCCAATTGCTGGGCCTCGTCCACTATAAAAACTTACTGGATTTAAATATGTATCTCAATTATTGATGTCATCCTAATGAAAACTGCCTTATTTTGAATAGTGCACGCCACTGTCTTCCCCTCTCTCTCCTCGGCTAAAACCGGCCTCTCTTTCTTTCTCGAGCGGGTTCGTAATGGCCTTTTCTTTTATTCATCGCCCAATTACGGCCAAGTAGGGCTATTCTTTATAGATAAGTATTGAATTGAATTTTAGTGTATGTATCGAAAGTTTCGGCGATGGGGGTAGACCGGGTCGCCGGCGGCCTTAACCCTGACTATGAAATTATGTTAAATATACACGATAGGAGAAAAATGTCTGCGAGAAATCATATTTTTTTATGGAGAAAATTCGGGTTGCTGCTGAGTAGATGATGTCATTGCGTTAGATAGGTTGAAGCTTCTTTAATATCTTGATGCAGGTTGGTGCCTTTTGTCCAAATAAAAAATCGGTTGGGTCATCTCGACCTTCCCAGCAAGTAGACAAGGCTCACGCCCCCTCCCTTGCCAACGGCCTTTTACTCCCTCCACCCCACAACCCCTCCTCCGACAACCCCAACACCCTCCCACCTCACGCGAATTCCCCCCGCTCCCGATAGTGAATATTTTCGATTGAAATCGCGAATGTATTTCTAAGATATTTATAGACTTTTAGTTGTATTTTCGTAGTATTTAGGGGTATTTTATTTTCAGTGGTATTGAAATGGTATTAATATTAGAATATAACGTGGTTTTTTTTATAAATATGGCGGAGATTAAAAATAACTTATGTCGCAATTCACAATGTGGTTTCGGCCCAATAAGGCATATGTGTACCGAATTTCAAGTCTCTCAGTCCAATATTTCAAGATTGAAGTATGACTAGCGCGCCCGCAAATGGACCGATTTCAACCATAATCTTTTTAACTTTTGCTATGACCAGACGATGAGTCCTTGCTACATTTCAGCTCAATCTATTGAAGCTTTTGGCTGCTATTTTGGAGGAATACACACAGATTAGCAGACAAAATAAAGTTCACAATGCTTTCCTTTTGCTGGGAAAGTAAAATATAACTTGTTTTAGCCCTAATATGGAAGTTTTGTCCTGTATATATTCAATATTGAAAACTTATAATAGTTTATGACGATATAGTTTGCAATCATATAGCCCATACACCCGAAAGGGTATAAAAAGCAATTCAGTTAAGATGGTATTATTGATTGGCAAAGTAATACATAGGACAGATACGTCGAATCTACCTACGTGGGCGAAGGCTGCGTCCACAGTGGGGCCCCCCATTAAGCGAATGTTGGATTTGTGCACGGGGCATTAGCGTTTATTGCTCTTGGGAAAGTAGTTTCGGAGCCGACGTCTTATTCGTCCGCATCAGTCATAATGTCCTATCGGGGGAATACCCCGACTAGAAATAACAATAATCTCCCTCCCGAGGTATCGATGTATTCCTTTTGTGTTCGGACATGGGCCGAATCGTGCCGAATCAAAAGTCGTATAAAGCTGAATCGCCTGTAGTAAGAATAGCAGATTGAATAGGGATACTTTTGTAGGAAAATTGGCTTAATTATTATGGTTGGATTCGTGATTTAATTATGATATTGATTGGTGAGTATTAATGCTTGCACTGATAGTATAGATTAGACAGATTTATATATATATATAGTCTGGCCAAGCATCGTGGGCAAGGGGCATATTCCACATTTTAAAATCCGCCGTTGGCAACCCCACACAAACAGTTTAATTTCTGTTGAATGGGTGGGTTTTTCATATTTTTGTTGATTTCTTAGTTAATTTGCGGAATTTACTAAGAAGCATCGCTAAAGGTTGCAAGCAATGCCACATGATTTATTTATTTAAAGTAGAAAAATGTCGAATACGCGTAAGTGCATAAAATGCAATATTTTTAAAAAACACCGGAAGCTGCTGCATGGTAACCTCATTAAGTTTTGATCATTAATATAATATTTCGATATTATTAACGATGATTAGTGGTATTGTTTTGATCCACATGTCAAGGAATACGCTTTCGGTGAATAGTAGAATATAACAGCATAGAGTAACGTTATTGTGCTATCAAAACATTACTTAATGAATATTACACTAGTTTTATAAAAAAATACATTTATGCTCAAATGGCGGACTCGTCGCTATAGCTACATCTTAAAGTCAACCATTTTATGCTTTTTCCATGCTGCGATTCTTTTTAGTAAATTCCGCAAATTAACTAAGAAATAAACAAAAATATGAATAGTTCATACTTCTAAAGGACTCGCTACAATTTTCCAAAAAAACATAGTCATTCAATTTGGGCTATATTTGAGCTGTAAATTCGTATATTTTCTACTTAATAGACTTGTTTTACTGCATTCCGCCACCGCAAGGGTTCCAAATCTTAGCAGAGGACTGAATCTTTTATGTTTCTTTCGTATTAATATTTTGAAAGGAATTCGCTGTTATTTCTGGATGATTATAAAGAAATATTATTTTTGGGTAATCTTTGGTTTCTCTTTAATTTCAACAATAAAATATATGCCTGCTACCATTAAATTGCCATATATTCCTACTATGTTTGCTTTAACATGATAGGTTAGGCAGTGATAGATTAGATGACGTAACATTATCAAGATTGTTCGATCTGACCGTATCTTTCAGATATAGATATATATATAAATATATATATATATATATATATATATATATATATATATATATATATATATATATATATATATATATATATATATATATATATATATATATATATATATATATATATATATATATATATATATATATATATATATATATATATATATATATATATATATATATATATATATATATATATATATATATATATATATATATATATATATATATGTATATATATATATATATATGTATATATATATATATATATATATATATATATATATATATATATGTATATATATATATATATATATATATATATATATATATATATATATATATATATATATATATATATATATATATATATATGTATATATATATATATATATATATATATATATATATATATATATATATATATATATATATATATATATATACATATATATATATATATATATATATATATATATATATATATATATATATATATATATATATATATATATATATATATATATATATATATATATATATATATATATATATATATATATATATATATATATATATATATATATATATATATATATATATATATATATATATATATATATGTATATATATACAAAAAACAAGTATTTCATTGTTTTTTTGCTCGAATTAAGATCTAATCGAGTAATTTTATTATTTAGGAAGGATGGTTGCTTAGTTTAGAGATTGTTTGTTTGAAGGGTGAGTGTTTCTAGATTAAAAAGGCCTTGTAAACCTACATCTCTGTTCTCAAGTCAAATCTCGTTTAAATATAAAGCAATCCCTAATTCAAACAAGGGACCCCTTTCTCCACTATGTACTATGTATGTAAGTGGCTTTTATTATTATTTTCTTCATAATCATCCCTCTAATCAATTCTATAAAGTATATATATATATATATATACATATATATATATATATATATATATATATATATATATATATATATATATATATATATATATATATATATATATATATATATATATATATATATATATATATATATATATATATATATATATATATATATATATATATATATATATATATATATATATATATATATATATATATATATATATATATATATATATATATATATATATATATATATATATATATATATATATATATATATATATATATATATATATATATATATATATTTATATGTTTAGGGATATCTATATTTTTATTTATCTGTTTAGGAAAATATTATCATTTGATTTTTTAACTGAAAATATCTCTCTCCACTGTCACGATTTGCTGGCCAGACTAAAATATCTAGTCATCCGATGTTTTAAAACTATTTTAATACCTAACGAGTTCATTTTCCAGTAACAGGAATACTTTAAAAATGTGTACTTCTCTACCCCGCCTTCTCCCATTTCGAATGGAATGATCCTTCATTTGCCGATTTCCATCGTTTTATACGCAGTGGTTTTATGCAGCGACATAAAACGGTCCCCGGTAGTTTGATCACTTTGCATTTTAACCGTCCATTGGCCGCGCCTCCAGCGGGACCGGGACAGGGAGAAAAAGGTCGAGCCCGACCCGGGAGCCGAGGGACCGCTCTTTCCCGCTCGCCACAGCAAAAGGTGCGCGGTACCTTGTTATTTTTTGTCGTGCATGTTTTCGTTGCCAAAACCTCCCATGTTCCATCGTTTTATTGAGAGTCTAATAGGAAGTCAAATTATCTTTCTATTCGCCCGGGAGTAGAGGTCTGGACACGCCATTATTGTTTGTTTTTCATATTTTTTCATATAGGTACTTCGTTACGCATATGTGCACTTGTATATACATACACGTGATTAGCATCTTACATGATTCTGTACCGTCTTTCTTCTCGTCCTTTCCTCTACTCTCTTTTCATTTCGTCTGTTCTTTCATGGCCTACGCGCTGTTTGAAGTACAATTATTCGGTTCGGAAATAAATGTTAATATCAACCACATGTCAATTAGAAAAAATCGAAGACAATATAAATTGGATAGAAAACGAATTTACCGCGTGAAATATGTAGCACCCGACGTTTCGGTGACGTTGCAGCCGCCGTTGTCCAGGGTAGACTGACAGTCTACCCTGTCCTAGACTCCCAGTCTACCCTGTCGACACTAGTCTACCCTGGACAACGGTGGCTGCAACGTCACCGAAACGTCGGGTGCTACAATTTTCACGCGGTAAATTCGTTTTCTATCCTATTTATAATCACATGTCAATAGTGGTTAGGTCGCGTACTTTTCCACGCGACCCAGTTACATAGCGGTTAGGTCGCCTGATCTTACTTTGTAAGGTCTTGGGTTCGATTTCCGGCTAAGTTATCATTTTCCGTTGGGATAAAATTCCGTTTGGACACAAACTTACACACATGTTACACGCACACATACATAGTAGGGTTGGGTGGAAGAGATTGTTGTATAACAATGAACCCGCCCATTGTGAAATTTCTCAATTAAGAGTATACAAAAACAAACAAGCAAACATGTTTTATTTATCCTCGTTCGCATACACTGTATCTTCTCGACTGAGGGCTCGGTTCCATGCAGGTTGCACAGTTGGTCTGATCTTTACGTCGGTAAACCTCAGAGAACACTGCTGAAATGTGTATCCTGCACTTGTGCGCAGCAGCTTATCTGAAATGCGATCGGGGAATTCTCTCGGGCGAGTCATGGACGGACATCACTGCCTGCACTTATAAGCATCGATGAATCCGAGGCATTACCGGGAGAGTCTGTAAACGTAGTTTTCTAAAACATCCGGGGAAGACACTATCCATAGAAATGACCCAATAGCCATCCAATATTAGCGATTAACGCAGACAAAGCGTGCCACGGTTCTACGATGAAATTAGGTAGAGCTACGATGAATACCAGGTAGAGGCTCGTGCAGGTAACCTTGAAACACGACTGTTTTGGTGAAAGGAGTAGTCTTTTATAGAATAGAAAGCAAGCTATATTTACCTACCGCTAGATGACGCAGCGTGCTTAACGCTTTTTATACTTTTTTTTAATATATAAGATTTTTCGAATTTTCGTTTTTATTGTTTTTTGTTTTTTAAGCTATTGCATAGCTTTTATCGCGGGCCTAGGCCAGCGCGGCGACCGAATGAAGAAATTTCTTAACGAAAATTAATGATTTTAAACTGATAATTACGTCTAAACGAGTACTGCTTACGATTCGAAAAAAATATATGTTAAACAAGAACATTTTCCTAATATTCTTAGCTTTGAATATTTTAGATTTTGTTTATATTACATAGCGTAATTAATTTGTGAAATTAGGTCTAACCGAACACAAAAACGACTACTACGCAAATACTATCTGGCGTATTATTATGAAACCTGCATCGTTTTAAAGATAATTTAATTATCTATCTTTTTACCTACGTTTTTTTCGAATAATCAGTTTTTTTTTGCTTTATCGATTAAAAAATTCGCGCGCGGCGCTCTATCGGAAGACGTTTAAATTATTCCGAATCATTTGCTTCCGCAGCCACAAATGATTCGGAATAATTTCAACGTTTTCCGATAGAGCGCAGTTATCTAATATCAGAAAAAATAAAATAAATAAAATAAATAATTATAATTGCATAAGTTGTTAAAAATGCTATGCAATAGCTTTACCGCGGCAGTCCCCGAGTGCCAGACGTATTTTTTTTCTTCACATTGTATTACATCATAAGTTGCTTCCCTAACGTACTGATTTACTGACTTCATGGATGCCGGTTAATTCAATCTTTGTACATATTTATGTCTTTTTAAATAATTTTTAATTTACAATAATATAAATAACAATAATAAATATACATAAATCACAGTTAAATCGACAATACGTAAAATTTAAATCTTATAGACCGACATTTTGTAGCTAAAACGGATAACATGATACGCCAAAAACTGTTGCTAGTGATCCTATATTAACGTCACCTAACTAGACCATAGCCTGTTCTAAGGCGTACATTCAAATTTGTATAAATATGTGTAACCCATATAAAATCTAAGTAATGAAAACTCTTTAAAAGATTTTAGGGGATGTATTTACACTGATAGTTATTATCAATCCTCATTAGCTGGTAATACAAGTAAAATTGAAAAGATATTTATTTTAAATATAATAATTATTAAATATTAAAAATGATATACAAAAAGATAGTATTTAAATATGTAAAAATAATCATAACTTATAATAAAAAATATAAATTGGTTGAAAAAAATAGCTTTCAATGAAATCGAAGACCATCACAATTGTTCGACATAAAGATAAAACGAATTAACAGCTTGAAGTTTGTAACACCGATGTTTCGGTGATGTTGCGGCGATCTGCTCTGGACAACGGCGGTTGCAACATCGCCGAAACGTCGGATATTACAAACTTCACGCGGTAAATTCGTATATATCTTATTAACACGGTTTTATTCGGTCAACCTGTATGTAACTATGTAATGGAATCTAAGGTAACTAATTTAACCATCTTCCAAGGATCGTAGCGTCATGAAAGCTGGCAGCTGTATGTAGTTCTGATGACAATACAATAATATGGTACTGCCGAACTGATCTGATGATGGAGTCGGAAGATATGAACTGGAACTTCATGATGGAATATCGTATCATATCTGTATTTGGACTTGTTAGAAAAGTCTTAGAATGAACTTTGACCACGATTATGTTTCAAGGTCTTATGATGTGGTTTTTTCGTGCATTTATAAAAGCGTGTTTTTAGTGTTTTTTTTAAAACTAATAATTTATTTATAGCTTTAAATGATTACATAATTATAGGAGGATTGAATGATATTAATATCGAGGACCAGGACTAAATATGCCAACTTCGATATTATATTCATAGTACGATTGTGCACATACGGCAGCAATAACAATCCATTAAGAGCACGTGCTACGTGCAACGCGAATCTATATTCGAGAGCGGTTACGTCCGCCGCGGTCCGATAAAAACGTCCAATTGTCGATGTCCGGTGGCGCTTTACAGGCGTCATACGCGCCAGGCCGGACGATAAAAATGTAAAGTTGTTCCCGCGCCGCGCTCGGAGCGGCGGGGAGGGCGCGGACTGGGTGCATTTTTACGAGGGCCACGTGGGTATATTTGATTCCGGAAGCGTCGGTCAGAAAAACGCGGGAAAACATGGCGGGAAATGCGGTTGCAATGCCCGCGGGGCGCTCGTCTCCATGCCAATGACGCGCCCGCTCAAACAGCCCTCAATATAAGGAAAATAAGTGCAAACGAATTGCGGACGCGCGGCGCTCTTCTACCGGGAAATACGGACGAGGTATTTTCGAGCGAAACGTGTGGTACATATACGGTGCGACGGGGACTGAAGTGCGGATACTATTGTATGAGCGTCGTCCAGTCATAAGAAAAATATCATATCTTAAATCCCATCCCTATTCTAATCTTATCCTATCCTATATCCCATACCTCTCCTTGCCTAACCTATTAATAGTCGATAGTAATTTATTTAATTCGATTAATTTTTCATAATTATCGTATAACAAAATACATAATGTAAGACTAGTGTAGGAAAAACTTAATCGGCCAGCGAAACATTGCAGTAAGATAATTAGACATAATTTATGTAGCGCTGTGTGTCTCACGAAAATCAAATAAAATAAAAAATAAACATAATCGCTGCGTATTTATTTACGGAAACTTCTTAAATTAATATAACAAATCGGTTGTGTCACTCAAGACTTTTCCAGCAAGAGTCCAGGACTGATTTAATCCGAATATAAATTTCGTGTTTAAAAACGATGGGCGCCTACTCTCAGCCGACGCACGAACCCGTTATAACCGCCTTGGGCGGCGCGGTTCATTTCTGGACTAAGGGTGGGGTTAGGCCGAGCGCCAACAGATGGCGTTAATATTTCATTAAAATATATGGTGAAATTTAAATAATATTAGTGTAGCTTGTATATGAGATATTGCAACCGAAATTTCACGATGTGATTTTGAATCGAACCCGGAACCTTACAATGTTAGATCAGGCGACCTAACGACAATGCCACCGTGTTGGACCAATTCACCCTGTTTTACTAGTGCGCCGATTTCATACATAGCGGACCGATTTCAACCACATATAGAGTTGTCCACTACAACGGGCGAACCCGTCACCTCGGGAAGTTTTAACGATTGGTCGTTCTCTCTCCCGTGAAGTGAACGCAGATGACTTGGACAACACAATCCACCGCCAAGCTACGCCACATGCCCGCAAGAGGCCAACGCCTTAACCGCGAGATAGCCAGGAGTGTTACCCAGCGGGCTTACGCTCACGCCCTTGCTTCCAATTGCGATCAGATTACTCCGGTCTCTCGATTGGTTTCGAGTTCGGGGTCGCTTGCGCGGTCCTCTCCCTTACGAAGCGGTGAAACGGTGAATACCGAAACTATCGCGGACCACGGCATCCTTTGCCCGACTGTTCACCCAGGATCGAAGAGCCGATGGTCGTTTCAAGAGCAGTCGCCGTAAGGTCCGCAACCAGCCCCGCTCTATAGGAAACAGTACTGCCTCCAGACTCCCCCGACTGTTAGTCAGAGTGCACAGTCGATTGGCTTACGCCGCACGGTGCGCAGACCGTCCTGGTGCCCAGAAGGTTGATTCCTAAGGGAAACTAGCCCTAAGGCCAGAGTCCTACCCGGGCTCGCACTTCATGCGTGGAGGCCGCCGCCTGAACAGAATGGGTCTTCGTGGCCAACTCTGCAAGGGCCCATTAGCTTCTATTAGCTCCCGATTTCAATCACAATATTTTGACCCGTTGCCATGTTTCACAAGGTGATTTCAAGCATATAAGTTCAATATTTCAAGAATGAAATGACTTTTGCGCCACTCCGGTGGACAGATTTCAACCACAATCTTTTAAACTCTTGCCAAGACCAAACGACGCCTGCATACCGAATTTCAGCTCAATCAAATTAAGCGTTTGGGTGCTATCGTGGAGAATACACATAGCCACACACAGACAGACTTCAATCTGGAAATAGTCTTAATCGTCTCAGGGGGTCTCAAAATGGATATTTCCCTATTTATTTTATTTATTTGTTTCAAACATAATTATAAAACACATAAAAATGGTCATACCAAGTAATGGTGCGAAGAAACAACGGCCCACATTCATATGACCATGCTCAGCGCATACCCAACTAGGCCAAATATAGCCTGTATCTGGGCATACGACTTATTTTCTGACTTAGGTGGAGAAGCCTAACTGACGTAGGTACTCATATAGATACATATACACATACACACATACATATACATACATACACAAATATATAAATAAAACGATCTAAATAAATTATAGTATTATTCTTTTGCATTATATTACAATATAGTACATTTTGTTTAATATCTTGTATCATATTATATAGTATAATAGTAAAGCTATGCAGAAATATATATATATATATATATATATATATATATATATATATATATATATATATATATATATATATATATATATATATATATATATATATATATATATATATATATATATATATATATATATATATATATATATATATATATATATATATATATATATATATATATATATATATATATATATATATATATATTAAAGATATGACTTGTAGAAGTTTGTTCTCTGTCCTTGAACGACCTATGTCGTCAAGAAGCCATTTTTTAATATTTTTTTTGAATAAAATGGTATTTCGTATTTCCTTTATTTTGTCATCAAGACGGTTGTCATCAAAATTTTATACAATTTTTTTTTTTTGCGCCCTAACAAAACTTTCTCTACTGGGCCGGGAAAGTAAAACTCGTGTCGCTTGTTAAAAAAGAAGCGAACTCCATAAATAAACGTCGAAGTGACGCCGATTTTTAATGCGTAATAAAGACGTTAGTCGTCGAATCAACCGCGTGGCAGAATGAGACTGAGACGGAGGATCTCGCCGAGGATCCCGTGTAAAGAGTAAATAAAAGTTACGACCTTAACTCGCGGGCGTCTCGTGTGAACAATACAAAACCGAGATTTATCTCGTAACCGCCATTTATAACTCAAAGTCACGCGGCGGCGGCGGCGCGGCGAGGGGCGCGATCAACTCCGCCGCCTTGGCCAAAAGTGTTGCAATAACAATAAAATATAATCCCCTTTCCTGTTTCGGCCGAAGAAAGAAAGAGGGCGCCAAATCGGATAATAAACGCCGCGCTGACAGCAACGAAGCGCTGCAGCGAAAGCTCTTTTTTCTCCCCGCAGGAAGATTCAACTTAATGCTAGGTTTACCTAGCGGCACCTGTAACTTTCCCGACCGACCACCGACGAGAAGGTAAAGATTGTCAACTGCAAAAATATTTTTTCAAGATGAAAACAGGAATTTCCATTTTGAGGCCTCCTGAGGCGATTAAGACCAATTCCAGATTAAAATATCTCTGTGTGTTTGTGTGTATGTATTCCTCCACGATAGCGCCCACACGCTAAATATGATTGAGCTGAAATTTGGCATGCATGCATCATTTGGTCATGGCAAGAGTTCAAAAGATCTTGAATCGGTCCACCTCGGGGCGCACTAGTGAAATGGATGAATAAGTCCAACACGTCGGTGGCATAGTAGTTAGGTTGCCTGATCTTACATTGCAAGGTTTCGTGTTCAATTCCCGGCTGAGTTACAATTTTCCGTTGGGATAAAATTAATGGAATTGCATTTGAAACTGTCGATCGAACGAAATAAGAAAACACACACATACTGGTTACAAGCACAGATGTTATAAACTCTTCATAGTAGGGTTGGTTGTAAGAGATTGTCGTATGGCAATAAACCCGCCCATTGTGAAATGTCACAATAAAAAATAGAGACAAACTAGTCATATATCATCCTCGAAATATTGGACGTAGAGACTTGAAATTTGGTTCACAGATGCCTTGTTTGTTCGAAGTCACATAGTAAAATTTTGTTTGGAATATGTCATATACAAGCTACACTAATAATATTTAAATTCCGCCATGTATCGTAATCAAATATTAAGGCCGCCTGTTGGCACTTAACCGAGAAACGAACCGCGCCGGGCAACCCACGCGGCGGTCGTTTAATATTATAAATAAGATAATAATTGTCGCCTACCCGCCTTTAACATGCCGCCTACCCGCGAAATAATAGACTGACAGCTCTTCAGTCTACCCTTGACAACAGCCGTTGAAACTTCGCCGAAACGTTGGGTTCTACAAACTTCTTGAAAGGGGTTTAGATTAATAATAGAAAAACGGTTAAATAAGAATCAGATCACTGATACGTGGAAATTTATCAATAAAACCCCCCAGCGCCGCATTTATTCCGTGAATTTAATACGGGCGTACGTTTAATCTTATATCTATCCCTCTCGTGTGCTGCACGTTCCTATTTTCTCTCTGTTTTATTTCACCGCCCATAACGGACAAATTAATCCCCTACGGACGTGCAGCATTTTATATTACCGACGAGAGAGGAGAAAGATTCATTTTTAACTACCCTAAGCGAAAAGTATGCAAGTGCCAACGTTGCCAGCCTATTTATATAAAACTCATCTCGCAACGGCCTATCAGGAGTGGAAAATTAATAGGCTGTCCTCGGCGGGCTTAATGCAGTCGCTTTACATATTAAGGGGGAGAGCAGGCGGATTCGTTTTCCGTTTTTATTGCGCGAATTCCTAATTTGTAATTAATATTTGGGCCAATCCGGCCTTAAGCGCCCCGCCCGCTGATTAAATCGCGGAGCCCGGCGTTAATGCGGGCGGCACGTCTCCTCCGCCAGTCCCTCCAATTACGGCTCCATCGGCCGCGGCCACGGACGGCAATAATGGCAGTCCGGCCGATTTACATGGATTAAAAGTCAAATGTTCGGATTATTACTAAATTAACATTAAATAAATGAATTTAGGCAAGATTGGAAACGTTATGAGGAGACGTCATCGCTCTCATGAACGGATAACAACCAGATACGTTAAATAACGTAAATATGTTTTTTCATAGCACATCAGAAGTGGGATTGGCAGATGTCTCTTAACTTTTCCTTGTTTTATTTCAGCCATCCGGCTGATTTACATGGATTAAATGTCAAATGTTCGGATTATTACTAAATTAACATTAATCCGGGGCGCGCACTTGCGGCCTGGCCGCAAGTGCGCGTCGGGGTTAAATAAATGAATTTAGGCAAGATTGGAAACGTTAAGAGACGTCATCGCACTCATGAACGGATAACAACCATATAGGTCAAATAACGTAAATATAATTTTTTCTAGCACCCCAGAAGTGAGATTGGCAGGTGTTCCTCTAAAAATCATCCAACCGTCCGGCTGATTTACATGGATTAAAAGTCAAATGTTCGGATTATTACTAAATTAACATTACATAAATATAAATAATAAGAACAAGAATAAATTTATTTCTGGAAAAAATCTAAGAATGGTTGAAGACAAAGTCTGCCTGACTAGGCCGAAGCCCGTTCCAAAGTAGACTTGACTATGTTAGTTCTAATTTTTGAATCGTAAATTGTGCGCACATTTATCAAAGGAAAACAATAAATAAAATGAATCTAATAGCTATAAAAAATACTTAGTATGTATTTTGAGAATTATTTCAATTTGGGTAACTGAATATTGTGTAATGATACCTAATACTTCATAATAATGAATTTTTGATTCGGATTGTTACTAAATTAACATCAAATAAATGTATTTAGGATTCGAATTATTACTAAGTTATCATATAATAAATTATTTAGGAATTCGGATTATTATTAAATTAACATTATACAAATGAATTTAGGAATATTATGAGGATATGTCATCGCACTCATGAACGGTTAACAACCAGATACGCCAAATAATGTAAATACGATTGTTCTTAGCAACTCAGATGTGGGGTTAACAGATGTGTCCCTTAAAGAATGCTCCTTTATTTGTATGTAAAATCTGGGGCAAATGATTTTCTCAGATGCATCTATGATAGGGGTGCCATATTTGGCTAGTCCCAGTTGGCTTGATCAGGACGCTCTGGAACGTGGAATACAAAAATACGCAATTTTAAGTCAAAATAAATTATTCTTTTATTTAGATAGATACACTTTTACGTAGTTGTATCGTATTGTACTTTAATGCGGGATTTACTTTTTTTGCAGCAATGCAGAATTCCGTTTAACATAATTATAGAACTCTTTACAATGTAGCGATGAGGGCTGGAATTTTGCATATATTTTTAGATAGCTTTTAAATTAATCCAGAGCGACTGCCACACAACCAACTTAGTGTTCGTAATAGTTTTCCATGCAAAACCGTATCAAACGCCTTAGCGAGATCTAAAAATATAGATAAACGCTTCTTGTCTCTGTACACGCTACTACTAATCGAATTGGTCACTTTGCAATGGCATTTACAGGGCCCACTTCGTCTATGAAATCGAATAGATTTTTTTTACAAAATGTTATTATCGTTCAAGTATTTTAAAAACCCTTCTTCCTCGCAAAATTTTACTCTCACCCAAGCTACAAAATAATACTCGAGCCGCAACCATCTGCGTTTATTTAAATAATTCATTCATTGTGCGATTTCCGCAGTTATCGGGACATTTTAGTATTTGTCGGGACGTCGGGATAGAGGACTCAATAACGGCGACAGTCTGGATATATCGGAAAGGACGGCAGCTCTAATCGATGAAGGTATACGAGGCTTTCAGGTCAGCGAATCAATAGAGCTACAGGTATTAAAATGTATAAGTAAAATAAAGGTGCTAAGTATACAGAGCAAGATTAAGTTTGGCATAAGATACCGTTTAATTTATTTATTTTTATTTATACAAATACTAGCTTTATAGTATCATTAAAAAATTGTATAATTAAAAAATAAATCCGAATGTAAAAAACAAATAAGCCATGATTGTACTTGGTCGGAAGTACCATAAATGTACATGAGCCATAATTGTACAGGTTATTTATTAAGTTGCTGAAGACCTTAATAATAATAATAATAATAAACTTTTTATTTGCACTTAAGATAATAAAATATAAAAAGCAATGGCAAAAAGATTAGCTGGCAAAATCTTCCCGCGAATGCTGATCTACCTTGTTTAAATAGAAGTTTAATTCTACCTAAGTCCATTTCATGTTGTTGATTGAAAATATCATCTGACAGCCCAACCCGGGCTTGCCCGTTTGGACACATGAACCCTGTTTTTTTACTCCATAGCAGTTATCATGTACTATCTGTAGAAAATTTAAATGACAACTATCTAAATTAAGTATGGTTCCAATTAAGGCTACACGGAACCGCCATCCACTATCATTTGGCTTGTATACAAGCTTGCCTTTAATCCTCTCAGCGCAGGCCTACATTTCCTCGGAGCCACCCCCGCGGCCGGCAAAGCGAGCAGGGAACCAAGAGTATTAATATCCCTAATTACTTTTGCTAAGGGAATTTAAATTGTTTTACACAAGGCGAGTGCGAGCGAGAGGCGCAACGAGCAAAGAAATGCGTCGCGGGAAGGGAGGGAAAGAGCGAGAAGCACTCCCTCTCGCAATGAATCCCCGCCGGGTTTCCCACGTCTCTTGCCCATTAATTTTTAGTTTTTATCTAACGCGAGATTCGTGTACATTAACAACGGGCGAGGTTCAACGAAGTGCCGAGCTTTTTTTGCCAATTAATAGGGATACTTTATCATTTTTGCGCGTTGCGGAATGCTGCATAAGAGATCCTCAAGTACCTACAGCGAACGCGGTAAAGATTTATACAGGATGTTAAAGTGAGTTTGCAAAAGATTTTAACTCATGATTTTTCATAGATAAATAAGCAAAGAGGGACAACATAAATTTTCATAATTTTTTAACAAAAAAAAAATGTCGGGACCAGACAATTTTCTTTTACAATAAATTATTTTACTTCAAAAATTAAATTAAAAAAAGGTACAATTTTGTTTCGATTTCAATATATATTATCGTTAAAAAACCACTTATTAACATTTAGGAAATAGCATACCTTTATTACAGTAAGAAAGGTCTAAATAAAAAAAAAGATGTAGATTATTTCAAATGAGTCTTGGGCGTAAACTTACCTCTTGTAAAATATTATTTTTAAAATAATTTAAAATATACATATACATATATATATATATATATATATAAATATATATATATATATATATATATATATATATATATATATATATATATATATATATATATATATATATATATATATATATATATATATATATATATATATATATATATATATATATATATATATATATATATATATATATATATATATATATATATATATATATGTATATGTATATATATATATATATATATATATATATATATATATATATATATATATATATATATATATATATATATATATATATATATATATATATATATATATATATATATATATATATATATATATATATATATATATATATATATATATATATATATATATATATTTATATATATATATATATATATATATATATATATATATATATATATATATATATATATATATATATATATATATATATATATATATATATATATATATATATATATATATATATATATATATATATATATATATATATATATATATATA
>OX155953.1:20001827-20325214 GCA_944548615.1 Micropterix aruncella
ACTATATCCTCAAATGAAACACTGCTGGTAGGTATGACTCCATTTATTGCCAATTCCCAAATATCTATGTAGTTTCAGATCGACGCTGCGACATCGCGAGTTAAATTGCGTTCAACGCCATCTCTCGGAATTTTATTTTTTTTTTTTTTGGTAGTAGTTTTTATTCATAAAAAAAGATACAAATTACATGTCACAGTTCCCCAATAAGGCTAGTGCCTTTTCAGTGGGTAACTAACAATAATGTGTTTATAATTCTGACTTATATTATCTATTACCTATTATACTTTTATTAACTATTATAACTTTTTACGTTAAGTAGATGCATTGACTTCCTAACCTAACCTAATCTAACCTATATCTCCTATATCTATATCTCCTATCTCCTATCATAACTAGCTTAATATACACTTATAAATATTCTTTTCCAGTAAATTAATATGCCTACTTACTAATCTAACCTAACCTATACTAATTATCCTGGTATACTTACTTTGTTTACAATTACAATAACAAATGATTACACTAATAAATTGATTCATACCAGATATCTATACTTATGCCCTAACCTAACCTAACTTATCTTAATTAGCTTGGTTTACCATAATTATTCTACTTGATGTTAATGCTAATTTAGTCTAATAGAATTTTTACTTGTTACAGTTATGCTACTGCTTTTACATATTTATGCTAATTTACACTAATATAGTTTTTAATTTCTCTATTATAGTATTTATATTACATAATATTTAAATTATTTCAATTAGCTCGCCTGGGTAAGTCATTATTTAGGTTGCTTAGTAGTATAAGTTTCAATGTTTTCTTTAGTAAGTATTTGCTGATTGAGTTGTCTAATTTTATAGAAAAGTGATTGAATAATTTTGGAACAATGAATTCAAGAGTTCTATCGCCGTAATAATTGTTTTGCTTGTTATATTTCAAATACCCCTTTTCACGTAGCCGAGTTCTGTGTACATGATCGGCAGGTATTCGTAACGAACCGTTTTCGTTGTTGTCAAGCAGAATTTTATACCATACGAAGAAACTTATAGGCAAGACATCAATTGAGGAGTAGAGTTCTGTGTAATTATTTTGCTTAATTTGTATTGAGCCTTTTGGTGCCATTTGTTTCAGTATTCGAATTTGAATATTTTCCACTTTCCTAACGTACGTGGGAAATGTAAGTCCCCATACCTGAATGCCATATCCTAGTATAGAATTTACAAGTGAAAAGTATATGATTTTCATAATATTATGAGGTACTACGGATTTCAGGTGAAAGAATAGTTTTAAAAAATACCTGAGTTTTCCACACAGTAGAAGTATGTGACTTTCCCACTTAAAGTTTTTGTCAAGTATTATAACCAGGTATTTATGTGTACTCACAACCTCTAGACTATTGCAGGAGCAGTTTAGATGTGATACGTTATCGTGAATGCACGTATACGAGTGTGCTTTAATAGCTATCTCGCCCCTTTTTTTATAGGGAGAGGTGACGTACAATACCTTTGTCTTCGTATGGTTGATAACGAGGCCGTTGTCATGGGACCAGCGCAACAGTTGTAGGAATTGTTGGTTCATGATTGTGTTTGCAGTATTTACGTCATCGTGCTCAACCACTATCGCTGTGTCATCAGCGAATTGGTACACTTTTGATTTACAAAATATATTCGATATAGTGTTGCAATATATCAAATAAAACATAGGTCCCAATACGGAGCCCTGTGGTGTACCCTCTGTTATCCTAACACTTTTACCAATCGAGTCCCCTATTTTTACCGCCATTTCTCTATCACTTAGGTAACTGCGCAGTAACTCTTTGTATCTGCCTCTTATACCTACATCGTCAAGGGTCCTTATGAGTCGATCATGATTAATTGTGTCGAAAGCCTTGCTAAAATCCACAAGGACAATTATGACGTGTTTTTTGTCATTCAGGCACTTATTTACGTGGTTTGTAAAATTAGATAGGAGTTGATCGGTATTCTTATTTTTTTGGAACCCGTATTGGCTTTCATTGATAATATTATTAGTCGTTAGGTATGTCTGCACCTTGCCTGCGATATATTTTTCAAAGATTTTGTTAATACTTGACAAAATGCTGATGGGTCTATAATTGTTGTAATCCTTGTGATTACCGCCTTTATATACAGGTCTTATTAAAGCTATCTTTAAAAAATTTGGATATAATCCTGTATCTAAGCACAGATTAAGAATTTTACTAATAATAGGACTAATCTTTTTGTTAATTAATTTGAGATCTCTTACTCTAATTTGATCTAATCCAGGTGATTTATTGGCATCTAAACCAGCTATAATTTTCTGAATATCTTCTGACTTACTTTTCGGAATGTACATAGTTCTTTCTATTGGCTTAGTTGAATTTAAATCTAATGTTTTTTTGTCGCATTTATGGAGTATGGCTTTACCGTTGTTTTGAAAATTTTCTACAAATTCATTTGCAATATTTCCGTGACTTTTATTTTCTCCTAAGTATTTTATTATTGGTTCATCTAAAGACTGCTTTTGTTTCCCAATTAAATTATTTATTTTATTCCAAGTCATTTTTATATTTCCTTTAGAATTTTCAAAATCTTTTTTAACTACCTACATTGACATTTCATTTCTTTCTGCCGCAATAGCTGTTCTACACATCCCGCCCACCAAAAGGACGTAGTGCTTTTACAAACATAATACTTTAACTCAAAAGTTGAACCGCCCACCATGAGGCGTGATACTAAACGAATTTTAAACTAAATGAGCAGGAGATAAGACTGATTGTCTTTCGATTACATATATAAAGAAACAATAAAAAAAACTAAGCTTTTGAGAGATAACATAACTTATTACAAGGGCGTTTACAAACACCGGTTTTGGTTTTAATGGACACTACTCTAGTAATATTGTCTGCGCCCGGATGTTTCTGAATTATTTTTCCCAGTAACCATTTCGCTGGAGGTTGATTGTGATCCCTGATTATCACGACGTCATTTATCTCAGGTTCCTCTCGTTTCGTAAACCACTTGTGCCTTTGGTTTAATGTCACCAAATATTCTTCTGACCATCTTCTCCAAAAGTGGTTTATCATCTTCTGACAGACCTTCCATCTTTGTAGCCCAGTTATAGATGCGTTCGAGTAGTTCTCCTCTGGTACTACTATCAATGGCTCTCCTATGAGAAAGTGACCGGGGGTGAGCGGAAGTGGGTCTTCAGGATTTTCACTTATGTATGAAAGGGGACGTGAATTTAGACACGCCTCGATCTGTGTTAGTACTGTAGACAATTCTTCAAATGTTAGCGTCGAATCACCCACCACTCGTATAAGATGTGACTTCACGCATCGAACTCCTGCCTCCCACAGGCCACCAAAGTTTGGAGCGTGGGGTGGAATGAAATGCCAGGTTGTTCCATCACTGGCTAGTTGTCGGCTGATATCATCCGGCAACTGAGATTGGGCATCAACCAACATCTTACGTAGCTCGTTATCTGCCCCAACGAAGTTTGTTGCATTATCACTGTATAAGTCCTTACAATGACCGCGCCGGGATACGAAACGACGGAAAGCCGCTATGAAACCTTTCGCGGTTAAGTCGGACACGGCTTCTAAGTGGATAGCTTTGGTTATCATACACACGAAAACGCATATGTATCCCTTGTATGACCTCGACCCTCGACCATGGGTCATTCTTAAATTGATATGGCCGGTGAAGTCTACACCGGTTAATTGAAATGGTCGAGATGGTGTTACTCGTTTTTCAGGAAGTTGACCCATATACTGGTAATTATCTTGTCTCGAGTACCTTATGCACGTAGTACACTTCCTGTAGCACTTCTTAACCAGGTTTCTGGCAAGGATTATCCAGTACTTTGAACGTAAAAGATTTAGCATAATTTGTGGTCCTCCATGCAATGTCTTCATGTGAGCATCCACAATTATCAAGTTGGTAATATGGCTCTCACTAAGCATGATAATTGGATGCCGTTTATCATAGTCCACTTGAGCATGATTAATGCGACCACCGACTCTTAGAATTCCATTCTCGTCTAGAAACGGGCAAAGAGTGTGAAGGTAGTGTTTCTTAGAGACGCATCATTGATTTTTAATTGTTTTAATCTCTTCTTCAAAATAGACACCTTGGCTGTGTTTGATACAACTCTGAAGAATGACGTCTTTCTCTTGCACTGTTACAAACTTCTTTCTTTTTTTCGTTGACATTCTTTTACATATGGCTAGTATATTTAGTGTTTTGGATAAGGTCGAAAATTTGGTAAACATTTGATCTTCTTCACGACTTGACTTTACTGCAACAAAACTTTTAATCGCCCTCACTTCTTCCCGTGTTGTAAATTCTCCTTTAGTTTGTCTACCTTGACTTGTATTTTCTTTTAACCACTCTGGACCGTGCCACCACAATGATCTGTCGAGGAGTCGTGATACCCGCATTCCTCTTGATGCAACATCTGCTGGATTGTCGGTTGTGTTAACATGGCTCCATTGATCTTTATCCAATATGGTCAAAATTTCTGATACGCGATTGCTGACAAAGGTAGTCCATCTACTAGGTTCACCATCGATCCAAGCGAGCACCACCGTTGAATCAGACCAAGCGTATAGGTTTTCTTTAGGGGTTTTCATGATTTGTGATGTCTCGTAAATCAATTTCGCAGCAAGCAGAGCAGCGCATAGCTCGAGTCGGGGAATGGACAGCTCTTTCCCGATTGGAGAAACTTTAGTCTTCGCTGATACCAAATTGACTGACACGTGACCATCTTTATCTACTGATTTTAGATATACAGCTGCTGCATAGGCTAATTGTGAAGCGTCAGCAAACACGTGCAACTCTAACTCAGTTTCTGAATTAGTGTTCATCCATCTGGGTATAACGATTGTATCGACCTTAATCAAGTCGTCTCGAAATTCACACCATTCCTTTAGTAGATCTTCTGTTAGCCTGTCATCCTATTTCAAACCCGATTTCCATAATTTTTGGATGTAGATTTTTGCTATCACAATAATGGGAGCGATCCATCCCATTGGATCATATAATCGCGCTATATTTGATAGGACATTTCTCTTCGTAATCGTTTCAGGTAAGTCTGGTAATTGGAGAGTGTATTCAAAATAATCTGTTTTCTGACACCAGCTTATACCCAGCACCTTGATCGTATCATTAAATTTTAAAATTAGCGCCTCTGAACACTTACTTTCTTCTTTGATATAGTCTAGAAGGGCATCAGAATTAGAGTTCCATTTTTGCAAGGTGAATCCACCAGCGCTCGACAAATTAGTCATTTGGTTGTAGATTTCCATGGCTTCATCCGTAGTTTCACAGCCCGTAAGTACATCATCAATATAATAGTCTTCTAGCGTTATTTTAGCTGCTACAGGGTACTTGGATTGTTCATCTTTCGCTAGCTGTTGAAGAGTTTTCACCGCTAAGTAAGGAGCACAGGACGTCCCGAAGGTCAGTCGTAGTAGCTTGAAGTGCTGGATAGGCATCTCAGGACTTGATCTCCATAGGATTCTCTGGACGAAAGTATCATCCTCATGGACAAGCACCTGGCGGTACATTTGCTTTAAATCTGCTACTATGCAAATAGGATGTAGGCGCCATCTCATCAGCATGTGACGCAAATCTTGTTGAAGCTTCGGCCCGACAAGTAAGTTATCGTTTAGAGATACGTTATTAACACCTCTGCAGGATGCATCAAAGACGATCCGGAGCTTCGTGGTTTCTTTATCTTCGCGAATTACAGGATGGTGAGGTAAGTACATGCATTCTTTATTTTGTATTTCTTCAATACTTGTAATTTCTTGCATGTGATGTTGTACTATATAATCATCTATCGCTTTTTTATATTCTTCATACATTATAGGATTTTTGATTAATTTCTTTTCTAATGACATGAATATTACTTTTGATATTTCTTGCGACTTTCCTCTCAGACACTCCGGACTTGAACTCTCGAACGGCAAACGCACTACATAACGTCCATCAGTGTCTCTGATTGTTGTTTGCTCATAGAGCTCTTCGCACTTTACTTCCTCTTTTGTTAGAGGTTTCTTAATTTCATCTGGCTCTCGTTCTATCTCCCAAAATAATTGTAGAAGTTGATCACCTTTAACTTGTAGGTGCAGACTGATGACTCGAGGAGTCGATTCCAACTCTTGATTTACTCGCCCTGACAGGACCCATCCGAAGTGAGTATTTTGAGCGACGGGCCCCTGTTTACTTGGATGTCTGATTAATCCTTCTTTTATTATTTCACTGTGAATATCAGCGCCCAGTATCATGTCTATTTTAGCAGGTGAGCCATATTCTGGATCAGCTAAAGGTAAGCTTTGAATGTCAGGCCAGTTGATAATGTTTGTTTTAGCTGACGGTAATAATGTTGTTAAATTACTCAAAACGTAGGCATTCACATGGACAGAGAACTCTGGATTTTGCAATGATTCTAAACTTAGTTGAACCATGTGCTTGATTTTTGTTTGTCCATCTCCAACGCCTGATACGAATCCATTAACTAATGAACGTCGGAGGCCTAGTGATTGTACCGTAGCTTCCGTTACGAAAGATGCTTCTGAACCTTGGTCAATCAGGAGTCTGATCAATTGTGAGTAACCATTTGTTGATTTGGCCTTGGCGATTGCTGTAGCCAGTAAAACGTTAATTTCGCTTTCGTGCTTTGCAAAATGTGTTACTACCTTCTTTTCTACTTCTGATTGATTGGATGCTTGTCCTTGAATGGTTTCAGCCTTCTTATTCGCAAGGTTGTTGGAGTCATAAACCTTGTCAATATGAAGCAGTGTGTGATGCCGTCTGCCACATCGTCGACAGCTTGTGGCTTGATGGCACTGTCTGACAGTGTGAGTAGGCGCTAAGCAATTGTAACAAAGATTCTGCGACTGGATGTACTCGTATCTTTCTTTAGGGCTCTGCTTTCCGAACTGCTTGCATTGAAATAATAAATGTTGTCCTGAGCATAATTTACAATTGCTGCTTGATCCCCTCTTCTCTTCTGAGATGGTCGAATGGAATGATTTCTGTTTGCAGATGGGTTTGAAAGTACTTTTATTGTTGTAAACATTCCGGCTTCCATCGATCATTTCTAAAGTACGAAATCTGGACTCAAGGAAATGTGTTAAATGTTCCCAAGATGGCAGTTCATCGGTTTCTAATTCACAGTTCTGAATTTCCCATAGTCGTCTCGATTCATTGTCTAATTTAGACAACACCAAGTGATTGATGATGACGTCCCAGTCTGTTACTTTTACTCCAATGTTGCTCAATGATTTTAGACAGGAGTTTGTCGTGTCTAGTAACTGTTTCACCCCATTGGACGAATCAAGTGTTAGTGATTTTTGAGAAAATAACCGCTTCATAATTTCGTTACAGTTATATCTTTTATTCTGGTAACGGCGCGTTAACTGCTTCCATGCTTCGTCATAATTCGAATCAGTCGTAGCTAATGTCCTAAGTAGATTTTCAGGTTCACCGGCTAGACTTCCTTTTAGATAGTGAAGCTTTTGGACGGGCGTTAAATTTACGTTATTATGGATCAGCGAGCGAAATAAATCATAGAAAGTTTGCCATTCTTCGTAACCACCGGAAAATGTGGGTAGGTGTATTTGCGGAAGCTTGACTTCGCACGGCGAAGCATGATGCGTTTTTCCTTCAGCCGTGGTCTGGTCGCGTGACGTTCTTGATCTTAAATGATCCTTTAATTTAGTTTTGTACTCTATGTATGCTTCCTCAAATTGAGAATATATATCATCCGTAAAATAGGCAATAGTGTCTTTTTTGGCCCTCTGTACCGTTTCCAAAATACTAGAATGTGTCGATACAAAAGTGGCATATAATTTTTCCAAACTTTCTAACCTCGCTTCAATGTAATCCACTGTTATGCGATCTTTCGGTGATTTTTTGTAATTTGTGAAAGCCCTTTCCAAATGATTTAACTTGTCCTCTTGATTTAAAATGAATATTTCCATTTTTTTGCACCCTACGTGATTCTGATCATAAAATAATTACAAGTCCGGTAGCCACGAAATTTTACAAGTGTTTTTGTTTTAATCACAAAATTTCACTATGTCTTTTTTTTCCGCAAATTTCAACAAAGTCCTTTTTGTTACGCAAATTCAATTAAGTCCCTTTTGACCTCAATTATTGTGTGGTCACCGTTTGTCACTAACACTATTTTTACTCAGTTGGCAACACTGTTTCTAGTCACTATTTATCAGTAGCACTACTCACGGATTTACTGTTCCCTGGTTTCGGCACCAAATGTCGACTCACTTTTCACTGTTCACTATATCCTCAAATGAAACACTGCTGGTAGGTATGACTCCATTTATTGCCAATTCCCAAATATCTATGTAGTTTCAGATCGACGCTGCGACATCGCGAGTTAAATTGCGTTCAACGCCATCTCTCGGAATTAAAACTACCTACATTGACATTTCATTTCTTTCTGCCGCAATAGCTGTTCTACACATCTATATATATATATATATATATATATATATATATATATATATATATATATATATATATATATATATATATATATATATATATATATATATATATATATATATATATATATATATATATAAATATATATATATATATATATATATATATATATATATATATATATATATATATATATATATATATATATATATATATATATATATATATATATATATATATATATATATATATTTGATAGTTTTGTGTATATATTCTTTTTAGAATTGATCAATAAGATGATTATAAAGTAAATAATTATAAAAGCCACTTACATCGTGACGAAGGATTCCCTTGATCGGATTCGGGAATCAAGGGAATCCTTCGTCACGATGTAAGTGGCTTTTATAATTATTTACTTTATAATCATCTTATATATATATATATATATATATATATATATATATATATATATATATATATATATATATATATATATATATATATATATATATATATATATATATATATATATATATATATATATATATATATATATATATATATATATATATATATATATATATACATATACATATATATATATAGATATATTTTGATATTTTAAGGGTGTATTTTTTTAAAAATTATTTTCAATAATATATAAAATTAGATTCATGAAAAGTTACTTATCTGGGGTCCTGGTGGACCAGAAACATTTTACCGATAGTTAATGTCCTCTTTAAATACTTAGGGCAGCAGCACCTGTTTCCGCAATTGATAACTTATGATGTTCTTAGTTATTGCAGCCGAATTATTGTATGCCCTTGGATGTAATAAGTATAGGAGGATGGTTTTTGTAACAGAAATGGATGTTAGTAACTTATTTTAGAAGAAATTATATGACTGAGAATATTTCGACACTAGTCGTATTCATCTCTATGACATTTCAGAGAAATGTCATAGAGATTATTATATATATATATATATATATATATATATATATATATATATATATATATATATATATATATATATATATATATATATATATATATATATATATATATATATATATATATATATATATATATATATATATATATATATATATATATATATATATATATATATATATAAATAAATAAATAAATAAATAAATAAATAAATAAATATATATATATATATATATATATATATATATATATATATATATATATATATATATATATATATATATATATATATATGTATATATGTTTTATTTTATTATTATCTATTATGTTTTTGAAAATTATTTGAGGATCGTTTAATATAATTCGATTACATTTAAAGCATATTCGCAATCAACATCGAAAAACAAACTCAGCATAAAATTAACCCATCTATTTATTCGTGCGCGAATCCTCAGAGGGAATATATTAAGGCGGGTAGGTAGGGTGCGCATTTTCGTTCCCACTACGCGAATTTATCTAATCGCGAGGGGCAACGACGGGTTCGGGAGGGAGCCGGGCGCGGCAATCGTAGAACGGGTCTTACGCTAAGCAGAATAGTTTCTGTCATTACGTAATAATGACGATATCAATTAAGCGCCGCACGACCTTACCCTAATTTATGCATGCGGATTTTAGTCTTGTCTCGTTCGCACCTTAACTAAATTATCCGCGTCGTCGTCGGTGCGGCCGGGGCGCTGAGTAGGCGCGCACCTTCTTCTGGATTAAGCGAACTTTGCCACGTTTAACTCCAAGTCGCGAACTTTATGACGAGTTTTACTTTAACGAATTCAGAACCCACACTCATCATCCGGAAAAAGAAACATAAGCATCGATCTTTGTGATAATCAAGAAGTAATGGCTGTCAAGAAACTGTCAACGGTGCCGAGACTGGCACGAGTGGGAACAATGAGTGCTATGAGTACGGCACCAACAGAGGTTGTCGAGATTATCGCAGCCTTACCCTAACTAGTATTTTTTATAAAGCAAGATGCTACCAGACCGGTAGTAAGATTGCAGAGCTACTGGACACATAAAATCTTAGATCAGGCTATGAGCGATATACCCCTACTGCAGATTACTTCAAAGATTGTACCCTTGTACATATTCAGGAAAACGTAGATTATAGATTCCTAGAATAAAAATGCCTACCACTTTCTCAGCTTGCTCCAAAATGATGGAAGGGGGGACATGCGCTGGGGCCTACTTTTGTGAATAAACATAAGAATGACCATACCATTGGTGTCACATGCCGCTATCTTTCAAGCGGAAACAATTGGGATCACGTAAGGTGATACATTAAACAATGGTTGCGTCAACCCAGACTTTCCCTGCAAGTAGCCAAGGACTGACTTCATCTGAATATTAATTTTATTAACAAAATCGATGAGCGCCCTCCTCGGCCCGTAGACGATCCCTGCTGAGTTCGTGCGCAACCGCCTCGGTGGCGCAGTTTGTTTCTGGATATGGGTGGGTTTGGGCCAAGCGCCAAAAGATGGCGTTAATTATTGAAAGGTATGACCAAATTTAAATATTATTAGTGTAGCTTGATATGAGATATTCCAACCACCATAATATATGACCTATTCCAACCAAAATTTCACAATGTGGTTTCGGCCCAACAATGTATCTGTGTACCAAATTTCTAGTCTATAAGTCCAATACTTTGTGATTAACATATTATGACTAGTGCGCCCCTTGGTTTTAAACACAAACTTTAAACACAAACACAAACACAAACAAATTTTAAACACAAACTTTTTACCGGAATATTTTCAACCTCTTTCCATGACCAAATGATGCCTGCATGACGAATTTCAGCTCAATCGGATGAAAGATTTGGTTTTTATGCTGGAGGAACACAAACACACACAGAGAGACCACTCTGGATATGGTCGCAATCCTTCCAGTGGGGATCTAAATGGTTATTTGAATTTTATTAATTTATTATTATTTCACACACAGTTAAAATACTAGGTTAATAAGATTAAAATCTACCTTGCTGGAGTGATGTATTTCAGTGATCTAGTTTTTTTAGTGCGATCACAATACATTCCCACCTCGTTGGTTGGTGGAAAGGAAAAGTTGTAAAGAGCTACTCTCAAAACTGACCAAGAAGTGCCACAGAGTGCTGGAGCGCATCTCGCAAATGAATAGAGTTAGTTTGATATGGGAAAGAATACGACGTAGTGGAATTCAGGGAAATGAGGAAGCAGATAGAATGGCGAGGAAGGGCCCGGAGGTTATCACAATAAACCTCAATTTATACTGCTTCTGGAACAGGATTACGAGAACGGCTCTGTGTGTAAAGACGAGAGGATGGGTGAAGATCAGATAGAGAAGGGCAAAATCCAGGCAGGCAACAACCAACCTAAGAGCTATTACATGACCCAACCAACCAGATAAGGCTTGGGACTATCTATAATAAACTAGTCGATAGTAGATACCTATCACACAATTTTTGTTTCTATAGGTGCGCGCAATAAGAAGAAATCATCGCCATACATGAAGTATATCTTAATATGGGCTATAGCATAGTTAGACAGATACTGCAATTCAAACAATATATGTAAATGCATTTTTTTTAAATGAAAAAATAAATGTTATTAAAATTATTGTTATTCAGAACATTTTGGATAAGACGACTTGTCGAGGCTGCAGTTTGAAGGAGGATACGGAAGAGCATGTGATCCGTGCATCGCCTTGCTTGATTCGCAAAAAAAGAGAGAACATCACAGAAATTACTCTTTAGATATGGCACATATTGCGCGATGCCACATTTGAGGATTCTTCAAATAACACCTGGTATAATCTGGCTGCAGGACCTGTTAGCATGAAATGACTAACGTACAAGGGTTGCAAATGGAAAGCAAATTACGGTTGTCGTACTACTATGTACTACTACTAATAATAATAATAAAACGCTTTATTCATAAGAAAAGGCGAGCTTATTGCCTGCAGAGGCAATAAGCTCGCCTTATCTTTATTATTTTATTTTATTTATTTAGGTAAGTAATAGCATGAACTTATAATTAGATACATAATTATTTGAAAAAAAAACATGTTCTTATGCCGATTATAACTTACGCCGTTCGAAATTATTTGAAAAATATTTTACAAACTAAATTATGAAACAAAAAATACAATACATCCGTAAATATGTATTAATCAAATGACCGCAAAAGATGTACAGTTAACCGCAAACATATAAACTTATACAACATACATTCAAAATAAGTAAATGGGAATACATATATAAGTTATATTATATTTATACATACATATTACAAATCAATAATTACTGGCAGTTGTCGCTGCAGCTTCAAGGGCGGTTCGTACTGCCGATTTGAAGCTAATTTTGTTTCTACTATAAATGTCAAGCACTGTGAATTTATCATTATACGTACGTGGCAATCGGTTAAGCATTGCATTGCTCGTGTACTTAGAATGTCGTCTCGGGGGCTCGAATAACTGTATAGATCGGGTTTTATGTTGCGGCACCTTCAGAGCGATGCTCGAAACTATGTATGGGCTATCCAGCGTCTTAAGAATAAAGCGTTTTATTATTATTAGTAGTAGTAGTCCGACTCCCGTAATTTGCTCTCCATGTGCAACCCTTGTACTACTGACAAACAACTCCAAACTCAATCATCATCAAGTATCGATATTCGGAAGGCTAGTCAAAATTTCTTATTAGTATGCAAAGTGAACCGCGAAAGTGTTAAAAGTCCATTTGAATTTAATTTCAAAATAATTAAAAGAACAGCGTACAAAGTCGAATAAATTACCCCCATAACCGAGAAAAATGCCCGGCGCAAAAAAGAGCGGACGGCGCGGTGCCTCACACGCCGCCCGCCCCGATCCTGTTACAGCGCCCGCCCCACTTTCACAAAGAGGACTTTCTTCCTCGAGACGGCGGGGAATTAATATGGATGAATAATATTTTCCAAGTTAAAAGACGCGTTTTAAAAGGGAAATGTTGTCCTAATGTACAGTGAAAGTCGACTCGTGAATCCCGTTTCGGGACATAACTTTCCGCGCTTTATTGTGACGAAGAAAGAAAACTCGTGGAATGGCCACTTTTTCTTTATCTATACATATAAAATCGAAAGTCCCTGACACTCAATCAGTTACTCATAATCATCGCTAAGCCGAAACCACCGATGCAATAAGGCACCGTTACGAGAAAAGCCACACGGCATAATATCGGTTGAATTGGTGCTTGGTTGAAGATCTGTATAGATTTTTACAAGTGTTGATGTGTCACATAACGCAATATAGTGGTGCAATATCTATGAATTGTTGTTAAACATAATATGTTTAACAACAATTCATATATATTGCACCACTATATTGCGTCATGTGACACATCAACATTTGTAAATTATTTGCCCGTTTCCGGCGACCGTCTTCATACGCACACACAATTTACGAGAAATGATTCCCTCTAAATTGTTTATTAATAAGGACTGAATTAAGCAACTTAATAATCGTAATCATAATCATAATAATTTTATTTTTCAGAAAAGACTAGGTATCTACAATAGTCAAATAGGTAGATACATATTCTGGTGAAATCGTCAAAAATGTACATATTAGGAATATAACTACATACATAGCAGCGTAATAATATGTCACATTACATTACAAAATAATCCGCCTCTTAATAACTATTAACTTTTATGTTTTCAATATTAATCTTAAATTTCGAGTAGTCATCACCTACAGTATTACAAGTCATCCACTAATACAGATTGTCATATTTTGCGTTTTCGAGACATTTCATTTGAGATTATGACGTTTGAAACAACGCCCAAATTAAAATGTCAAATGAGGCATAATATATTCAATGACGTGGACAAAGATTAGGTATGGTAGAAATAGTCATAAAAACGGAAACTTGAAAAGACAATAGATAAATATCATAAACATCAAATCGAATAACCCAGCATACAAAAACATCTCAATAGCATATCTTCAATTGCACTGAGACTAATATTGGATTGATTCTTACATAACCATTTTGTTATTACGGTTTTATACAGAATAACGATGTTTCAATTTTGTTGTATTACAAGGAATTTTGTTGACACTCTATAACTCGATTATATGTACAGTAAATACGGAGATAACATTATACTGTAGTTTCAACATGATTCTTGTGTCCGAATATAACCGTAAGTATACTACTACAAGCTATCATGTTAAAAGCGAGTTCCCAAGGTCGTGACGTAATAAAAGAACATTATGTTACTAATTTATCATACTGAAACTATGATAAATTAGTTTTTTACATTCCTCCGTTAAAGAGTTGCAGAGTAGGCCGGCACCAACTAACAAGAGAAGCTGTCAAAGCGTCTATAACGGCCGGATTGTAGTTATCGTTTTAAAAGTCCGGGCGACGGATTGTAGTTATCGTTTTAAAAGTACTTTATGTTAACGCAACGTCCATTGATTTTATTGTAGGTTATTGAAAAAGAACGAAGCTTCTTTAGTCGATGCACTGGTGATGTGATTTTGAGTAAAATGCTAGGGATTCTATGGACAGCACCAACCAACAAATCCATCCATCCATTCACCAACAAATCCATCCTTGAAGAACTTGGCATCCAAGAGAAGCTCTCCACCACGTGCATGAGAAGGGTCCTTTGGTCATGTTACCAGGAGAAACCCAAAGAATCTGTAGAAAATGCTTTCCGGGGGTCAAGTTGAGGGAAGAAGAAGCAGAGCCAGATCACCGTCCAAATAGAACGACCTCCTATAAGAAGTTTCAAAAGGGATAAAACAATCTGCGACCCGCCATGCAGAACACAGGTCGAAGTGTAGGAGCCTCATAGGCAAACTGTTGTCTAGTGGCCACGGTCCTCAGCAATGAGAAAGCGTCGAAGAAGAAGATCTTTTTGGTTTTTCCCATTTGTCATTTTTCGGCAGAGGATTTTCTACGCAGCCAAACATCGACGTCAATAACCATGATCGAACGGTCTGCAGAATAAAACCCCTTCCCGCGGCAAAACTAATTCTCATAAATTCCTGCATCTCGCATCGCATAATGCTATCATAGGAAATAACAGAGAGGGCATCCGATATACCTGTTTGTTATTTATGAAATACAAGGAGCTGCGATCCCGACTTGCTGCGGCGCTCGTGAATTGAAATTAGTTTCACCCGAGTCAAAAAGGAAGATGATTTCGCTACCGCCCGCGATAAACGGCATAATATTTCACCCTTAAGGGCATATTATTGTAATGATATAGAACAGTGATACCGGTGCGGCGCGGCAAGGAGTCGTACGGAAGCCCGTATAGTATCCGCTTTTTGCGAGGGGACGCAGGTGCGCTTTGTTTTTTCCTCCTGTTTGGCGGCAGTTTATACGGTGTAACTGAACAACGGGACCTAATAAATAGATGTGGATAATAGCTTTAAGGGATTTGCGTATTATTGACGTATTATAATGTATTCATATGCCTGTTATTGTTAAGTTTCTCTCGCACCTATCAGTATCAAACAGTCACCTGAATGATAAGACCCGCAGATTTGCAGCACACTTTGCAGGCACCAGATTTGTATGCAATAGATTATCAGACGACCTTTATGAAGTTGTCATATTTGCAGGAGACCCATTTAAAGCTGCCATACTGACATCTCTGAGCATAATAACCGATTTGCAGAATGTGAAGTTAGCCATAAAAGATATTTTTTATTGTTCCGTTGCGTTCCGGTTTAATAAAGCAAGTCGTAAATTTATTTTTATTTATTTATTTATTTACAAAAATATATTTAGGAAATATTTTGAAAGAATGATTTTGTGTCACTCCTAACTAGGCAGTGCTTATTCCAAGGAAAACTCAAATTTTAAATGATATTGTTTAAAATTTAAAAAATTAGTTTAATGAAAAGATATTACGAAATTGTTATAGTTAATTGAAAACAAATAATAATTATTAAAAAATCAGATAAATTGTTAAATAATAAAAGTAGTAGAAAATAACTATAATATAAATTTAGGTACAGAATATTTTGTTATAAAAATAAAAAGCTGTATTTTGTTTACATAACGGCAATTTATATTGTTTAATTTTGTATGTTTTGTAAATCTTTGTAAAACTCTGCTATATCATCTTAATCGATCGCTACGATTTTCAGCGACATTTTCACTTTTATTGGGCAAAATATCGCCCACCGGTTTCACTTGGTCCACTATATGGCTCGGGTTTAAAGAAAAGCATCTCTTCCTCGTAAAGTGAGTTGGTAAAAGACAAAAATAACGGTTCCATATCATCATTATCGTTGTGGTTGAAACCTTTGTAAAAGAAAATAATAATAATATTTAGATTGTTTTCTTTCTTGTTATTTTCGTAAACATTAAAACCAGTGTAGATTGCCCTGGTCGTGGTAGTTGATGACAAGGTCCGTGAACACGTCCAGAGTGCTACCTTTAAGTCCTTTATACCTCGATGATTTTGAGAGAGAGTAAAGATAGCACGTATGTTATTATTTGATCATGTTTATTATATGTTACATTTTACAGAGAAAGAGTGACTTACCCATTGGAGTGTGTGACAGAAGTGATTTTATCAGGTAACAATGCGATCTTTTGTATTAGAATATTTTACCGTTAATAAAATTATCCATTAAACCCGTCATTCAAAATATATTATAACTTCACAGCCGTTTGCAAAGTGAGTGAGTTTAAACTTGGAAAATGAGCAATGTACGCGAAGGACTACTCTTTCAGTGCACTTTTCGTATTTTTTTAGCCACCCTCTTGAACGTGCTGCGCCGTCGCTGCCTGGGCCGCCCCCGCGCGGCGTTCGCCGGACTGACATTTAAAATTCAATGACGTTTTACAGTTTACCAACTTTCGAATGCGAGAGCAAATGAAAACATTGGGCGGCGATGACGCCAGCGGCGGCGGCGGCGGCGGCGGCGGCAAAAGGGGCCTGCTTTATGCAGATGCCTGTTTACCCAGTCATTAGAGGGTTCTCCGGGTGGGCGATGTTTGCCTTGCTGCCGTTGAAAGGCCTGCATTAAGTCCGACGGTTTGCCCTGGAGCCGGAGGCTTTGCCGCCGATGGACGCTACCTTCTTTCCACTTTGCGCACACTCTGCGGTGTCTGTAATGCACACACCCCGGGGGGTTGTTTCAGCAGATTTAAGCAGATCTACTGTCCTTCGTAGATATATACATAGATAAGTCGATCCAGGCAAAAAAACAATCAGTACGTAACACTAAGTGTTACAGGGTGGTAATACTGTCCATTAAAGCTTCTCTATGTTACTTTCTTTTGTTACGGAATTTTACGGTACGCTCGAGCGATGTTTAGGATGGCATGACTGGTATCGTTTATACCATACATGATCGACTTTATGTATGGTATGCTTAGGTGTCTGCTATCGGTAATAATAATAATAATAAAAACCTTTTTATTTGAGTAAAATGTTCAACAAAGAGGCGAGTATTTTATCACCTGCCAATATTAAACACCTAAACTTTGGTAGATGATCCATAGTCGCATAATAGAGTTACTTATATAGAGGGATACTAAAAGGCTAAAAAGAAAAAAATAATAATGTATACCCTGAAATTGGAAATTTGGAAAGGAGGCGTAAGGAGAATGGGGGAAAGGACCTTTTAGCTGTATCTGACAAATGCAGCGTTGTTTATTCCGAGTTTTAAAGGATTCCGTAGAAAGCAAATTTCTTTTATGAGCCGGGAGACCATTCCAAAGCCGAGCAGTATAATAACTACGTTAGAATTATATTTTTTTACAGGGATTTGAACTGCCGATAGATTACATGTCGCATGCGAGCACACTCTGCAGTAGCAGTCTTTCAAACACCGCATATTTATTATATAAATTGCTACAGATAGTAACACCAATTTCAACTTAGGTATTTAAAAGAATTTTCATTGCAAAAAATCAAATTCATCACTCAAATTATACATAGTAAGGATTATTTCTCTGAAAAAACTTTCTGCGACGTCCCGGTCCGAATAAATAGCAGATTTTGGTTAGCGGCTAAGGATTCTTCCCATCGGGGATAACACCGCAGGACGAAAGATTTAAATCCCAAATTGTGGGCTAATTAGCTTTTGTTATTCTATGTTAATGAAGCGCTGGGCGGAATATTTTAATTGGCCGCTCTATATTTTAAGAAACGGTGACTTCCCCTTAGTTGGGCCGGAGCGAGGCGAGCGGCCGCGCGCACCTGAATTACGGCCGACTCCGTGAATATAATTAATGGAAATTCATTCTGAGGGCCCAAATATTCATTTAACCTCCTGGAAGAATAGCATATCTCCCTGGGACAGGCCTCAAATTTATTAGGTTCTTTGTTAGAGTGGCGCTCATTTATTTTATTCAGAGTTATCTCGCGGCTTATTGATTTGATTTTGATTGAAACCTATGCAGGGAGTAACAGCCGTGGTGTAAGCAACCAAAATGTATACAATGATGGCAAACTTGATTCTCAGATTGAGGTAGTGTACTATTAAATAAATATCTCGCAAACGCCGTCACCCGGAACGGCTTCACTGTTTACCTTCGCGCGGTGGAAGTTGGCGCTCCTAGCCTACCAGCCAAATCTCTGTTTCACCCCTTTAAAGATCTTGGTCTCTTCAGGAAATTAAATAATTACTTTGTAGAGAAAATATCTAAAACCGGGATTTCCGCATCTCAAATTATATGGCTTCCAAGAGGATGGGTAAATGGATGGTAAGGTGCACGTTCACATGTGGGAAGACAGCTGTCCTAAACCTTGCACAGCCGGTCTTTAGTTCGAAATCCACCACTCACCCCTCAGAAGTTTAATAATAGTATTACGGGATTAATAATAGTATTACGGAAGTTTAATAATAGTATTACGGGACTTAGGTTAATGAATTCCATGGCAGGTCCGTTTGTATTTTATTTATTTTACCTTAACTGATCGAAACTGGTGAAATCAATCTACATAAACACACTTGTCTGAAATAAGTACCAATTGTATTTTTACTTACCGCAAATACAGATGTCCGAAATAATGATTTCATTAAATATATAGATAATTTCGAGATCGCTGGACGTCTGAATTACACTAAGAACTGAATTGAACTTCTTCGGATTCAGATGTAATATGGAATAATATAAATTGTTGGAATATATCTAAATGTGAATTAGTTCAAGCTTAACATGATAAATAGCCATAGAAGTAAGAATACCAATTTTTAAAATACATATTTGTTATGATTAAACAGATCTTTTAATGAATACCTATGTTGTGTGAAGAATATATTATATCTTAAAGGGGCGGTGGTTGGATATGTTATAATAAGCAATAGAGAAGTCATCGTACAACGAAAAATATTTTTTTTAAAATACTGCTGTCCCTCATATTTAGTAATGGAAGCAAAAAGAAAGAAAGAAATATTTTTTTAACCTTTCAATTTTATTAGTTTTTATTGCACACTTTATTCTATTGATTAACATGTTTTCAGAATGTATTGTAGAGCTCGCCACTCGCTCATGAGGTGCAGGGGAGTTTCCTCTGCTCCTTGGCAGAGCCTGCACATTTTTGTGTCTCGGAGCTTGAGGTTGTACATGTGTTTGTTAAGGCCACAATGCCCCGTGAGCGCCCTCACCAGTATGCGTAGATTGTTTCTATTTAGGGATAAGGCCTCACGGGCCGTCTTAGGGTCGTAAGCCTTAATTAGCGCTTTGGATTGATTCAACCCTGGCGTGTAGTTCCAGTGGTTGACAGATTGTTCTAAACATATTTGTTTAGAACAATCCGTCTCTGTTTTATTATTTGTTTGAGCATTAGGTTTGCAAGGTTTTTTGATACGCCACAGCAAGGTTCAGGGCCGTATAACGTTCCCTTTTCTCCCGTCTTAGCAAGTTCGTCGGCTTTTTCATTTCCCTCGATTCCTGCATGACCGGCAACCCATCTTAGAACTACCCTGTTCTTTTCACCGAGGGAATTTAGTAGTAATACGCAGTTTTGCACTAGCTTTGAATTAATAGTATTCGAGGTTAGTGTCATAAGAGGTGCCTTGCTATCCGAGTGCGAATGCCAGGCGCGAGGTATGAAGAGCCGCGCGGACGGAAGAATCCGCCCAGACGGCACTCCATTTCAATTTCTAGTTCATTTCCATAGATAGGGTGGTTGGCATAGTTTTTAAGGAGATTGAAATCCGCACATTTAATAACGGACTGCTGACGTTGGTAGTATTTAAACGAAAACGGCTATGAATTACCGAAATTCCAACTGCAGGAACAGCTACTTATTTTGTAAGGAATGATTTGTATTTTGTATAATATACGATCACGCAGCTTGCAGTGTCATCAGACGTTCAGCAAGAAGCGAGCAAGAGTGCATACCGCGTAGTTAAGAAACAGGAAATGTACTAATAACGGCATACAGGAACGCGGCGAATGCCAGGCGCGAGGTATGAAGAGCCGCGCGGACGGAAGAATCCGCCCAGACGGCACTCCATTCCACTTTCTAGTTCATTTCCCGCGATGCCGGGACGAGAAAGCCATTTAAAGTACTTAAATAACTTAGTGTCGCGTTTCCGTCAACTTGAAATTGAACCCGAAGACAAAGAAAGCTAAGATCGCGCTCTCTTGACCAACAAAGCGGCGAGCGCTGCAAGACTTTAGGTCTCGGAACGATAGAAGAATAGTCTGGCCTGATATAATATTATTCGTGAATGCCAGTAAAAGCCAGTATAAAAGCGCTTTATTGCTTTCCCAAATACTTCAGTCGATAAAAAAAATACGTCGGGATTTACAATACTATACGTGTACTAAAGTAATACTGGCTTCGAAGGGGGAGTGAATTGGTGGTAAGGTTAACGCTCACGTGTGGCAAGACAGCTATCCTAAATCTACCACAGGCGGTCGTTAGTCCAGAATCCACTGCTCACCCCCCAGAAGTGTAAAAAGTAGTATTATGATGGGCCCGACTCCGGTTGGTGAATTCCATGGCAGCTCCGTTTGTATGTTATTTATAATATTCCCAAGTTCCACACTGGAAATTTCAGCCGACAAGGTTGAAGACCGGCAGGGTTATCAGGATGCCCTTAACAGGATAAAACGGATTTGTCTTGTAAAGCTTGTAGCGCCCTACGTTTCGGAAATGTTGCAGCCGCCGTTGCCTAAAATACTCACGCAGATCAAAAGGCACGGTCACACACACACTCACGCCACGCGGTAAATCCGTTTTATCTTGTTTATGTTTCATAGACAACCGCGTTAGTCTTCGATTTTATAGAAGGACTGCATCTACGTGGTACCACAGGGTTTCCCTTTATAGCCAATACGTCAATTGTCTTTGAAATTTAAAGCGGAAAAGCAACAAATTCAAGTACAATTCAATTCGACAGCATGCCGTATTCGGGATGACAATTCTAAATATCGCAAGCTTCTACAAAAAATAATTGAAAATTTAGTTTCACGAAGCGATCGAAAACATTATCAGCCAGTTCTGGTTGACAATTTTATTTTACTTTATGAAAACATCATTTGGTCGAGGGCATCAAAAAACGAATAAAATCAAACCGTGATAAAGTACAAATTCGACTGTATGCCGTTTACAATTCAAATTCAACATATCAAAATATCGCACGCTTCTAAAAAAAAAACATTGAAAATTCATTACTCATTAAGCGATTGTAAACATATCAGCCAGTTCTGGTTGATAACTTTATACAACCAACTGGATTAAAAAAAATACTTTTTTCTTGTTCTTTTTATATTTAATTTTTTTGACATTTTAATTAGGACATCGCTGTTTAGAGAAAATTATTATTCTATACGGACTTTAAAATTGTATAAAATGTTCTTATTTGGGTCTTTATTATTAAAATATATTTCAAATATTTTAAGAATGAATAAACTATGCAGTTTCTTTGTCTAAGTAAAAAAATTATGAATAATTATCAACTCAGTTTTTCGTGTAGGACAATCTCCTTTAAATAATAATCTCGTTATGCAAAAAAAATATTTCTTATAAAGAATAACATAATTAATCTTGTTTAGTTTGTACAAAATCACCTCTTAAAGAAAATGCTCGACTTTCTCAAACACACTCTAAATATTTATTAATATTTCTTATATACATACCGCACATATTTTCTATATATGGAATATGCATATGCAACGTGTAAATCACATCGCACTTTGTCGTATATATTGTACTAGTGGTATTACCTGGCGTTGCCCGTGTTATATCCATTCTCAAATACTTATGTATACTAATTTTCATGGCAATTGGTTAAACAATATATAAATTAATGTGCTGTATCAAGAGAACTCTAATTAACCGAATCTAGTGGGACCGGAACCCATTCAGATGATCAAATATTCGAATAATTGTTTTTTTTCCGAAAATAGGGTCTATTTTAATTAATTACTGTATGTATGTTGAAAATGGGAGAAAAAACTATTTTTAAAGAAAAAGAGCTAATGGTCCCGTGTCTGCTTTAGCTTCGACTTTAAGGTCAATCTTTTAAATTATTTTTTTTATGGTTAGCCAACACACCTTCTTCGTCCTCGCTGTCTACCAAAAGTTTCCTTAAAAGTTGCCTTTTGAAAGGGCGTTTCATGGTTTCAATAATAAACTAGTCTAAAAAGAATGTTTTACACTTATAGCCATTCGCTTTTTCCAACAATTATTCGGTGGGCTAAGTCGGTGCATTATCATCAAACAGTACATTTCCGTCTTTTTTTACCGTTTTAATTTCGGATAATCGGCGATTCGGATAGTCGGAGTTCAGATAATTAGAGTCCTACTATATACAGATAGAAGGTATCGCGTGTGCTTAAAGTTACTCTAAAGCACAGTCATTCAAAACTTAGAAAATTAAAGGAAGGGGATTAAAACGTCAACTATTTAACTCAAGCGAAACTGGTTACAGGCGGCCAGTCTTTAATAATAATTTTGAAGCAACGGCAGTATAAGCCGTTATTAGGAGCCTCACTTTCCCGCGCATAAATAAAGCGAAAGCTCCTCGCGGCGTTGTTTTTATTTTGTTATAAGTGAAAGTAACATAATGCCACCCCCGCCGCCCATTCCGCGTGACTGCGTTTCGCCCCTCCCCTTCTCCCCCCACCCTTTTCTCACGAGTCCGGCCCTCGCTCGATCCCGGCGTCGTCTACTTCGCGCCCGGGGGGTACCACCGGCACAGGTGCACCTTATGACGTCATCAAAGATAACAGACCATTTACTTTTATTCCCGCCGCAATCTCCGCGGGCGGAGCGTCAGCGTCGCGACGCTGCTGTTTGCAGCTAACGGCGCCGGCGCACACTGAACTCTAGCATCTACCATGAGCCAGCCGGACAAAATTCATTACAGAGTTAACAAACATTTCTCTAATAATTCACAAATATTATATTATTTTAGCCTACTAAATACGTTCATGATCAAATACATCTTATCTGACTTTCGCCTTCACGTGTGTTTTGAGCCAGATCGAGTTATTGGCTTGACTTTTTAATACATACCTATATGTGAGTATTAATTACTCGGCATCCTTCAAGCAGGTGAATCAGTACGAGCAAATAAGCAAGTTTTGATATTTAAAAAAATGTATATTTTTATTTTTTTTATTTTGAAAATTTGACAAAGTTGACTATTAAATAAAAGTTTGATAATCGTCTGACCACGCTGCGCCATCTATCGGTAGGTAAAATATCACTAATAAACAATATTAGCGATATTTTACCGCTAGATAGCGCATCGTGCTCGGACGCATTCTCCTATTTTTTTATCAAAAGTTGCTTACTTGCTTGTAGTGATTCGCCCCTTTTAAGGATGTCGGTTATCAAAAGACCCACATATATAATCTATGTCGCTTATACAAAATGTATATGTATATTCAAATCAAATAATAGCATAAGCAGTTTCAATCAATCTGTTACATATTTCACCACGTGTGGTTCCTTTTATTTTCATAACTCGGTAATTACCGAGTGCAAAACTTGCACCAGTCGAACTGTAGGGCTTTATATTTTGCTTTGAATATCTCTAGAGTTGACAGCCGATCAGGACATAGAGGGGAGCAATAAATAAATGCATAGAAAAAGAAATATCCTTCAGACATACATATGTACGTTGCTTTTTATAAAATCTATTAAAGTGGTCGTTTAAAGGAAATTGTTACAATAAACTATTCACGACATATGAACTTTCTGAACGACATATAACATGTATTTAACTCTATATGGTGATCGTGATTTCAAATCTGATTTCCGTTATTCTCCCAAAATTTTAATTAGTTTTGCATAAGGGGTTTAAAGTACTAAGCTTTTGGGGTGTCACTCAATGTAATATTCAATTTTCATAGCGTGTGATCGGTTAAATAATATTTCGACATACAATAAACTTTTGTTATGTAGCTATGACCATATATCCACTCGGATAGCAAGGCAGATCTTATGGCACTAGCCTCGAATACCATTATTTCAAAGCTAGTGCTAAACTGCATATCACTACTGAATTCCCTGGGCGAAAAGAACAGGTTAATTCTAAGATGGGTTCCAGGCCATGCAAGAATCGAGGGACATAAAAAAGCCGACGAACTTGCCAAGACGGGAGCAAAGGGAACGTTATACGGCCCTGAACCTTGCTGTGGCGTACCAAAAAGCCTTGCAAACCTAATGCTCAAACAAATATGTTTAGAGCAATCCGTCAACCACTGGAACAACACGCCAGGGTTGAATCATTCCAACGCGCTAATTAAGGCTTACGACCGTAAGACGGACTATGAGGCCTTATCGCTAAATAGGAACAATCCACGCATACTGGTGAGGGCGCTCACGGAGCATTGTGGCCTGAACAAACACATGTTCAACACTCAAGCTCCGAGACACAAAAATGTACGGGTTCTGCCAAGGGGCATAGGAAACTTCCCTGCACCTCATGTGCGAGTGTGGCCCACTGATGCGTAAAAGATACACCCACTTATGTGGTCATTACCTCCAACCTGAGGAGGTAAAACAATTTAGCGCCAAAAGCCTGTTGCGGTTCTTAAACGACAAGAGGCTTAGCGCAGAACTATAGTATGTGGCGAAAACAATAGATTAGCAATGGTCGCAGTGTTACAAAGCTCATAAAGACCTTAGAAAAGCCCCACTCAACAAACAAAAAAACAACAAATATGTATTTATGATAAAGCCACTATAACATATTAATTTAGCACGCATTAACCCTTCCTATCGCGGGGTAAAAATTTAGTCGTCACTTCTGCCCGGGACAGTTTTGCGCGTGAAGTCGATGGCCTTGAGAAAAACGACCATATCTTTTAAACTACTATACGGATCGTAAAAAGAATAACTGTAAAATGATCGCATTGAAATTTGAAATTTATGATATTATAACCTTATCTCGTCAAACAATTAAGATAATAATGAATAAATATTTAAAAAGTTGGCATTTTACGCAGCGCGGAGCGCCCTAACCAATATTGGTTAGATACAATTTTAGCATTTGTAAGCGTCTAAACAAAAATGGTTAACTCAAATATGAAGGGTTAACCGCCCTACATTTAGGTTATTATTCAAAAAGCAGGAAAATCCTTGTTTTTTTTTTGGATTAGATTTTCTATTAACAATACTTGTACTCAAAATATACCACACAAAATATATAGAGGTTTATATAAGCGGTTTTATATAAATTTGTACATACCTAAATCATTTTAATATATTTTTTAAAAGTTTTTAATATGACAATATAACGGAAGTATCACGTACTTTCGTATTGGTAAGTTGGTTAAAATACTATGTTATGCGATTTGAGGATCCAGTGTGCGCCCTATTTGGCTGCTGCCCGTTTCTAGCCGCTATTCTCTCACCTTAGCGGAAGGTTAAGGCTTCGTTTGGGAATAGGCGTCTTCTTTACGGCTAACAGCGATGAGACTGTACGGATCTTCATAGCCCTCTACCTTGAAAGCGGGCGAAGCTCAATTCATCGTAGGCCATGGAACGGATTATCAGATATTTTCGTACGCTTTTACAGCCCACTCACCCACTTTACGACAGCGATGTGTTTTGAGCAAGAACTTGGTTTGATTTTCTGAGAAAGACACACTCAAAGGTAAAGATTTTTATTTTATACATGAAACAGAAAGAACATAGAAGGTAAGGAAACAAGTAAGACAGCAAAAAATCCTTTATATTGTGAAGTGGTAACACAAAATACCCTTTTAAAATATTTCGACTTAGGAAAATCTCCTACTCAATTCTATGTACCCACATTAATAATTTAAGTATACTAAATACTTATACTAAAAGCTACAGATTTTCTAGACTGACAGCTAAGGTAAAGTATGAATATAAATGAAATAATAATAAGAAATTCAGAATATTATATAAAAATATAATATTCTGAATTTCTATACTGTTTCCTAAGCAGCGGGGGTGGATCTTCACCTATTGTCATGCCACTTTTGAAATGACCTTGGGCCACTCGATCCCGTGTGGCACTACGGTCAAAGAACGCCCAGGTCCGCGATAAATTCGAACTGAATTACCGCTGTAATACAACAAGTAGAGGTCGCGTAAGCGACTTCGGACCCGTAACCAGTCGGGAGGACGGAGGTATCCTGAAGGTTAATTCTAGACGGAGATATCCTGCCAAAACTGGTAGTCAGGGGTCGTGTTTTGTCCTAAGTCTTCTGCGCTCACTTCACGGGAGATATAATGATCAATTCGTTAAATCTTCCTGAGGTGACGGGTTCGCCCATTGTAACTGTGCGGAATAATGTTTTCATGAATACTTTGTTCTTATTTAGTTCCTATTTAACAAACCTTTTGTGCCGTGTGACAAGTTCCTATTATTATTAAATAATATTGCTAATATTTAAGTTTTTCATTGCGTAGTCCGCTCGACGAATGTTTAGTTATTACGAAACTGTGAATATAATTTAGTTATTTAGGGTTAAGAATATTTAGAAAAAAGTGATAATTTCATGTTTTATTTAACTTTGCCGTTAAATTTAACTTTAATATATGATATAAAAATGATGTCCTCAATATATAAAGCTATGACACGTAAAGCTCTTACTATTATTCTAAGAATGTCTTCTCTCCGATGATACATTTTAGCAAACCCCTCCGGAATAACAAAAGAACACCTGCCAACAATGGCGGATGCAAAATGCGAAACGTTTTATTGGATAGTAAAATAAAGACATACTCTTTTATGTCTTTCGCGTTGGGAACCGAACGTGTTGATAACGCTCACCCATATAGCCATTCGCGCGTGTCTTTGGACTTCAACAGTCATGTGTAAGTGTCATTGACTTGTTTAATAGCCTCAGGTTAAGCATATTATGTCGGAGAGCAAATTTATATGAGATTGCCAGGTCGCCTTAATTCTTCTTTATTAAAGTATTATTTTAATAATAAATATAACATTTTAATAAAAATAATTTAAAATATGGTTTAGTCTTAGTGTATCATCTCACACAATTGTGTATTTGTGGGAACACATAAATTTACTTACTAACTAATAATAATAAATTTAAAATTAAAAAAAAATAAAATCAACAAATACAATTTTAAAAAAATACAAAATTATATGCTTCATATTATGTGATAAATTTTTGGCCTTTTAAATATTCCTTCCTTCCTTCGCTTTTTGGACAATGCACATTTTCTGAAGATAGGTCTTATCATATGCTTCCCATCCACAAATGTCGTATGTCACCAATGATTGGCAAAAAGTAATAAATTTGGCTATTTAAATGTTCGACGTTTCGTAACTAAATAATTAACATATTTGTACCATTTTAAGTGTTTGTTTGTCTGAATTTGGTTTACTATAGAATTTGTCTTCTTTTAGCAAGTCATGAAATTTAAGCCAAAGTCTTGCATCCAGTTGATTCTTTATATTTACTAAACATTAAATATATTTAGTTTTCACTGTGTATATCGTCAGGAGATTCGAGCACAACCAGGTTTTATTACTAGTTGACTGATACACGTTTCCCATGTGGACTCAGAAAACTATATTATTTGCATATAATACTGATCTTTCGAAATCACAGCCTTAGGGAGGATTTATTTACATCATGAACGTAATTGGACCGAGGAAACATCTTTCAGCAATACCATAGGATATGTGCTTTTATTCACGTGATACTACGTTGCATTTAATCATTTAGGTTATGTTATTAAAATAACTTATTAAAGCAAGTGATTAAAGTAAATATGTTATTGAAGTAAGTCGTGAGCTATTTCAGTGCAACGCCATCGATACCATATCCCATTGACTTTCAACAAAGTATTTTATGTGATGCCGTGTGAAGGCCTTTACTATGTCTAAAAATATTGCGACGCATTTCTGCCCCAAGTCCAATACACCAATTATTGTCGTTGTGACCTCTAGAATGACTACATTAATATTGCTACAAGCAATAGCCAAACTAATTCTGTGGCAATTAGGCAAAACTACATAAGTCGTTTTTTGACCAAAATGAGTTATAATAACCATTTAACAGCGTTTTTTTTACTCTTTCATTGGGAAAAACTACATAACTCGAAGCACAATATAAAAGAAGTTATAGCACCTATTTTCTCACTAGTTATATATTGTTCAGGTGAGCAAAACTACAAATGTATAACTTATGTACTTTTTCTTAACTATTGATAGGTGGTCATAGTAGCATAAGTTAATTATCTTTTTATTAATACATATTATTTTAAAATTACACATATAGTTTAAGAGAGCACACATCTTTTATTCCATGTGCCAATTTTAGTCATAAATTTAAAAATGCTCCATTGAGAAAATGGTATTTCTGACTTATGTAGTTTTGCCTAATAGCCACAGAATTATTCGATATAAGGCTATTTGATAACAATAAATAAAATATTTCATGGTAAGGTTATAACATATTACGAGACGCAGGACGATAATTTACGTAGTTAAACTGCTTATAACATCTGTCAGTGTGTGATATCGTTACTGTCGGCAATTTAAATATAAACTCTGTAGAGCGTTTGTGTATTTATTCTCGCATGCGAATAAACCACAGCGATAGTGGTGGGTGGTTTCGACACGTCACATGACGTCACACCGCGTCAGTGTTTATACGATCCTTTTGCGCGTCTTCTGCCTGTAACAAGCTGAAACTACCCTATCAGCTTTGATGAAACTGAAGCCATTGGGCTTGGCGTGGCAACTGATCCCGTTACGTCGGGAGACGGGATTTACTAAATTATTTTGATGGATATTAAAATAAAGCCCTGTGTTATTAATATTAGTAAACATCTCCTGGAAATTTACAGACCTACATAATTTAGATTACTTTGAGGGATGTTTTGTGATATTTCTATCGCAACGGCAAAGTTCATATTGGTGATCCATTGTTTAATTAGAAAAAGAAATACTGAGGACTAACCAAGTAGAGGTTGTCCCATGCCGTTTTTTAAAATAATTATTAAATGAAACAAAATTTTCTAATTTGCAGTTTATTTATTTATTATTTTATTTTCTAATTTATAAACTATTATTTGTTATTTAACATTATGTAGGGAATATGATGTGGGTCAAGTGGTTGCATATGGCCGTGGCGAAAAAAATAGTTCTTTTAAGTATAACATTCTCGCAGACTTCTTGTGTAATTTCAGTAATTTCTTGTCTAGTGTAATTGCGGCTAGTTTACTGGGTAAACTTCTTTTCCTTAAGTATCTCTATAGGAAATAATCGGATGTGGTCAAATCAGGGGATTGTGGGGATCAGTCGATATCAACGTAAACTCCGATTGTTTTGTCCTAAGCTTCTGCGCTCACTTCACGGGAGACGAAAAGATTATTTTGTTAAAACTTCCTGAGGTGACGGGTTCGCCCGTTGTAGTTGACAACTCTAATACTGTTTTCGAGACCATAAGTCGATATTTATACATATTATAATGTAATATGGGTACGGAAATAGGATGTTTTCATTAGTTTTAACAGCGAAATTGGCAATTTAACAGCGAATTGACAATTTTACACGACAATTATATTATCGTTATTATTAATATTATTGTTATGCATATTACTTATAAATAATGCTATTCGTTATTCATATTATCGCAAATTCATTTTATAAATTATCATTACAATCATAAGTAGATAGATACATAGATAACATTTTGTTGTAGCTGTAAAAAATATATTTTCCATTTTAAAAGTGATATGACTGTTTGCAGGATTTTTTACAAGATTAACGTGGGCAGATGCATGTGGTTTGTAGCCTTTTGTTTCTTTATAAATACAAAAGCACCATAATGATTAAATAGCACTCCTCTGCACTCCAATGGGGAGCAATCTTCCAAAACAAAGAGCAAAAAACGTGAAAGAGTCCCCGCCCTCTCTGAGTTATGATCGCCCTGAACGACAATGAATTATTGCAGCCGCCCGTGTCACCTATTTGCATAACAGAAGAAGGCGAAATGCATTAAACGACGTAAGCGCTCCGACTGTCCGTGATTATCATTACAAAGTGCTGCCATCTTGCGAGACGTGCGCGCCCCGCGACCAGGGTAATTATTCCGAATTACGTTTTATTGCGATACTGAAAATAGCGAGGGGGCGGGGAGGGTCTCAGCCGGCGGCCCCTGCTTTTTCACCGCGCCCTTTGTTTACAGCACGTGGAATAATTGCCATCTTCAGCGACGCCGATTCCCCCGCGTCATTACGAATCATTTTTTAAATTCATGAACTGCGCAACTCTCTTCCAATGAATGTAAAGCAGGAAGCCCTGAAAGGATGGACAATATTTTTTCTCTAAGTGGTTTAATTTGTAATTCACAAATCTACAGTAAAATGGACAGGTAAAATTGAAATGTCATAGCTGCAAAAATCCAGCAACAAAAAACTGATTATTGATATGCCATAATTGATGCTAGCGATCCTCTTTTAATGTCACTTAACTAGGATATATAGCCTAGGTGTTATGTTCTAAGGCGAACATTTAAATTGTTCTAAATGGGCGGAAATTTTAAAGAGTGTACCAATTTTAGAAATATTTTTTTTAGTATTTGTTTCTACTCATTATTGTGAAGTTTTACAATGGGCGGGTTTATTGTCATATCACAATCTCTTACAACCAACCCTACTACGGCGTGTTAACAATGTATTTATGCATGTAACATGTGTGTAAGTGTGTCTTGTTATTGCTTTTATATCGACAGAATTGAAATGCAATTTTCTCAATTTGATAATCGAACCCGGGACCTTATAACGTAAGATCAGGCGACCTAACTACTATGCCACCGGGCCGCGTTCCCCGTGTTCCACTGACTAACATTTTAGTTATAAGGTTTCAAGGCTTTTGCATCAATTATGATTAATTAATTTATGTTTTTATAGACTACAGTGTTATTTAATTGAAACAGCCCCAAATGGAAATATAAAGAAAAACAGTTCTGTCGCGAGTAATTCAATACATCCAATTACAAATATTCCTTAAAACATTAGTCAGTGAAACAAACAGTAAAAATAATATTTCTGAAATTGGTAAACTTTTTAAAAAATCCGACCAAATATATGTATGAACCTATATAAAAAGTAAGTAACGTAAAAAACATAATGAAATTGAAAGAATGTATACGCTAATAGCCATTAATAATTCTTATAGGCTGGACGATTAAAATAAAATAGATACGGTATCAAACGCTCTAGAGAAGTCCAAAAATACTCGAAAGAACTTCTCCATTATTGGAATCTCCTGACATACAGCGGTCTGGTGCCCATAACAATAAAAGCCACTTTCTTAAATATCTCCATCTCATTCTTTCGGAGCACAGTGAAAAGTAGTTAAAACTAACGCGTCAGTGCAAATAACGATGCCGTTCTATTATAAATTGGCCAGACGCTTTGCAGGTCTCCCGTTCGGAGCAGGCAATGGAGAGATTGTTAATCGCCATGCCAGATTTCTACATTTCACGAACAAACTTTTCGGCCATTGTGGCAGTTAATGTGGCAAGAAATTATGGCCCTCTTTCGCTCGGACGGAGCCCGTGAGAGGCAGTTTCAACGAATTGACGCATTTTCCTTGCAAATCGCTTTTGAGATGGACTACGGCGGTGCTACGATGATTGCACGGTGACGCTACGTTAGTGCTACGACTCTCGTTATAAGTGCTATTATTTTAATTTTTATGTAGTCAATATTACATTTTTTCACATTCAGAACAGCTTAATATGACTATTCAGTCATCGCCAGAACAGCTTAATAAGACGCGTGGAAAACAAACCGATTCTAAAATACTTTAGTTATTACTTAATAAATTCATATTAAAATTTCGGTTGCAGAAATTGAAGTTGAAATTGAAGAAATTGAAGTTGAAGACTTACCGGCATGGTTTGACTTCCGTGCAAGCTGTTGATCGCTGCTTGCGCTTCTTGATGAGTACTGAATTTGACGAAGGCGCAACCTGCAACAGTAGGAAATAGCAAACGTTATTTTGATACTTAAATTCAAAGAATATGACATTTACTCCACCGGCAAACATTTGATTACTGTCTGATTTCTTCTGACATTGTGATATTCTGATATATAACATTTTAACGATTATTAGATGTCATTCTGACATTAAAGAAGGGATATTTGTTTTTAATTTGGATGATTTTCTTAAATTAAACTAATTGCGCAGCCTGTATGATATTCCCAAAATTTCAAATGAATTTAACACGTCGACTACCAAGGTAGTTTTCAGGATTCTGGTCTAAAAATCCAATCTTTTATAATTAATCTTTATTTAATCATATTATAATATTAAAAATCTTATTAAATATTATTACATTATTAAAAGCTTTAATGGTGGTTTATATCGATCACTAAAAAGCATAAAGTATGTACTGTTTCAATAAAGTCATTACGCACTGTCTCGTAATTGTCTATGTATCAAAAAGGTTCTTCGTGAATCCAACTACGAGTCATCTCGTATTTGGAAGTCAATGTGTTAAATAATTATTTATTCTTTTCAACAACAGATGTTTTATTGTTGTACCGTTATAAAATTAAAAGCACAGTTAATTATTATTTCTCCTAAATGTACTACATAAATAGGATATTATTTATTTTCAAGAGACTTCCACATTCAGCGGCTGCGAGTACGTTTCAAGTTAATTGCAGCCTGAAGTGTAATGGCGGGCGGTCGGCGTCCCGACCGGCACACATTCGCAAAAACAAAACGAACGCCCGAAGGACAAACATCGAAACAAAAAACATATGTTCGCCGCCCGTCCCGGCCCCGCGGGCGCTCCTCTCGCCCCGCGACCGCCCGAAACGCCTACGGAGCGCTGCAAGCCGGGAAATTCTTCAATTAGACGATGAGATTGTGTTTCCGGCGGATGTGCTGCAACTTTGTCTGGCGTGCTCGCGCGCGCGCGCTCGCCGACTCGGCGAAACCACTTGTTTACCGCCCTCGCTTCCGGTTTCGCCCGGGCGATGCTCCTTTTTTAATTCTTCCCAGAGACTCGACTAAACGATCTGCTGGTCTTTCGGGAGACTTCCTTCTGGCCTTCGTGTCACTACTTTTAATTTGTCGCCTTTGTGTTCTCGATGCTATTAACTGATGAACGAACTTGGAGGATAGGAAAGTTGTATTTTGGTTTTTGAGATAAACTTTAGAATGAACATCGATGTTTAAATGCGATGCTATAACTTACACTAGTATATGTATCAGTTTAGCGACCTCGAAATATCGACCAAGGTTTCGCCTGGGCGATGCTCTTTTTTTATTCTTCCCAGAGACTCGACTATCCGATATGCTGATATTTCGGGAGACTTCTCTCTGGTTTTCGTGTCACTACTTTTAAATTGGTGGTGAACGGTTTCGTGCAGCTTGGGCCACAAGATCCATTTTGTTCGCGGATCGGCTCAACTCACGATTCAGCTCCTATTCAGAAGCCTCCTCGAGTGGGAGGCTACCCCGGGTAAGACTCCCGTGTCTCAGGCCTCAAAGCTGGTGGACCGGTTTCTCCCGGCGGGATTGCATTCCAACGCCACGGGACGATTTGCGCACCGGTCGGCGAAGCCAATCGGCTGTGCATTCTGACTAATTTCTGAAGGGGTCTGGAGACTATGGAAATATACTGTTTCCTAAGCAGCGGGGCTGGATGTTGACCTGTTGTCATGCCAATCTTGAAATAACCTTGGGCCACTCGATCTCGTGTGGCACTACGGGCAAAGATCGCCCAGGCCAGCGATAAATTCAAACTGAATTACCGCTGTAATACAACAGGTAGAGGTTGCGTAAGCGACTTCGGACCCGTAACCAGTCGGGAGGACGGAGGTATCCTGAAGGTTAATTCCAGACGGAGATATCCTGCCAAAACTGGTAGTTAAGGGGTGAGGCTGCCCGCTGGGTACCTTTCCCGATGCGTCGCTATAAGGCGTCGGTCTCTAACGGGTTGCTGGTGAACTAGACAGTAGATTGTCTCGTCCCCAAGTCTGCTACGCTCATCCCAAGGCTTAAAAAACGATCTATATCGTTATACCAGCCTGGGGTGACGGGTTTGCCATTGTAGTCGACACCGCCCTACTAGTTTTAAATTGTGGCCTTTGTGTTATCGATGCTATTAAATGATAAACGAACATATAGGATGGAAAAGTTGTACTTTAATTTTCAAAATAAACTTTGGAATAAACATCGCTATTTAAACTCCATGCTATAGGTTACTTTAGTATATCTACTAGGTTACCGACCACGAAATACCGACCAAGCTTCTATCGGCTTTAACGGCCGAAATAATCATTCGACAAGAAAGAGCCCAATCTTATTTTACACCATGAGCAGTAGTAGAACATACCATGGGCAGTAGTAGAGCAGCAGCAAATACCGTGCTAAGATAGAGTTTAGATGCTACGGCAGTTACGCGATTAGATTAAGCGAGTGCTATGGTGCTAAGAATCCCTAACGTCCGCCAGAAAAAAAGTGTCGGTGTCAAAGAGAATACAAAGGCATTCGAATGCTTAATATAAGAAAATTGTGGGAACTTTTGATAGGAATGTGTGTTGCTGAGCACTTGGTTGTTCTTATCTTTAACTCCTTCACCAAAAACCACTCCTATATAAGATTTGACATCGACTGTTCAACGTTTTTCATGAGAAAAAAGAAACTGTATCAAGGATGTATACTAGCGGCCATATACTAAAATACTACAGGAAGCACATCATCGTAAGATTCTGGAGAACTGGAGAAATTAATTGGGAATTTTAGAGAACTTCATTGTATGGTGATCCCGATGTTTAGTTATGACGAAACGACTACACAAATGGCGCTCTGAAGGATGTACGACAGCGCTATCATTCGTTAGTTAGTATTAATCGTTCGCTTTTACAAAAATAAATTCAATTAGAGCGTGTATCGTTGCAAGTTGGCAAGTCCATTAAGCGGGCTCGCGTGTGGTTTGCAACCGCGACAATCAGGCGTAGCACGAATAATGAAGGCAGACGTACGAGGCTAAAACAACTTTGATGAAATTTTGCATGGGTTGACCTACGTCTACGTAATAACTTGTGGCCGGTTTTATAGCCATACGACTCTCTTTGTAGCTATACGAGTATAACAGTTTTTTTTAGCTATTTTGAATTTGATTTGTGCCGCTCTGGCTTATAATAGTATTTGTAGTGATTTAGATTTTTAGTCTAGTTGGAATTTGTAGTTTCGAAATTGTATTATTAATCCAAAATTATTATAGAAAAAACCGCGAATGGGCCTTTTATAAAGGCTGCTTCGGAACCGGTTTTTTTTTGTATAGTATAAAATTGGTCAATGCCATGCACTGTCTTTGGTCTACTTTTATTTCACTTCGTTTCGTCTATTCAATAAAATATATAAGATTTTTTTAAAAACAATGATACTGCGATACTCCTGAATAGGCAGTGCCTGTTCCAAGAAACACCCATTTTATATGATATCAGGTTCTGACTTTAGATATTAGGTCAAATGAATATTGTAAGTCTAAAATCCAAATTCATTGCATACTGCCCAATGAAATATTTACGAAAGGAGGTGGATGGATTTTGGATTACATTTATACTAACTACTGCAATGCTCACAAGCGAGCGCCCCGTATAAGGATGCTCACCTTTTTTAATATTCTGATTGGATACAACAGCCTCAATTTTGTTGAATAAAATTACCGCAGCGTTCCAAGATTGTGCGTGATAATGGCCGAAAAATTTGCAGAATTCTGAGAACTCTGCATTTTTTACGCATTTCTCTGTGTCTTTCGATTGTAAAATCATCCCTGATCTAACCTCAAAGTACACTGATGATAAATACGAAATGTCAGCGTTCGATATTTGACACAATGAATGATACCATTTTTTTTATGAAAGCCGGTTTTTTGTGACACCCCTTACAATAAATTAAACTACGAACTTTGAGCAGTCTATCATTCCTTTGTAGTCGTAGCAGAATCGTAGTACCCCGTAGCACCATCGAAGCATTATCAAAGGACCTTGTTGTAGTTACGAAACGCTACGATCGGGCTACGATGCTGCTACTATGATTATAGCATCGGCTTCTACAATTCCCTCTAATTGATCGCCTAACGACGAGCCATCGCAATAGGCATCTATATTTTTTAACCGAAACAGTTTGAGAAGTTCAATTAGGGTAGACGTCGTAGCAAATTAGCAATTATTGTACGAGATCGCGAACAGCGGCATCCACACTCTGACGCCGCCTGGCTGGTGGGGCCGTCTCGTCGCGTAGCACGATGAATGCCGGCAGACGGGAGTCATCTGAACGCGTCGCGAGTAGACAGTAATTTAAATTAAATGTTATAAATCAAGCCGCGAACGGGGCACCCGCTGACGTCTCTTCATTCGCCCCTAACGTAAGACTGATTTCGCCATTTTTCTGTCTGGATTAATACAGCCACTCAGAGCGTAGATAAAATGGCGATGCTGTCGTGTACACTCACTTAATTTCGTTTCATTGTCTTTTCAAGTTTTTGTGAGTTTAGTTGTTGGCTTTTGTACGCTAGAGACAACCAAAATGATCGGTTATCTACCACTTTAACATAAAATATGACTGAAAATCATGCTGGAATATAAGCGCTGGTCTTTAATTTATCTACTGCCGTTTACAGTTCACAGTATAAGTATACCGTATTACAGTATAAGCATGCAGTTTACAGTTTGTTGTTAACAGTATAAAAGAAATGACAGAAGTTGACATATCGATAGAATAAATAGAACTAAAATAAAAATTTCTGTCGCATAATTTATCTCATGAACTAATTTATCTCGCTGAGATTGATCTTATTTGTTACGGTTAAGAACTTGTCAAACAATAATATATAAGGGGCCGTCCACATATTACGTAATCAAGTTTTTGAGATTTTTTACCTCCCTCTCCCCCATGTCAACAGACGTAGCGGCCTGACCCCCCTCCCACCCCCCCCCCCTACGTAATTAACCTAATTTGCGAAAATTTTGAAGAATCGTGAACCTAGCCTTTGTAAGTGGAAAAAACATTTTAGAATTCTTTTGAAAATGTACTTATTAATTCAAAGTAATTACAAAATCTCAAACTCTTTAGTTTATTTTACATATTCCAATCTTTAGACCGCAGAGCCTGTAAAGACGGTATTAAAGAGAAAAAAATATTTAAGAATGCATTTAAAAATGCACATTTAATGTGCAGGTTTAGACCAACAAAATTGCAATGCGGTGACAAAAGTTGATTACGTAATCAGGACGGGCAGCCCCCCTCCCCACGTAATCAAGCGTAAGCCTCAGCTGAACACCCCCTCCCCTTCAGTGATTACGTAATATGTGGACGGCCTCTAACCGGCATTTAGAATTCGGGCTTAAACGAGTCTTTCTTACCACCGTGCTCATAGCAATATTCAAGCAAAGTTGACCGATGCAACTGTAAGGCCATTGCTGCACGCCAGCTAATGCAGGAGGGCTTTTGTGTGACGTATAAGCAGTTCGAATATTTTTGAGCATTGGTATAACTACGATCTAAACAATTTTACATAATAAATTGGCCGTTAGTAAGATAGTTTAATCATGGATAGCCCATAATTTGGCTATAGAGTAAAAGGCGACTCTCCCTAATAGGTGGAATCACAGAGGAATTTCGAATGCTGTTTTTGACATCGTCTCAGGTAATAAATAATACTTATACTCATATTGGCTAGAAGTAATTCATCAACCAGCCATTTAGTTACGAAAGTAAGCTTACGTACTCAGTTACGTACTCAGGCACGACATTTTTTTTCGATAATTTCGCGTGAAGCACACACATTGCCTATTCCACTACTAAGCTTAGGAGCTGATAAAAGTTGTTAAACGCCCTGTCCTGACACTAAAATGGTTAGACAATTTTTGTGTCCTGTAATATCTTTTAAAGTATCGATATGAGCTATATCAAAAATATTTTCCAATTTATGTTGGCACCCCTTTTATTTGCTCTTTAGTCCTACTAAGCGCTGTTTTCCTTCTTTTTTTAACTCTTGCCGCTCTAAAGTTTTCGTATATTATATATAATGTCTTCCTTTAAATTTTGTCGGAATGCCCGCTCGTTTCCACACTGCCATGACGTTGCACACAGTAAGATTTGACGAAATAAAATGGGTATCCTTTATTCCAATTTTAAAGTAAAAACAACAACTCAGATTTTTTCATCGACAGTAACTTGCTTTGAATCAAATCTTCTGACATTTGTACTTCTAAACAAATAATTAGTCCTGATTTATTTCTTGTCATTAAAATGTTGCAAGAAAACGATATGCGCGGCAACAAATAAAAAAAAACAAACTTGCTCTCCCTCTCACAGCGCGAGTTTTACTAATTTGCCTCAGGCACAGACTATGGGTTGTGGTTTTCTATGGAGTGAGTAAGAAGTGTAGGACCTCGGAAAAAGACGCAGCATATTCTTAAAGTCCATACTAGGCATTTAAATGACATGCATACATGAAAGGTTTGGGTATTTCTTTCATACTTTGATATGCGTTAGAACCCCCTAATACTACTTCGATCTTGAAATTACTACTCGCTCGTTTTGAAATTATACAAGGAAAGGCGGGGTGACACGGTTATTTTTTGAAAGTCCGGAGATAACAAACACATTATTTATTATGAACAAAATAGTTGTTCATTCCCGCATCATACGAGTGAATGATTTTTGCAATAGGAAAACATTAGGCTGATGGTCATTTTCCATAAAATTATGACCTGAAACCCAATTATTATTTTACATTTCAGAGAATCAAAGATAGGTTGTGTAATCAGCGATTAAAAAAAATGGAAATCACACAAAACATTTAAAATGTCATATTTTAACAACCACAAATTCGGATAGGAATTACTGTCACAACAGTTAGTTAGTGAAATTATGAAAATACATTGATTGAAAATGAAAGTATTTTTCAGATATTTTCCGTTTGTGGTTTGTCCTATTCCCACTATTTCAGCGTTTCCTACAATAATAGGAATAAAGTCATCTAATAAAATGTCTTCAGTCCTACAATAGTAGGACTGAAGTCATCTAATAAAATGACTTCAGGTCAACAACCACCACCGCTGCTTAGAAAACGTACGTTTTCAGACCCACCGGTTATTCGCCGAAGTGCGCAGTCGATTTGTAAACCACCAAGTATCGAATGAGGTGCTCGCCCAGATTGGGACAATCGATCCACTTGACCACGACACATCAGTGGCAGGGTTCACAGAGTCCTTTCCAGGCTAATCTCTCTTCGAGGAGACTACCGGATGGGAGTTGAAACATGAGTTCAGATAATCAAGCCCAAGATGAACGGAAATGGTAGAAACCGCAGAAGTGTGAAATGTGTAGTATTCAATGTATTTCCATTATACGCTCACGCGATATCGCGTGGTCATCACTAACAAGTTTCTATGCCGGATAGATAACTTTGGCCACCACACGAAATTCAAATTTTAATTTTGGCAATGAAGGTGTTAATGCAGGTGACAAAATATTTTTTTCCTCTATTATCCCATTAATTCCCAACGGAGACCATCAAATGCAATCCCTCGGCTGCGGCTAGATCGTTTTGAAATTCAGCATTGCACGCGGAAGACGCAGCATTACGATTCCCGGCGGGCGCGGCGGCGCACAATAAAAACAAGTGTCGCGGCAAGTTCGAGGACGGATTCACGGATTCGGGGCCGGACGTACGAATTGGAGAGCGGCTTTAAGCCCCCGCGTCGCTCTCCGTATTAAGGGCTTAGCTATTCGACGGCGCGAATCGCGTGAATGCAATATCGATGAGATGAATGGCCGAATATATCACACTCATATACGGAATCTCCGCGAATAAACAACGATTTATAGTCTGCCGGTCGGAGAGCGCGCTTGCCGCTTCGATTTGAATACTCTCAAGAACGAATTTTGAACACAAGTTATGTACGACGATCGCTCTTGTCAGAAAATTATACAATTATGATGGAGTAATTAAACTGTACTGGATCTAGGCAAGTAGATGAAATATAGAGATTATATTGATGAGTTTTAAATTACCGGCATCTTTGAAGGGGTGGAATCAGTATGAGCAAGTAAGCAACTTTTTATATACATTTTTAGGAAAAAAAGAGAAGCATTGAGCGCGCTGCGCCATCTATCGGTAGGTAAAGTATCGCTAATAAACAATACTATTGATATTTTACCTACCGCTAGATGGCGAATCGCGCTCAACGCTTTTTATACTAATTTAAAAATATATATATTTTCAAATAAAAAAAAAATGTTGTTTTGTTTTATTTTATGTTTTTGTTTTTCTTACCATTTTCGTATTAAAAGTCGCTTTTTTGCTCGTACTGATTAACCCACTTAAAGGATGCTGGTAACTTAAACCTCAACCTGTTTAAAAGATAATTATAGCATTTATCAAATCTATTTGTTTATTATTGAATAAAATTATTTTTGTTTTGTAATTTGTTATTTTGGCGTTGCTTCTGGTGATGATTGGAAACGAATGCAGTTATTTTAAATCCACATGAAGATCCTTATATCACCATGCTGGAAAAAAATAAAAAATGTTTTTTACGATTTGTATATTTCAAGAAATACGGTTATTATCCCTACTTATACCCTACTAGTTTTTTACTTGGCGTGGTGGGCAATAATTCCCTTAAATTTCGTAGAGAAATGCTCACCATGGCCTACGTTTTTAAGCTGGTCCGGGGCAAAGTTGATAATCCTAGCATGCTAGCGAGGATTTGCCTCTTTGTTCCGGATAACTACATTCGAGCTCGGTCACACACTCTATTTGCTGAGCCATCCTTGCGTACCAACTTAAGTCAATGGAGTCTCCTTACGCGTGCCTTGCGACACATAAATGCGCTATGTTCGACAGCGTCAGACCTGGATATTTTTACTGCGAGCCCACATCTCTTCAAGGTATGGGCATTGCACTCTACCTGTTTATGCTAGAAATAGATCGATTGTTTTGTTATTGTTTTTTAATAAATTTTGTTACTCTTACTATTTTTAATGCTTCAGCTTGCATATTTAATGCCTTTTATTTTTATTTTTAATAGAGAGTCAAAAGCAAATGTTTAATGAAGTAAAACGGATTTCGGAATGGGAGCACATAGGGCATTGTTAAAGGTAGTGGGTACTTTTAATTGGGTTATTCAGTAACACAAGAACTGAAACACGGAATAACCAACCCTTTTCTTAACTTAGTGGCGTCGTTGCACCAGTTCTAAAAAAATGTAACCTTTTGAAAACGCAACAATTTCAAGCGCTCCTTTAAAAACACCCGATGAGTATCGTCATCGGCTGTTCATCGAATTCTGAATCTCTTATTAGCGTTTTTATACCTACTATCCAAAAACTGGAAAAGTTTATCTACTTCGCGGGAAATATCTGATAAAGAGTGTCTTACAAAATTTACATTGATAAGATATTATAACATAGCTGTACGTTCAGGCATCTCACCCATCAACTGCAGAATTCCAGCGTACTACTCACTACATAAGCCTCATTTTTTATAAAAATTACCAGAAAATATAAAAAAAATTATTGAAAATTGTGACAAATTCAGGAAAGAAACGAAGAAATATTTAATTTAGAAATGCTTATATGAACTAAATGAACTTTAATATATTTAATAGATTATATTTTTCTGTAAGAGTTTCAAAATCTTTTGATATTAGTCTCATTTGTAATGTGTATTTATCCTTAATTCCTAAATTTATTGTCTGACCCTTCTTGCATTACTATGATTTTGATTATTTATTCCTAATTTAGTTACTGAACTTTTTTTTTTAAATTTATTATTTTTTGATTGATTTTTTATTGGTAATTTTTTATTCTGATTTTAATATTTTGATAATTTTATTCATGTTGTTTTTTGGTGTTAGTTTTATCCCTTATAAATGTGGTTTATTACTATAGAACTCTTTTTGAATGCATTCCATTTTTCTATTTTTAGTTTTTTTTACATTTTTGTTACTGAATTACAGATTTTTTTAAAATCATTATTTCTATTTTTTTAATTTTTGTTTTTTTTTAAAATAATTTTGCTACTGATTTTCCGAATTTTGATGTTTTTTCTATAATTAGATTGTTGTAATAGACTTTTTTATAATTTTATGTGTAATTGGAAATGTAATTTTATTTTTAATAATATTATTGGAAATGTAATTTCTATAGCCAGATCGGGTTCTTGAAAATAAATACTTACTCACCTACTTACTTACATAATGATGCTACAACGGCTTCACTGCTGTGTTACTACAATGCAATCATAGTGCTTCGATTCTACGATAGTTCCAGGATACTGCTAGGAACGTACTACGACTGTGAAATATATGATGATGCTGCTACGACACTAGATATTGCAACGACACTAAAACACTGAGACAGAATAACTATAATAACTAGAGCATCTATGAGACCGACTGGTAGATAAGGATCGAGGAGGATGGGGAGTGTCAGCGGACATTAACATAATGCCGAACAAAATGTATTGTTTCAACTGAAAATAACGGGCGAGAGTCTACAATCCTCCCGAGGGGCTAAGCGAAAATTAAGGCACTTTTGTTACAAAATTGACCTTTCCCACCTAAAGAGTCGACTAGAGGAGGGTGTATACAAACAAATAATTTGCGTTGATAGGCTAGCTCGCAGGGCAGTGTAGCTAATATATAAGCATAATATTATTCTACTTTTAACATGTTTAATGCTAGCCTGTTTATAAGCATAATGTATAATTTACTGAATAATTTAGATAATATTAAGCGAAACAACAATAATTCCCAATTTAAAAACATAGTTTTAACAAACGCGCCTGAACCACTAAAGTACGCAATATAATATGAATAGATATTTTAAAGATATTTTAAATATATAAACAAACAGACAGCACTTAATTCCAAAAAAGAGAAAAAGTTTTGCACAAAAACACTTTCCTAACATTTATTCTCGACTATTCAACAAATCAGATAGTGTTTTTCCTGCAGGACTAAAATCTAGGACAAGTCATGGAGTAAAGAATAACCTAACTAAGTCACTTTTGACTATGGGTCGAGAAGAAACGGAGACACTTATAACATATATACTAAAATAAAGCACGATTTATGAAACCTATATGGTATTATATATTATTTATTTATTAAATATATATGTATTTATGTGTGTATGTGTATATCTATTTATATACGTACATTTCATATTATTACGTAATATTATATGTATCTATTTTCTAAATATTAATATATTACAATTATTTATTACATGCTATGTACATATATAAAGAAAAAATACCGCAAGTTACGTAAACCCCTTTACATTCTTTGACATTAAGCCCACCTTAGTACAGGCGAGGCCTAGTTAGAGTGGATTTGAAACTAAAATATTTGTAACTTTATAAATTTAATAAAGCGATTCGAATTGGAATTTGAATAAGCCTACGTTTTATGAGGGTAAATCATATCTGGCGTCATGTACTTTGATTCTGCTATGACCCTTATTATAGAGAAAGCCTGTTAAGAATCAATATCAATATTGAAGTCGTCATTCATCGATATTTTAAGTAGCGTTTTTAAGTTTATTTTTCCACTGAACGTGCTACTGTTGACATTTTCAATATTGTGAATTTTAAGTAATATATTGATGGCAACACATAAAATAAACAATAGATATATTAAATGTTTAAATATTTTAAAACCTGACTGTTTTTGGAGTTTACTCCGTATGAGCCGATTTCATTTAAAGGGTCCGATTACATCTCATACCCGGGGGATGAGAATTTGATGGATAGTAAAATTAAACATTAACAAAAAGCGTTACGTTTAATGTTAGTAAAGATTTGATTTTGAAACGAAGACTGCGCGGCGTTGATCGAAAATTGCGCAACGAGGACTGCACGCGTCTCTTTCGCACGCACGCGAGAAAAAGATAGAGCTGTGTTTTTTAACGCGCTTATTTCGGAGTCTTGGATCGAAAATTGCGCAGCGAGGACTGCGCGCGTCTCTTTCGCACCCACGCGAGAACAAAGATAGAGCTGTGTTTTTTAACTCGCTTATCCCGGAGTCTGGGATCGAAAATTGCGCAGTGAGGACTACGCGCGTCTCTTTAGCACGCACGCGAGAAAAGATAGAGATCTGTATTTTTTAACCCGCTGATACCGGAGTCTAGAACGACGAATGTGCAGATGGCTGTTTTACCGACGTATTTCGAGGGCCGTTCGATAGATGGCGACAGTATGTTCGATTCTAATTGAATAATAAAGCATGACATTATAAAGGTTCTAATAGGTATCTTTAGCCATATACAAACGACATATAATTAAAAAAATCCTCTTTTTACCCCCTTTGCCTATTGTATAATATATTCTCCAGTCGAGCGTCGAAACTGACCCGCAATTTATTTCCATCTATATTTTAAGTCATGCTTTTAAGTTTCTCTTCGCCTGCACATGCCATTGTTTAATTTTTAACTTTTTGCATCATACATATATGAAATATATGTATGATAATAAATAAATGAAAATAAATAAAATTCAATAGAAATATTTATTAAAGGTTAAAATATTTAAAAAGCTGACTTTTTTTCTTTAAGCAGGCAGAATGCTATGACGCTTCTTGAATATTGATTTTTAACGGTGCAGAATTGTTTACGGGTTGACAACACTATGTGGGTCGCGCCCATTATCGTGTTTCAATTTGCGCTGAGTGGGTCTCGGTCGTTCCACCTTGTGGGGTAGGCGAGTGTATCGGGTTCGCGGGCCGAGGCGGCAGGGCGACTACTTTCATTATGTTTATTGGACGCCCCGCGGCTCGATCTGCGTCCACACTCCACACCTCACTGTCCTAATGCCAACAAAGGACGGCGCCAGTATAAGGGCCGAGCCACACGATGCGGTGCGGCTGCGGCGCGGCGTCAGAGGGGTGCCGCTGCGGCGTCCTACATACAAATATCCATGGTATGTCACACGGCGTGTTCCGGAGCCACACCGCACGCGAGCCGGTAATATTCGCCGGAGCGGTACCGCTCAGTTGTTAAGTGCGGTCGAAGGAGGTTACATGCTCGCCTGTGTCATTTGATTTCAAGTATTTTTGTTAATTTTAAATCGAAGTGTATAAAATGAGTACCAACGAAGAAGATATTATCATTGACTACCTAATTTCACTAGTTCTACGTACAATTAACTACAACATTATTCACCCACTGCGGCGTCGTAGTAATATTGCGTTTACGCCCATACTGCGAAACTTTTGCGGGGCGGCGCCGCACCGCATCGTGTGGACCGACTCTTACGAAATCATTGTAACATCCGAAATTGCAAGCCCTGCGGCTCGATCTGCGTCCACACTCCACAACTTACTGTCCTAATGCCAACAAAGGACGTCGCCAGTGTTACGAAATCATTGTTATATCCGAAATTGCAAGCCCCGCGGCTCGATATGCGTCCACACTCCCCACCTCACTGTCCTAATATGCCAACAAAGGACGGCGCCAGTATTACGAAATCATTGTAACATCCGAAATATTGATATTCAAAAAGGGGAGTAACATAGAGAACCGTAGCTCGGTGACCCATTTCGAGCAGGGTAGAAATGATCACAAATAAACCCTTTCGAAAAGGGTGCCGGAACATTGTGCGGTTACTATTGGGAGCGATGTTTGCTTGCGTACCTCGCTAAACCTCGAGAAGGGGGCAAACAGGAATCACTATCATTTTCATAATATCGCGGAAAATCCCCCTCGGCGGATTATTCGCTCCGATCCATTTTTGGAGTGGAAACTTTACGGTACACATCGCTCGAAAGTTGCTAAAATTACGCTAATGGTGTTTTGAAAGTTATCTACTTAATGTCCGCCGGAATCCCCCGGACAAAGTAAGTACCTATCTATGTGATATCATCGACTTTAATTAAGTGAAGTCCTCCCGCGATTGAGAGGAGGAGGAGTCGAGGGAAAAATTAAGCCATACTTTGTTCGGTCCTCTGCCAACTTTTTATCTGGCCGCCCTCCCGGCTTATTTATATTCCGAGTCGACCGGGCCTCCCTGCCTCGCCGACTCGCTCGTCTTTCAAATAAAAATTGTCATGGCGATGCCGTAAACAAGGTGTTTCTTTGCCCCGATTTCTCCGCTTCTCGTCTTTCGGGATCATTTCGGTGTAATAAGTTTTTTATTGGTTTACGGGTTTCTCATTTCCTGCGATTTAATTAACTTGGATATTTCTCGCGAGTTTGCTCAGCTAAATTAAAAAGGCTGATTCGTCGCGATTGTGATCGTCGGCAATCGATCGCCATTACGATTAGTCCAATGCATTGACATTGCTAATAATGAAACTCTTTAGACAGGGTGAAAGATAATACAAATCTTCAATATACATACCTACAGGATGAGTTTTTAATTAGTAACACCTTGAAGTGGGTGAATCAATACGAGCAAATAAGCAAATGTTGAAAATTTTTTTGGAAAAAACATTTTTATTTTCTGATAAATATGAAAAACCTGACTGATAAATAAAAGTTTGACAAGCACTGCGCGCGCTTCGACATCTAGCAATAGGTCAACATAGCGAATAATCAATTTTTGCGATATTTTACCGCTAGATGGCGCAACGCGCGTATCTCTTTTTATACTATTTTTCATAACATCTAATTTTTTATAATCTTTTTTGTGTATTTCCTAAAATTTTTATTAAAAGTTGCTTATTTGCACGTACTGATTCACATACTGCGAGGGGTACTGATACACACAAAACTCACCTCTATAAATGTTGTCAAAACGCAAGACTATCGCGGTTGTTTGACATTATAAACAAGATAAAAACGAATATACAACGTGAATTTTGTAGCACCCGACGTTAGAGCGATGTTGCAACCGCTGTTGTCCAGGGTAGACTGGGTGGCAGGATAGACTGGGTGGCAGGATATACTGGGTATACCCTGGGCAACGGCGGTTGCAATATCGCCGAAGCATCGGGTGCTACAAACTTCACGCTGTAAAATCGTTTTTATCTTACCTATACATGTCAATTGCGAGAGCTCGATACAATCGCTTGTATATTTTCGGCAACACTTAGGCATTCACCGGAGACCATTGAGCGATATGGTCCTCACCATTGTCCGCCCTAGCAACAAAATGGCGGAGAGCTTTGAAAAGTTATGATTTTGTGGCAAGGCTATGATAAAATTCAATAAAATTGATGTTTTAATCAGTCTTGTAAATGGATTACAGGTCATAGTTATCATAGATTACATCTGGATTACAGGTCATAGTTAAATTATTGTGCCAAAGATTTGAATGCTACTCGAGTTATTTCTATTGCCTAGGGTGAGCCCATTGACTAAAGATGTTTGCGATAAATAAAAACACTAATCTGCAAAGTGTCTCAATAATATTTTTTTTTTACCCTGTAACAAAAGTGTTTATTTCTTTATAAGATAAATAAATAATATACTTATGATCTAGATATTTTTGCTCTGATATTTGTAAAACTTTAGCAAACAAAATAAAGGCTCAAGTTCTACTCTTAAAAATCTGCTTTAAAATCCACAGCCTTCGGGATTACGCCAAGTAACAAAAATCAACTTTGACTGTGTAAATATGGTAATATCCCCTACCCGATGGAACATTGTAGCTGTCCGATCAATATTGAGGTTAGCAGGCGGATTTTTGTCCGCATCTAGCGAAAATTGCGGCGCGGATTTTTAGACAGCTTTTCCCACAGGACAGGTTCGAGTGGTGTGGAGCGGAGAGAAAGAGATCGAGCGAGCGAGCGCCCCTGCTCGCTCGCGGGAGGGACGGGAAATTGTCTCCTCACAATTCAAAAGTTAGGTGAATACGTCGAATAGGCGACAAAGGAGGGAGCCATGTCGTCCGGGACAACATAAAAGAATAATTTTGCAAATTGCTCAAAGAACACAATTTACGGCAGACGAGCCGAGAAACAATTTTAAAAGGGAAAGCGAACTGTCGAGCCTCGCGCGAAGGACTCGCATAACGGACCATCAGACCGATATAATATTACCACTTAGACGGGCGTCGCCTTATGTGTAGGGCGTATTCATCGCGTCCTTGACAGCACTAGAGTGCGAAAGTGAAATATGAGATTTTTGGGATTAGCATATGGATTGTAGGGCATGTTGCATATGAGATGAAGCCTTAGGCCTCTTGTCCACGGCACGTTTCTTTCAATGTAGGGTGTGCTAGCCGCGCCGTAGAAAAAAAAACGTGACCTCTTGTCTACTGTACGATTTTTTCGCCGTACGACGCGTTGTGTACGTACATTTTGTAAACAAATTCAAGGTGACGCAATAATTGTCCGCGTGAAAACGTCCTGGCCATGGACACGCTCTCATACATTGCCATACAATACTGATACAAATTTCTACTTAAATAAACACGCCTCATAGATGGGGAAATGATGCATACGGCGGCGGCGCCGTGCCGTGTTTCTGCAGTGTCGGTGGACAAGCTTCCATAGTGGTCCATACCCTACTGACGACACGGCGAATCGAGAGTGAATTTTCACGTGGACAAAAGGGCTAACGCTAATATTCCGGAATTAAATATAAATAATCGCGGAATTCTGGGTTTACATTTTAAGGTCAGGTCCGCTTAATACAGCATGCCGATACAATATCTACTGGCATTTTAAGGTAATTCCGAAAACTGTACATTGGGTTCCCGGCCATGCAGGAATCGAGGGAAATGAAAAAGCCGGCGAACTTGCTAGGACGGGAGCAAAGGGAACGTTATACGGCCCTGAACCTTGCTGTAGCGTACCAAAAAGCCTTGCAAACCTAATGCTCAAACAAATGTGTTTAGAACAATCCGTCAACCACTGGAACAACACGCCAGGGTTGAATCATTCCAAAGCGCTTATTAAGACGGCCCGTGAGGTCCTATCGCTAAATAGAAACAATCTACGCATACTGGTGAGGGCGCTCACGGGGCATTGTGGCCTGAACAAACACATGTTCAACCTCTAGCTCAGAGACACAAAAATGTGCAGGTTCTGCCAAGGGGCAGAGGAAACTCCCCAGCACCTCATGTGCGAGTGTGGCCCGCTGATGCGTAAAAGATACACCCACTTGGGTGGTCACTACCTCCAACCTGAGGAGGTAAAACAATCTGGCGCCAAAAGCCTGCTGCGGTTCTTAAATGACACGAGGCTTAGCGCAGAACTATAGTAGGTGGCGAACACAATAGATCAGCAATGATCGCAGTGTTACAAGGCTCATAAAGACCTTAGAAAAGCCCCACTCAACAAATAAATAAAAAAAAAAAACTGTAAATTTAATTTTCTAGTCGGGGAATGCAATCACTAAATAGTTACTACAACTCGGTATCTTTATTTGTTAGGATATGATTTATTACAATCCCGAAATTCCGGGATTGTAAAAAAACCTAAAACCATATTGCATGGCCGAAAAATTAACGTTTGTTCGCCACGACATGTCTCTCCGATCGAAATCCTCGCTGTTTATCAGCGTGCGTTATTGTATCTCGAGAATGTTTACTCGGACACTATTGTGTTTCTTGTGTCTATCGAGGGGGGGGGGGGGGGGGAGGTCCTTGTGATTGTCGCGTTTTCGCGCGCGCCACGAGTTTGTACGGGCCCGCTATATATATATACAATTACTGGCCGTCGGGGGATGGGAGTGGATAGGATAGGACAGATACGTTGGGTTTATTTACTGCTGTTCTTCCCCCACTCTTATTGTACACGTCGACAGGCGGATTTGGAGAGATCTGCTCGATTTGACAATGCTACATTTAAAGATATATCTCGATTGTCTATAGACAATGTTACAGGCCGTAGTTTATCATGTTTATTGAAAAGTCGTTATAAGGAACTTTGTTTGAAATAAGGGTAACTTAGTCATCGACATAAAGTCTGCATTTTTTATCACATATAAAAATTGGATTATATTTAATAGTTTACAAGATTTAATATCAATATTAATTAGGACAATACCTTCTAACTTACGAACATTCACTGACTTGGACCATAAATCATCGGTTAAATCTCAAGAAGTCAGAGCTAATTAATTTATTAAAATTTAAAAACAATAATTTACTGGTAACATATTTTCTATCATAGACGAAACATAAAATGTTATGGCGACATGAGACCTCAAAAAAATATCCGAAATGAACGAGCACGCGAAGAAATAGGTGGGGTCCATTTTGTATATTTCGACCAATAAAAATCAAACATTGACGAAGCGTCAGTCACGATTCCACGTCCGCTCGCGCCGGCGACCAGGCATACTAAACTTTCTATCTATTAATTTAATTTAATATTAATCAATTTATAATTTGGACTCTTAATCCATAATTCTCATTTCACAATCAATTGGCTGACGCCGCACGGTGCGCAAAGGTGTGGCGTCACCCTCCGTGTTCCGGCGTCAGCCGTCAGCCTCCAGGAGCTCCCGAATGTTGACTCCTAGAGGAAACTGGCCCGCAGGCCAGAGTCCTACCTGCGCTTACACTTCGTGGAGGCTGCCGGATGGGTATTGACCCGTGAGTTTGGCCGACCCTTATACACATGGGTCTTAGTGGCCGAGCTGTAACAGGGACCATTAGCTCCTTATCATTAGAGCAATATTGTAGCATTTTCACATCAGGTAGGCTGTGCTTTTATACCTTTTACCACCCCCCAGATGTCTCGACGCTCAAGCCCAAACTCGCTTACGCGATTATTGCTATATTTTTCTTGCGCACTTCGTAGTAAAGTTGAGCCCAGTTAGCGTCAAACTTTCTATATTAAGTACCACTAAAGGGGGCCGTCGAAAGAGTGTGCGACGTAACAAGCACATATTTCATGTTTGTCGGCGTGATCCATCTTAGTCTGCGAAATAATGATATAGAAGGCATTGATTTTTCGGCTGAGTTCTCTCCCTTTCAGCGACCCTCGGCCTCAAGCCGGGCGCGCGTCGCGAGGTGAGGCGGAGGAGAAAGAGCGTTAAAAAACAAAGGACGAGAGGAGCCGATCGCTCTTCTGATCGCTAAAATATTACATTTAATACTCGATCGGAGGGTGAAGTGTTTTTCCAAAAGTGATTGTCTTGGTGTTGGGAAAAAAAAGGCAATGCTGAGTTGGGCCAGCGAAATGAAAACAAGTGGTCCATTATAGCATAAAATAGACAGTCACATGTATTTTGTGAAAAAAATTCACGAATATCAATGCAAAGTTTTTTTTGCATTTGAAGCATTCTTTAAAGCATTGAAGTGTGTTGAATATTAAAGAATACATTAAAATTTTACACGTAAGACACATCCAAGTGAGCATGACATTAAATTGTGTATTATCGAATACAAAATTTAATAGTAAAAATGATATTAAAAAATCATTTGTATAAGAGGTTGGCAACATCGTAATTTTTTCATAACAGATTTTGACGTTTCTCATATGACCACGTTCGTAATATCCGCGCCGAATAGCTCCGTCCGCGCGAACAACCATATCAATCAGTCAGTTAGTGGGCGGGTGGTCTGTTTTAGGGTTTGTTGATTGATGAAAGCCTAGAATGGTCCCATAGGAAGATCCCGACTCTTACTAGCACATTTTGGTGCGAGATAAGCTAACAAGTATTCCCTTAAATGCAGGTGCTTCTCTATGACATTTCAAATGGCGGGATTGATAGCCCATTTCTGGTTTCTGGTATTAAACTGCGAGCTCTTTTGCGAAGTACACGGTTGCTTATTATTTCACTTGCCGAAAGCGAACACTTACTACTTCAGCAATTCCATACTCCGAGTGCGACCTTTCAGCCTCAGCAGAAATAGATTTCTGCAGATCTTAAATTGATCCGGAAATTAAATTTGTATTGTGAAAATTTAATAATTGTTTATCGAATCTATATTTGTTTATTTTATTTAAAATACATTTTTTCATCCTCCGAACACTTGCTAAATAGTAGATACACCTCTTTCTGACAGAAGGGACAGAGCTCGGTGGCATTGTGGTTAGGTCGCCTGATCCCGGTACGACTCTGATCCAGGTTCCGGGATCGATTCCCGGCTGGGTTTCTATTTTCCGTTGGTATAAAATGAACGGAATTGCATTTCAATTATGTCGATCGAATGCAATAACAAGATAGACACACGCGTGTTACATGCACACATACATAAAAACACTTCATAGTAGAGTTGGTTGGAAAAGATTGTCGAATGACCATAAACCCGCCTACTGTGAATTTTCATAATAAAAAGTATAAACAAACAAACAAACAATTTAGCTATTATTGGATAAAGTGAATGAGAGGAAAATGCAAATGACATCAAATCTGACTCTGAAAACACTGACGACGGTAACGACTCCTGTGTTTTCTTTGTTACGAAAATTTTGCATTGAATACCATTATTGAAACAATGTGATTTCAGTCTTCCGATCTATTAGAGCGAGTGAAAAACTTTTCGCGAGTTTCAAAAGAAATATCAGCGTTTAGTACTGCGTTCATAAACTTCGTCCCAAGTTTAGACGTTTTGGGTGTATTATTTAAACGGCGATGGAAAAGGCGGATGGAGAGGGGAAGGAAGGTGGAGTGGGAGAGGGAGAGACGAAGACCGGAATCTCTTTATAATATCCGCCGCCGAAAATGAATTTGCGGAAGGAGAAATTAGAATAATATAAACTCGTCGGCCGCACGCTGGGTAAACAGTGTTTCCCGGGCCGCGCGGCGGGCCCCCAAGACAAACACAAGATTCTTGATAATAGGCCCCTTGGCCGAGAAAGCATCGTGTAAGCCGCATTATATTGAATCCGCTTCTTACTTCCTCCCTGAACCCTGGGTCTGGGGCCCACGACCCGCTCTCGGGCCGTCTGATTTCACTTTAAAATTCATGCCCCATAATAATTGTACACTTCATAACGAACAAAACGCACACGAAGAGGATTTGAATTGTGTCAAAAGAAAAATATATCTTTAATGAATATTTTAATTCCAGCAAAATATCCCAAAACATGAACAATAATTCACGATGTTTTGAAAATCGGCACTTGTTTTGAAAAATTCCACAGTTGTGTTTTAAGTCGTTTTACTAGGGGGCACCCTAGTTATATTTCAATCTCGAAATATTGGACTTAGAGTCCTAAAATTTGGATCACAAATGTCTTGTTGGGCCAAAACCACATTGTGGAATTTTAGTTGAAATATATCATATACAAACTAAACTAATAATACCTACTTAAATTCTGCCATACATTGTAATCAAAAATTAAAGCCGAGCCGCCCGACGATTGCTGAAATACGAAATGCGACGCCCGAGGTGGGTGTGTGACTCCTTTCCAATGAATTCCATGACCAAATAATGCCTGCATTTTAAATTTCAGCTCAATAAGATTAAGCGTGTGGGAGCTAACATCGAGGAATACACACACACAGATACACAGATGCACATCTTGCGGTGTCGACTACAACGGGCGAGCCCGTCACCACAGGACGTTTTAACGATTAGTCGTTCTATCGCCCTGCAGTGAGCGTAGAAGACTTTGGACAATACAATCCAACGTCTAGCTACGCCACAACCCGTGAGAGTCCAACGCCTTACCGCGAGTTAGCCAGGAATAAACCCGGCGGGCTCGAGATACTCGCGCCCTCACTTTCAATTGTGACCAGATTTCTCCGGTCTCTCGATTGCTTCCGAGTTCGAGGTCGCTTGCGCGGTCCTCTCCCTTACGAAGCGGTGAAACGGAGTACACCGATTCTATCGCGGACCAAGGCGTCCTTTGCCCGGCTCTGAACCGGGATCGGATGGCCAATGGTCATTTCAAGAGCAGTCGCCGTAAGGTAGGCAACCACCCCCGCTCTATAGGAAACAATACAGTTCCCAGACTCCCCCGACTGTTAGTCGGAGAGCACAATCGATTGGCTTGCGCCGCTCGGTGCGCAGACCGTCCAGGAGCGCAAGAGGTTTGATTCCCAGGGGAGACTGGTTGACCCAGTGTCCTACCCAGGTTCGCACCCCGTGCGTGGAGGCCGTCGGATGGGTGTTGACCCGTGAGTGTGACCGACCCTGAACACATGGGTCATCGTGGCCACCTCATCATGGGCCCGTTAGCTCCCGGAGATGCACAGATGCACAGACATATTTCAATATGGAAATGGTCTTAATCGTCTCAGGGGCTCAAAATGAATATTTCCGTCTTCATCTCGATTTTTTTAGCTCGTCCACAAACTTTCCCTGTTCCTCGGTTAGTGGGCCGGGAAAGTAATAGGTAACTTCATCTGATCAGTTTGTCAGGAAAAATGGCAACCAATATGCCGTTAATACTTCGCAATTTATTTTGTTTGAAGGAAATTTTCAAATATTCCCTTTAATTGAGATTCTGTATAGTCATCTTTCCGGTTGCTTCTGATTCGGTTCCATTCGATATTCAAAGGGTTATATTGTTAAATTTAAAGCTTCTATATTTACGCCGCGGCAGCTTTTTCGTTATTGCGCGTTGTGACGTCTGTCATTGACCGTCCCACCGGAATAGGTGGCAGGGCGAATGGGGCGCCAACTTGCTGGCAAGTGGAGAAAACGGTCCGAAACTTATATGAGAGTTGGTCTGTTCCGCGTCGCTGGTCCGCCCGCCCGGGCCGTATTTACGGGCAGTTTACCTGGGCGGGCGGCGCGCACGATAAAGGCTGATCTGTGTTTTTTCCCCCCGGAATCGGAGGGAAAACACGGAGTTGGCTCGCGGCCAGCTCACCTTCGCCGCGAAGATGTGCCAGCGAATTATGGAGCCCCGCCTGGGGCTGTTTGTTTTGCACCCGCCGGGGTACCACTGCGCCGAATGATTCACCGCTTAAACTAGAGTCAATATACTCGTTGCATTACCATTGGAAACAGTAACATACGCCATATATACTACCGCTCAAAAGTATGTGGGCACCCACTTTTAATATACTGATTATATAAAGTTTTTTTAGAAAATAATTTTTTCAAGCCCATTTGAGTATTTCCCGATGCGCATTTATATCGCTCATAAGTCAAACTTATTTAAGCGCCTATTAACAAGTAGGCCATAATCCACATAATAAAGGTATCGGATATTCAAGAAACTTCAGGGTCATTTAACAATTATGGGAATTATTTAATAATTTTATTGTAGAGCTTATTTCTACATTGTTCGCCTAAATAAACTACCTACAGGAAAATTAATCAATTCTTCCCAAAATTTTGATATTACTCTTTTAAACCTAAGTTAACTCAACTTTAGAAAATTTAATTTTTAAGCACATTTGAGCAATTCCCCGAAGTGCATTATATCACCCATAAATCAAATTTGATTAAGCGCCTATAATCTAGTAGGCTATAATCCCTATAATAAAGATATTCCCTGTCATATTGAATTAATCAATGGAATCGCATCAAGTGTATCGTACCAAATAAATGTTTATCCCTTGTTATTCTGCTATTATATATTACCTATAATATTAAATATTACCTACGTTTTGTGTTACGCCCGTTGCAAACCTCTCTACAATGCCATAATAAATAAGTAAATGACTAAATAAAGATATAAATGATTGAATCGTCTGGGACAACCTGGTATGGCAAGGCGGTGGTACTCTGAGGGTGATCCTTTCACTTTTCTATTGTCGAGCTTGCTTTCGATAAAGTCGTTAAAAAATCATGTTAGCGACAGTGCGGCGGTAAACAAAAGGACTCTGTTATATAAAAAGCCGCTTGTTTCTTCTACGTGGTGAGACCCAGTCGATCTTAATGTTTTAGGTGCTGTAAAAAGCTCTTCTGAACATCCTGAAGTGCTCCAACATAGACATTATTACGCCGCTGAATTCTAAGACACTGGCTATATACAAGAAATAGACGGTTTTAGTATATAATATTCGAGTGACGAGATGAGACCCAGCCGGTCTTGACGGTAAAGAACTGTAAAACTTGTTTCAGAATACCCTTAAGCGCCAACATGGGCAGCATAACGCTACTGAATTCTAAGCCACTAGATACAAATGCGAAACAAGCGAGCTATATAAAATTGAAGAATTCGGGGAATGAACGATCAATGTCAATGTTATTTTTTAAGACGAGATACTGTTTTATAAATTGTTGTATTATAAATTGAGTAAAATGAATAAATTTAGTATTTATACACCGTGAAATTTAAATAAAATTTAAAACTTTAAGAGGTGATTCTACCCGTTAAATAGATCGCCAATATATATAATTTTTAAATCAAATTATATATATATAATTTTAAAATCAAATTATATAATAAAATCCAAATTATTATTTTATTTTTATTTTTTAAACGAATAAAAAGATATATATTTTTGTGGTCTATTTAACGGGTAGAATCACTCCTTAAAGTTTTGTGCGCAATTTAAATTCCAAGGTGTATGTAGTTATAAATTGAAGTAGAATGATTTTTTTAGAAACTCTACTATTTGGTTAACAGATATTATAAGTTTATATTTTAACTTTGCATTTTTTTTATAATGTAACTACCAAAAAAAAAAAAATTAAATTGACATTGATCGTTCTTCCCAGTGCAACTTTTTGGTAAGATTGATCCTTTCTGCTACTTTTCGGCTACTCGGTACTAGAGAGATGAGTAAACACGAAAACCAATAAAAAGTTACGGAAATCCCATGACTAAAACAAGCATAAATCAGACGCTAAAAATTCCATCGCCGCGCGCGCGCCGCCCCCAATAAAGTGATAAAATCTGCAGTTGTGAAATAACATCCACCGACCTTGTTTACTGCTATTCAGAGTGCGGGACGATATCGGAGCGCGGCGGCGACGGAGGTTGTTTGCCTGTGCGCATCGCCAATCGAACTTTTTTACTGACTTTACTTTTCCTGAAGAGACGGCTGATGGCAGCCGAACAAAGTTTAACTATCCGTGCGCGGGGCCCGAGAGCAACTTCTCCTCGGCGCCGAGCGTTGCCTACCTGGCCGACTTTGTCAGTTTGCACAGGCGAATCGGACCGGGGGCGGGGCGGGACCACGAGCAGCCAGATAGCGATATCGAATGCGAAATCAAACAAACCTGCTAAATGTGAACTCCTCTTTGTACACTCGATTTTAATTTCGGCGTATCTGGCAACGTTCTTTGCTGAATTATTAGGTCTAATAAAACACATGCCACTTTTAGATATTGTTACATGACTGCCCAACAAAAAGAAGTGTAATGTCTTAAGATGGGTATCCATTAGGTTCGCGCATCATCTCTGCTCCGCGCATCTGCAACTGCTCTTGTAGTGGATACGTTCGCGATCCTGGAGCGTGCAACGTTGCACGGTGCGCGGCGAGCTATCCACGCAGTGGCAGTAAATGCTGCGAACACAAATAGAAGCGCATTGTGTTCATGGACGAGAGCAAAGTGAGACGTTGGTGGGCACGTCTCGCGCATCACGTTCGGCGTTCAGTAAACGCAAATTCATCGAGTGGGCCGAAGAGAAATGTATAACTCTAATCAAGGAATACCGTAATTATACAGTGCTGTGGGATCCGAAGGATGAGAAATTTAAAAATAAATTCTGGCGACGACATGTTCGCTCAACGTCTGAAAGAAAACTGCCGAGCACTCGTTGATCTCGAGTTGATGCGCGCACCGTCTCCATTTTAGCAGTTTCAGATGCGCGGAGCAGAGTTGATGCGCGATTCTAATGGATACCCACCTTTAAGGATTCATTTATGTATGTTTTCCTTTTCTTTATTCCACCATAACTTTTAAACGTTTGAACCGATTTAGAACTGTGTGAAATTGTTAGAATCATTATGTCATACCCAGTGTTATAGGGTACATTAACAGTTCAAATATCAAAGAAGTAGTTGTCTAAATATCCAAATGTCAATAAATTAACATAAGTACATCATTCTCAGTCTCCAATGAAAGGCCTGATTGAGAATATTTCGAAAATATACAGGTATCTACAAGGATAATCACATAAACCACAAATATTTCATTAAAAAACCGGAGTAAAAATAAATATATATACAATAGATCACTTTCTGTAACGGCTGTTGTGTTTTTGATTATTTTTAATACATTGACTTATCGAATGTTGTACTCATTATAAGTCCGGAGGTGCACTTACTCTAAAGATCAGTCGCTCTAAAATTTAATTTTAGAGCGACTGCCCCAAAAACACGCAATAATCGTGTGAGGTGCAAAATGTCTAACCTAGAATTACTAAGCGTTAGACTGAGTAAACCGTCCTCGAAATAATAAAAACATCGATTTCAATTAGCGGGTCAGTCGCTCTAAAACATAACAACTATGAAATAGCTCCTGCTACTTTTCACGGTTAAATTATGTTCAATAAATAACAGTCTTGTTCTTAGCGCTAATTAAAAGCACTGAAGAGGTACGTCTTCTTCATGATAATGTAATTATATCACAGATAATAATTATACCATCATGAAATTTAGCCAATCTTTAGTTAGCATTATTGTACAGGGTGCTGATAAAAAAATATTGAAACGATTTTTAATATGAAAGTTGACCAATGATCTATTTTTCTTCAAATCAGAATAGTTTTCATATTAAACATTTTAAAAACTTTACTTAATCCCAATCTTCAAAAATAATCTATCGAATTTCTTGACAATGTAATATTTTGTTCAATAATAATATATGATGCTGATTTGTATGAAGAAGTATCCCTTTAGCGGATTCAGAACTGGCTATAAAACCTAGACAATCGGTGGAGTACGCTGTTCAAGAGTGATTGCATATGAGTATGCGTATGAATGTCACCCATACGAGTATGCGTATAATATGTTTAAAACAGATAATAGAAAACTAGATCTAGATAACAGAAAACTAGAAAACGCCTTGCAAAAACTGAAAATGGAACGACGTGACGTACTAAGGTGAAATTTTATAACATATGTGTTCGAATTTCCTGTACCCGCGAACGACCACGTTTCGCAACAAATAAGGCAAAAGAACCGGTGTCTCTAACCATAGTGTTAGCAGAAATCCAGTGAGTTTTAACAGACAGCAAATGTCAAGATTTACATATTATGTTACCAATTATTATGTCAATAACTTTGATTTAACCCCTTGAGTATGATACGACCAAATCTGGTTCTGAAACAATTATCCGTTGAGTATGATACGACCAGATCTGGTTCCGCGTTTTTTTCACTTCTTTGACGTTCTCATATTTATTCATAATTATCTAATTGTTTTACAAAATGATATTTCAATATTCTATATTCGAAATTTCAATGCAATCATTGTGCAGTTGTTCTTTTTATGATTGGTGTAGTAGTTTCGTAGTTATAGTACTTTAAGGTCGATGTCGCCGAAAATCCTGCAAAAGAGACAGATGCTTCCATGAAAATACCCATTTACTCCAAGGGTTAAAATTGCATGATGCATCAGCAGGACATCTCGAGCCCGTTTTCGAAATAAGTACCTACGCTTCGCCGAACCACCAGGGTTGTCACAACAAACACACAATTGACAAGATGTGATCCCATTGTATTTTTGGTTTATAGATCAAAAGTCGGTCCCCAAAATTGTACTGTAACAGAATATATGAGTTAGTGCTGACTTTGTGTGACAGCATTCATCACTTTTTGCATGTGTTCAAAATACCTTCATGTTAGTAAGATAAAGTAGGTAATTACCAAAAACTCATCTACCTATCTACCTACGCACGTACATACCTATGCACCTACTCACCTAGACACATACTTACCTACGCAAATGAACAATAAACGTTACCTCGTAAATGTAATATCGTAATGTAAATGTAAATACCCATGAATATAATTTCTCATAGGTTGCATTACAGCCTATACAGAAAACATTCTACTTTTGTATACTTAGGTGTCGCGCGACAGGCCTGACTGGCTAGCACCGAGGCGCCCGAGAATTTATGTAGTGATAGCGTACGGACAACGGGCGCTTGTATGAGTGCGAAATCGGTGCGTACTATGGAGATGTTATACTGTTCTTATTTTACTATGCTTAGCTTTACGATGAGCAGAGGCGTCCGCAGATAAATCCTAATTTGCAACGTCGCAATAAAGGAACCGAATCACGATGCGTCGCTGTTTCGCGTTGTGGGCGATCGGCGCGGCGGCGGCAGCGCGGCGCGTCCAAGACGCTGATAGTTAATTAACACACACAGAGAGATTTACGAGGGCCATTTCTTTGGAAAACAGTGTCGGCGGCGGTCCGAGATAAGGCCACGCATACTATTAGTCACTTTTATTGCGCCCTCGCCGTCCAAACGGCGTTCGTGACAGAGCGGCTTTATGGAGCTGCCATCAATATTAATTCAGGCAGCGGCCGTCCCCCGGATTGCAACCGGGCGCCTCGCCTGCGCGTCCGCGCCTAAAGCTTATCTCACAACTTTAAAGTAAGCAGTCGCAGGTAGACAAACTCTAGGCGGGAAGGGTTGATTAAGCTGCTTATCTTGCTACACGCTAAATAGCCGCGGGCATATCTATCGCGTGCCAGATTTGTCAACCCGATAGCGTCGCTCACTTTCCTACAACGTCCTTAGAGAGGGCACATTTTGTTGTAGCGGCAAAAAAGTCATTTGTAACCAATAGCTTCGCCGCTAGCGGTATTGCCAACTCTGCATGAAAAAAGTCGGAAGCTCGCATATTGCTTGGTTGGAAAGGACAAAATGTCGCAATTACTCGCTAAACTTGCGCAAACTTGTAAATTAATTCCTCACATACTGACACAAGCAAACTTGACGGCATGTTTGAAAGCTTGTTTCTAAACCATTCTCGAACTTCAATATATTTAAAACGCTTTACTTTCTTATATTCATAGTAATTTAGAGTTCGCATCTCATATTTGGAATCTGTAATATGGAGTATATAAAAAGAGAGTGTAGGGCGACCAAAGACTTATATTAGATTCCTGGACTACCGCGAGCACTTGGGACTTGAAACTTAGGATTTGTAAATTGTGTTCACTGATAGACCGCATCACAGCGGCTGATATAATAGGCAAAATTATTGCACATAATAGACAAAATTTTAACAAAAAGAAAAACCGACTCCATTTTTTTAATAAGTGCAGCAGACATGTCATGGTGATACTTAGAACGGGCTATCATAATTCAATCCGTATACAAAATTTTAAGTGTGTGCTGTTGACCGTTGAAGAGTTCCCTCGTTGGAAGCCAACCCTGGGTGCCGCAGTCCTTGGTAAAACTTAGAATGGGCTATCGTAATTGAATAGAAATACAAAATTTTGTATCTGTGCTGTTCACCGTTGAGGAGTTGCCCCGTCGGGAGCCAACCCTGGGTGCAGCAGCCATGCCATCATAAAACATAGGACGGGCTATCATAAATGAGTGAGTATACAAAATTTGGGCTCTGTGCTGTTAACCGTTGAGGAGTTCCCTCATCGGGAGCCAACCCAGGGTGTAGAATCAGGTCATACCTACCATAAAAATAAATGAAATGCTATCGGAATTGAACCAATATGAAAAATTTCAATTTCATATTATAATATTTGAGGAGTTCCCTCAATTCCTCATGGATCCCATCATCAGAGCAGGATTTTGATAAAAATGGGACCAATCTGTAAGTTTATTCTTTCGAATAGAAGGAGAACTTTCCAAGGTAACAAACATAAAAAAGATACAATAGAATTGATAACCTCCTCCTTTTTTTGAAGTCGGTTAAAAAAATACAAAACAACATTGACAGCCCTCATTTGGTTGAGAAATTGTCATTCTTTGTACCGCCGCGAACGGTTCGCTCTTCTCGTACGTTTGAAGTCCTTCGTGTAAGCTCTAGTTACGCCCAATACTCTATCATGTACCGGTTGATGACCACATACAACGGCCGATTTCAATAAATCGACATATTTTACATGGGCCAAACTAAATGTAACTAGGCTGTCCATAGCTCGCTTTGCAAAAAAAAAATATTGATACATAATATACAATAAAGAGTTTATATACGAAAAGAATGAATATGAGACCTAGCAATGAACAATCAGGTAAATGCCTATATCCTATCCTATATCCCATTCCTCTCCTTTCATATCCAAGAAATAGTTAGATAGTAATTTATTTAATTCGATTAAATTTTGATTATTGTATTATAAGAAAATAATGTAAGACTACAGTAGAAAACACAATCGGCCAGCGAAACATTGTAGTAAGCTAATTAGACATAATTAATGTAGCCGTTGTAACATCCCGAAGATCAAATAAATAAATAAATAAATTTCAGCACGTCCCTTAATAAGTCCTTCATGATATTATCTATACAAATGTAAGTATATATAACAAGACTTTTTGAACAAAAAATTAACTGACTTCAAATTAATGTAGCGTACAAACACGCTGAATTTAATCGTGTTTCTATTTCTATATCGTAATTGTAGCTACATGTCGATTAAACTGTTATGTATAATGCTGAAATGGGAAACTAAGAAGTAACGCAATGTTTTCATGAAATAACGAACAAATTGTAAGGCTGTATAAAGTTTGTTTGCTTGTTTGTTTCTACTCTTTATTGTAAAGTTTCACAATGGGCGGGTTTATTATCATACGAAAATCTCTTACACCCAACCATATTATGAAGTGTTTTTATCTAAATGTGCGTGTAACATGTGTGTAAAAGTGCACCTTGTTATTGCAATCGATCAATAGCACTGAAATGCAATTATGTCATAAAGAGATGACATACATACATCTCTTATGTCATAAAGAGATGTATGTACTCTTTAGCAAATGTTCAGGAGAAGAACAAATGTCTTTTGAATAAAATAATCAAAAAAAGAAGTATCCAAAAAATAAGTAATTGGATTTTCATAGAACACATTTTATTTTCGGATCAATTGAACATCTGTTGAAAGCCATTTCTACTGAGGCTGAAGAGGTCGTACTCGTATCTGCTAAGCGGCCGGGTCTGAAATTGCTGACGTAATTAGCGTGTATTTCGCGAAAGAGATCGCATTATGATACCAGCAGCCAGATATGGGCTATCAATCCCGACACTGGGAATGTCATAGAAAAGCACCGACCTTCAAGGGAATACATGTTAGCTTATCTCGCACTACGCAAAATTGGACTTATTCACGGTCATTTTTTAAATTTTGGTTTTCTTATGATTCCGTAGTCCACATCTGATGTTCTAAAGTTACACAATTATTCATTAAGTGTGTTTAATTTTATTTCATTAACAATATCATAAGTTTTACAAAAAAATAGTGATAGCAAAATCAATAGCAAAAATACAGCCTTTCGAAGGCCGTATCCATATATGGTGAAGTGCAAATTTACAAGGAAATCAGCATACCAATTATAAATGATTGTAGAACAAGATATCAGTTGCATGTTTTCAAGTCGCTGTTAATGTATGTAAGTATCACTATCACCAGCGGCTAGAAAGTGTGAAGTGTCGCTTAGTTTATTTGCCAGTTCGCCTATTAAGCAATCACTTATGGGCGGCAAGATAGCAGCAGGTGGAAAAAACGAGCGGAGCCGCGACACCGCCGCCGCCGACGCCGTGTTTTCCCTGCAAATTGACGACACAAAGCGGGCAAAGCGCCGCTTAATTGTACCGGCGCCTCCAGATAAAGTACAAAGAATGAGCGCGGAGGAGCGCCTAGATGGCTTTCGAGCGGACTGTTGACGTGCACTCGCTCCTTCGCCGCTTACACTTTACCACTCCACCCCTGCCTCCCTCTTAACTTCACCCACTGCACAGTGCCGGCTTAAGGATTTATTAATGAAAACGTCGACCGAAATCAATCCCTGAGCTGATATAAATCGCACATCATCAGCATTTCTTACGGTGTGCCCCAGGCCTCTCGCCTTGTGCCACCTTTACTAGTTTGTTTGTTCTTACTATTTATTGTGAAATTTTACAATGAGCGGGTTTATTATCATACGACAATCTCTTACAACCAACCACTACAAAGTGTTTATATGTATGTGTGCGTGTAACATGTGTCTAAGTGTCCTGTTATGGCAATCAATCTAAAGACATGTAATGCGATTCCGTTAATTTTACATTAACAAAATATGGAGCCGCGAATCGAACCCGGAAACTCACAATGTGAAATCAGGCAACATAAGCACTATGCCATCGGTTTTACTCATGCACGAAGTCTGTTCGTGACGTAACGACTTTAAGGAAGGATACCACCCGAAACATCACAACCCATAATCAATACAAAAGATATACTTATAAATAAGTCAGTAAAGGTATAGAACAACATACAAGACGCTAATTCAAATTAGTCTTGAATAAAAAATCGCAGGGTCAAGAAATCGCAGGGATAGCGCTTAATGATGGCAGCGTACAGGGTGCTGATTGCAAATATTTTGAAAAAAGCAAAAAAAATATATTTTTAAAAATATAAAGCTTGTTATGTAATGTAAACATTCAAAATATGAATAAATACGCTTTTAGCGGACTCTAGAAAAAGACGAAAAATACGCAGAGATATGTCGATAAAAACGAGCCAAAATAAACAAAATACTTTTCAAATTCCTATTTTTAAAACAGCATATCCTAGAGTCAATTTATATGCCAATAAATTGATGAATCAACCTCTAAAGGGGTTAAAAGTCTGTCAATATTAATTGTATTGTACATAAGTATAATTGCGCATTTTTAAAATAAGACTAAATGTCCCAATTTGGCACTGATTTTACATCCTCTCCGCCCCCGCTCTTCATCTTCGCTCCCTCCTTCGGCTCTTCAGTGCTTTCTGCAACGCCGATTAAACGCCGTGACTGCATAAGGTTTTTAACGAAAAAAATCTACGTTTAGATACCCACGAACTCAAAAAGATGAAATCACAATTTTCAAGTTTAGAATAAGTAACTCCCACTATGCCTGAAGAAAGTTCCATATTTGGTATGGTATAATAACGTTGGAAATAACTAGACTAACTAGACTAACTGGAATAACTAGACTCATTAGAGAGCGATATTTTTGTTATGCAAAAATGGCGGTAAGGCGGTAAAAATGGTCATCATTTATATTTTTTTTAATTATTTTTTTATCCCATTCATACTGTTACATGTAATTTCGTCGAAAACCCTTAATATTAGTCAAAAAAAATTAGTACAGCAATATGCGTCATTTCTTTGGGATCATTCGACTTCAGTAGGCTTTCACTTGTAACGAGTTGTAGGAAACAATGATAAGAGCTTAAAAAAAAGTATGTTATTGTTATTAAAGTCAATTGTTAATTTAGCTAAAAAAAAATCAATACTATTAAAAAAAACATTAATAACAAACGGATTCATATGTCGATAATTTGATTTACAGAGATAAATAATTGTATATTATAAAACATATGTATAATTTAATACACTGCCATTTTAATAAATTATAATAATAAATAGATTTGTGAAACAAACTTCTCACATTGATCTCCTGTACCTAATACTGTACTCTATGTTGATATCGATTCCGTTCGTGGTGTGTCCTATGTGTGTGGCGATTAAGTCATACAGTCTTGATCCTAAGTAAGTATCTTTTTGTCTGTGTCATATACTTATATTGTGCTGTTATTAATCTTCGCCTAAGTCTATCATGATATCTTTCCTGTGGCGTTCGTATACCGGTCGGATAAAAAAATGGCGTACCTCTAATACATTAAATTATATTTAAAATTTGTTCTTGCAAAGATTTTGAGCATTGCTGAAAGGATCGATATTATTAGATCGATATATGGATAACCTCAACAAATCCGTCAATATACTATTAGTTTTTGTACAACTGTGTGGTTGATAAGTATGAGATTATTTACCTACTTAGAGTATATTTCACTGTTGTCTGAGTGTGTTGTCACCAATCAATATGTTGATTTATAAACAGGATAAAAACGAATTTACCGCGTGAAGATTGTAACACCCGTCGTTTCGGCGATGTTGCGACCGCCGTTGTCCAGGGGTAGACTACGCCGTCCAGGGTAGAGACGCCGTTGTCCAGTCTACCCGTGACAACGGCGATTGCAACATCGCCGAAACGTCAGGTATTACAAACTTCACGAAGTAAATTTGTTTTTATTTTATTTATAATGTCAAACAACCTCGATAGTCTTCGATTTCATAATATGTTGATTGATAATTATTCCTAAATATTTTGGTATTTGTGTATTTCCTAGGTGTGGGCAAGTGCAGTTTTGTAGTCACTCTTTCGAAAATCATAATATTATCCGTTGTATATAAATATGTAATTCTTGTAGACACCAGTTTATTTAAGGTTTATAATCTTTGCCATCTTTCTACGTGTTAACAATAAACTCTAACGTCCATTATACTGCTTTTCTATCATTTAACTACTTAAGTGCAATTACTATGTACTACTAAAAAAGTAACTGCTGCCTTTTATTGATATAAATATGTAATTCTTGAAAACATCAGTATATTTGAGTTTTATAATTTTGGCATTATTCTGCTTGTTAAAAGCAAGCTCTATCGTCCATTATACTACGTTTCTTTCATTTAACTACTCAAGTGTAATTACTACTGCTAAAAAATAACTACTGCCTTTTATTGATATAAATACGAGTATGTACGATATGATATAATATTTCTAGAACGTTATTTAAACGAGAAAACCTTTAATTGGCTCTCTGTTATGTTACTCCGGCTTTGTTAAATTATAATTAGCTGTTGGTTTTCCTGAAAATAAATAAAAAACAAAAATAAAAATAAATAAATGTAGTAAACACCGGTTAAGTTAAGTTTTATAATTTTTGCAATTATTCTTCTTATTAACAATAAGCAATGCAACTACTAAAGTGTAATATAAAACTTAAATTGTCGCTAATGTTAATTTTAGTAGGTCAATTAAAACGACTCCCCTGTGTACCTTACCATCGCTATCATAGAACCACGCCTGGAGTTTACAGGAAGAAAGGAGGGTTTTTACTGTTCTGTTCACGCAATGCCACATTTTTTTCTTGCCCCGACTCGTCCGTATATCAAGTGGTGGGGAAGAACGCAGCGCGGAGGTCAGCCGCGTATCTGTCCCATTAGCCTTGATGGATTCCATGCGCTCTCTTCGCCCCCACGCAGCGATAGCGACCACCAACCGACCGAAATAGGGCCACATAAAACATTACGAATTCAAAGAAAGCAGTTAGTAACCGAATTCGCTAGTAGTCATTATCGTATATATCTTTGTTGTTGTTCGTTGGTTATATCCCTATTTCGCCGATGATAATCACCCGAAAACCGCGATTTGAATTTATATAAAAACAATCAGGAAATAATTTATTAATTTCTGGATAGTTATTATATTATATCATAGTGTTCACGTAGATCGTGCGCTTGCTCTTAGATTATCTGTCTGTTTTTACTCGCACTCACGTCGCGGGCATCTAAAACGCGTTGCTACGTTCCTTACTACACGCCGCGATGCGTAATTGTTGCGTAATTGATTAATTGCCCAATTGACGAGGTATAATTGACTATTTCGTGTTGAATTTTGTTATGCGACGCTGTCGCATTTATATAAGTTTGCGCTTACGTTTTCCGATGTCTCTCCCCATCTCGCGCTTGTCCGAGCCTGTACGGCTAGCGCACGGCTGTCGGATCTAAAGCCCGCACGTTGGTCTCGGTTGCAGTTCCATGCAGTGTTTTATGCACGGAGAATTTCGTGATATCTTGGGCAGGTTCCCAAATGTAGATGGTTCGGTCGCCCGCCTATTTTCCGTCCTTACCGGAGTCGCCGCTACTTGCCCTTATTGTCTTGATTTCTGGAAATATGTTTGCCGCGGACCGTCGATATGTTTGTGTTCTCAATTTGTCCGTTTCTGTTTTGATGCGATCTGCTTGTGGACACGTTGATATGCGAAATAAAGACGTTTCTTTGTGTTTTTTATTTTATTAAATTCGTCGCCCGCGTCCTTGACTATCCCCCACGTCAGCGCAATGCACTAGGCACTGAATCCTATGACGTTGGTTTGTTTGATAGAGGTGTGTCGATTGTGTAACCAACTACAATATTATTATGAGCCCTTTAATCATAGACCCCATTTTTGTTTAATAGTAATAAACGTGAAGTAGACGCCATTTTTAAATAATAGTAATAACAGTGAAGTAGGTGCTTTATGAGTGCTAGTGACCTTCTTGGTGATTCTTCCGCTAGTGACTTCTGGAGAGAAACAATAATATAAAAATCCATCTATTCTATTCCGTTATACTTCTTGAATTGCGTCTTTGTTTACTTGCAACACAGTCCTTTCATGTCGATTCCTTTTATTGCGGGTAATCGATGACTACCCAAGATTCAGAATGACACCGGGACATAACCGGATGAATTGTTATTTTAATATTAATAACAGCTTGCGAAGAAAAGTGTAATTATTAACACTCAAAAGGCTTAACTAGAGTTGTCAACTACAACGGGCAAACCCGTCACCTCAGAAAGTTTTAACGATTAGTCGTTCTATCTCCCTGGAGTGATCGCAGAAAACATGGACAAAACAGTTAAGCTCCACCACATGCCCGTAAGAGGCCAACGTCTTAACCGCGAGATAGCCAGGAGTGTTACCCAGCGGGCTTACACTCACGCCCTTACTTCCAATTGCGACTAGATTACTCCAGTCTCTCGATTGGTTACGAGTTCGAGGTCGCTTGCGCGGTCCTCTCCCTTACGAAGCGGTAAAACGGTGTATACCGAATCTATCGCGGACCACGGCATCCTTTGCCCGGCTGTTCACCCAGGATCGGGTAGCCGATGGTCGTTTCAAGAGCAGTCGCCGTAAGGTCCGCAACCACCCCCGCTCTATAGGAAACAGTACTGCTTTCAGACTCCCCCGACTGTTAGTCAGAGTGCACAATCGATTGGCTTACGCCGCACTAAGCCCAGGCTCGCACTTCATGCGTGGAGGCCGCCGGATCTGTGAGTGTGAGTGTAACAAACCCTGAACAGAATGGGTCTTCGTGGCCAACTCAGCAAGGGCCCCATAGCTCTCTCAAAAGGCACAGTTATGGCGTATACAGGCGTAAAAAACATTTGTAGGTTTTAATGCTCTCTTACTGTACTGTTATTGCGCGCGATTGCGAATTTCACCCAACCGTTGAGCACTACTGCCGACTAGAAAGTGTATCTGTTGCGGTACACTGCCTAACCCATTTCGAGCTCACCCTGGAAATGTCAAGCACTCTTGTTCATTCCGTTGCCGCCCTTTCCCGGCGAGGAATCAGTCATTCTTGCAGCTTTATTTCCCCTCCGCTTTGAGCCGAGACGAGTTTCAAAATTGCAACCGCGGAACTGCCGGAAACCTTTGGCATTTTTTAAACAGATATATTATCGAAGGTAGACACATACTACTGTGGTTTCACTTACTGTTTATGATAAGTCGTGAATTTGTTAGTTGATATTTTGCAGCTTACCTGAAACAAAGAGAAATGTACTATTATTCGAAAGTTCTCTAAAAAGGAGAATAGCGCTCTTTGATCTCACGCTCCAATAACAGTAAACCATATAAAGAGTACAGAAATAAAGGGGCTCATCGACATTAAATAAGTTTTGAATAAATTGCAAAATATATAAAACAAATAATCCAAATGTGTTTTGATATGTATATAATGAGATATTTTATTGTTTAACCATATTAAATAATTTCAGAAATAGTTATAATATTTTTCCAAAGGCAAGTAGAAAATTAAAAACCTTCCTACTTGCTCTTGGAAAAATATTATAAAACTTTCTGGAATTATTTAATTAATAAAATGTTTTATTGATAAAAGATTTGTATAGCAATCAGCACAATCTTTGTTGTTATTGATACACCAAACAAATCGACAAAAAAATGCTTTCGCATGGCATGTTTAGTTTTAAAATGGTAATTAGGTACATGAGCCCCTTTTATTGTTGTGTTCTTCATATGTCATATGAAAAATCTTTTTATGTATTGCAATTACTTATATTACAGCTCCTATTGATACGTTGGGGGTAGGCCATCGTATCACTAGGAGCTGTAATATAAGTATTGTTTGGCTTTCGTTTCATGCTCTATCACTTTTTTGTGTATATGTTTTTATTTTGTGCAATGTAGCAATAATAAGATAATATTAACATTTTTTGATAGACATATCTCGTTACAGTCCTTATAATTGCAATATACATAATTCAAATACCACTAAGGCAATAAAGGTTAGATTTAGTTTTTAAATATAATATAATTAAAATATGCCTAAATATATATGCCACTCTCAAGCTTATTGCTTAGTGGGCCCAGGGCTTATACAAATAGTAACATTCTCCTTTAACTGTGTCAGACGTATATAATGTTTTCGTATTAAACATTTTTCGTTCGTATTATATATTTTTTCGTTCTCAACAATTAGTATGAAACTCTATGCGGCTTATCAGCTATTCAGTAAAATATGTGGGTCTAAAAAAGTACCATTAACATTCAGAATACGATGACCAGATACTGATGATTAATATTGATTGTTTAAATCGACCCAGCATTTTAAATCATGAGTTTTTGACTGATATTGCTACTCCGAATAGCTAGGTAAATCAATGTTAGGAGGGCTATTGTCTATTACATCTATTTTCTGTCTCTAATAGGCCACGTCAAAGATATCGGTTCCTCTCCCATAAGCTCAGATCATATGTATTGCATTTATTGAACACCTATGCATTTTAAAACAAAATGGATAGAAATCTGGTAAAACTATCTCTATGCTGCCTGGCGCGGGGTTATTTATGAGCTTGTATTATATACGAGTATGTGAACGCATTTTTGAGCCAGTGTACGAGGGTCCGAGATCTTGGACGCGGCCTGTAAGTCATATCTTCGGAAATGTAATATGTATCGATTGAAATGTCGTATGTAGTACGTGTCGATTGAAAATATTGCGATTAAATATAAGATAAAATACGAATTGACGTCGTGAAGTTTGTAACACCCGATATTTCGGCGATGTTGCAACCGCCATTGTCCATGTAGACTGGTGTATCCTAGACAACGCTAGACCGTGAAGTGTTACAAACTTCACGCGTTAAATTCGTTTTTTATTTATAAATAACAGGATCCGCGTTGTTCAACTACTGGAATATTGCAATATTCCATATATTTCTATATATTGATAAAGTTTCTCATTACCGGCGGACATAGCACAATAACCGCAGCGATTCATACGTGACAGAAGCGGTGTTAGTGGTCTGACCCGCTTATAAATATTTCGTGTGCGTCGCCTCGCAGCCCGTAAACGCAGCGTATGATCTTCGGCGACCATCGATTTTACGTCACGGACCGGAGAAAAGAGAAATCGACGTATGTATAAGGGAGAGCACACGGCCCCACTTATAAGTAAGATTACCTTACCTTACTGCTTACTGATACGAGAGAAAGAGGGCGAGAGTGTGCGCGCGAGGGAGAGGGCGAGGGAGTGGGGGTGGACCGCGTATGCGGAGGGTAATATAATTGGAAATGAAGAGAAGCCCAACTCGGCGGCGACTGAATTACGCCAGAATTCATCGCTCTTCCCGGGAGGAGAGACTACCGAGCTACCCGTACGCGTTTACTCACCCCTGTCATTTCTGCGTACTGAAGAACGGCCGCGAATGCTATGGGACACAACATGGTTATCAAGGCGCTGTACGTGCTGATTTGCTTCTCATCATTGTGACCAGTCCTGATCTTTTATGATATAAACTTACTGTTAATTTCTTAGGCTAGCCCGAGACTTCCTATGATGCGACCAATGATTTTTAAATACTGGTTAAATCTTATACGTAGTCGAGGTCAACTATAACTATTAGTCCTTTTAACCCTTTGAGGACCATAAGCTTTGCGGTAGAGTATGGATTTTTTGATACATAATACTGGTAAAGGGCGATGTAAATAAAATGTATGTCAAGTTTGTGAAAATCGGTTCAAAAGATTTTGTATAAATTGATTATTTTATAATTTGAATATTGATTATTTGGCTCTGAAGTCATAGGTACTAAAAGATCAAATTAAAAAGTCATCATGAGACGCTACTGTCTGGTATACTGTGGTCTGGGTGCTGATAGATAAATAAGATCACCACAATAATTACACATAATGTAATTAACATTTTAAAAAGACCACCTTAAAAGCTTCATTTAATTAAACTTGTAATTAACCACACACTACAATCACCTTAAAATTTTGGTCCGTAATGGAAAATTAATTACGAATCGCGAATTGGTGCCGGTTAATCAGCCTACCCTGCTTATGGACGACGATGAAAATTGGAAAATCGTCAAAGGCTTGACAGTGGCGCGACATCGATTTGTAATCAAATTCATAGAGTTTACCATATTAAATCCGCACCGGCGCCCATTCATTTCGGTTAATTAAAAACATCGTCAGTCTGTAATTACCGCGCAAATAGGCAACCTTTCATTAAAATAATATCGACGCTGGTTTATTGTTTGCTGTATTTTTTGTATGAGTAATTACCACGTCAATGCGTTCTAATTGCATGTTTTGCATTGGAGGAAAAAATGCGCAAAACTGAAAATCGAAAGCTGTTGTCCTTAAAAAAGGTCTTTATTCGGGCAACACTAATAAAAGGACCAATGGAAGCAAAAACACAGGGGAGGAATGATAGGTACTTGGGCTTACTTTCTTTGTTTTTTTCCTTTAAAATAAATCTAAACATATGTACAGGAAAAAAAACTACGCCTAGTTAGGCCGCGTTGACATAGTGATCAAGATGCTGCAACGTGCTCTGTTTTTTATTTTGGTCCAAGAACGAATAATTTGTAACGCTGCAGTATTTGTTTTCGTTTACCTCGTGCTTTACTTTAAATAAATAAATAAATAACAAAGACATACTCAATCTAACGTCACAAAATCGTTTTTATATTTCGACATACTCTAAAAGTCTGAAAGGCCTGTAAGTCTGAATTGCGCGTCGCGTGATTGGCTATATTTGAAAAGAGAGAGAGAGTAATAATTCGCTCAAGATTGTATCAATTTTGCGCAGACTATCTTCCTAGGGATAAAAATAACGGAGCTATGAAGTTTCCTTAACAATTTAAATGCAATACCTGCTCAAGATGTCGAAAAGTGGCGTAATTAAGAGTTGTAGGAAAGTATTTAGAACTCTGTCATATTTGTTTATTTTTTAGGATCAGTATTAATGGATATATGTTTTTTTTAAATTCGAAAAACCGCCAATTTGAAATAAAATAGCAGTTATGCAATAAAGATTTATCTATCTATCTCATCAGGTTTCGAAATGTTGGCATTAAGATAAACCATTTCATCTGCGTAATTTGAACCTAATTGGTCTTAAATTTTATGAAATACAGTGGCTATGGACACACTGACACAAACACAGACAGACAGATATTTTTCAGAAAACACTTTTTGTTACCTAGGATCTCAAAACGGGGATATCTCGTGCAAGCCCGTATAGTAAATTTGTTCATACACAAGACTTTTTCTATTTATGAAATACGATGTATTTTTTCTTTCGTTTCTTACTAGGTAGAGCCTGTTCCAAGAAAAGTATCAATTTCTAAGACAAAACTAACGTAATATCCAATCCTTTTTTCGGAGTACCGTAATACGTAAGGTCTGGTTTCACAAATGGTCGGACTCCTGCCCTTGTTTGATTTAAGTCGAACGACAATTAAACATCAGCCTGAAGTTTTCCGCCAAATTGGCACCGAACCCGGCAGCGGCCGTTGCATCTTCCTAGCCGGGCGCCCATCTTAGACAGGCACCAATATCGGCAATATCGTCAAATAGATACGTCTACCAGTAATTTACGTCCAATTTAGACTGTAGACATAAACACACACAGATAGACTTGTTCCAGAAGACACTTTTTTGCATATCTAGGATATTTAAATGTGGAGATGTGGCGCAAGCTCTAATGCTAAATTTGCTAGAAAACAAGATTTTTCTAATTTACATACATCGCGTAATAGTTGTATGTCATATTTTCTCGGAAAGTAATATCATTTAATTTGTATGGTTGTCGCTCCTAATAAGGTAGAGCCTGTTTCAAGAAAGCGTCAATATGAAATTGAAGACAATCGTGGTTGATTGACATTATAAATAGGATAAAACGAATTTACCGCGTGAAGTTTTTAGCAAGGCACGTTCCGGCGACGTTGCAGCCGTCGTTGTTCAGGGTAGGCTATCCAGTCTACGTCGCCGAAACGTCGAGTGCTACAAACTTCACGCGGCAAATTCGTTTTATCCTATTTATAATAAGCATGCATATCTAAGACAGAACTGAATAATATCAAATTCCTTGTGAGTAAAATATTGCTATGAATGATTTTATTTCGTAATCCGTAAGGTCTGGTTCTACAAATCGACTGACTCCGGCCCTTGTTTGATTTGAATTGAACGACATTTAAACATCGGCCTGAACTTTTCCACCCAATTACCACCGATTCCGGCAGCGGCGGTTGCATCCTCTTCGCCGGTCGTCCGTCTTGAACCGGCGCCAATATCGCCAATTAGATACGTCCACCGGTAATTTACGTCCGATTCAGACAGTCGCCGCTTAATCCGCTAATACGGCCGCGCGAGATTAAGCCGAAGCACGATTCTACACTAAATTTTCCAATGTTACCGTCTCCCTCTATTTTTTTCGCATGCACTTTTTATTTTTACCTCCCCCCTCCCCCATTCTTCCGACAACGGTCGCCTTTTAAGTCGCCTCCCGCCCGACGTTTTTTACATCATTGCCAACGCGAGTCTTCGGAGTGGAAGTAAATGCTTTCTGCTCCCTGCCTTTGTTGCGTTCTTCACCTGAATATATACACCGCACCTTGTTTTTCCATTTTAATCTCAACTATTACGCGCAGTTACCCCATTTTCGTTCCCGGGAAGCCGCATACTAAATATGATTATTATGTTATTTTTAGATAAGCTTACAGCGCTCAAGTCGTTGTTACATAAATGAGTTATAATCTACAATTAATGCAAGTTGAAAACAGTAAGCAGCAAGTTAAAGCAAAGTTAAAATCATAGACCCAAAAGTGTTATATAACTATGCGAACATATTTTACATAATAAAAAACATATAAATTTAAATAATAATAAATATGATGAAATTATTTATCGCACTCCAGCTATAATGAAGTCATAACTTAAAAAAATGCAAGATAGCTCAAAACTAAATGAGGTTAAACCATGGTTTAATTTAAATTTTATATTTAGTAATTGATCGAACAACTTATGTTTATGCAACTATTGTATATGATTTTTACTTTCGCAAAAAATATACATCATGCTACACGAAGTGTGTAAATAGGGAGTAACATTTTCGAACAAAATTTAGAAATCTCCACATTTTGAGATCCTTGGAATATAAGAAGTGATTGCTTCAAAATGTCTGTCTGTGTTTGTTAGTGCCTATATTGCCGTACCTAAATCTAAGTAACTATGTACACGAATAATAATGACCAAAAATATTTCATCCTTATACCAAGATTTCAAAATTTGACAAAAGATATCCGATATTTCGTTTCAAAATGGCGGCCTGTTCAGAATAAAACAAAACATATTTCCATTAATACTGCTCTTAGAAAAATAAATTAATATGGCTTAGAATTCAAAGGACATAGCCTACCACTCTTGCTCACATCACTGTTTGGCATCTTCATATGGTTTTGAATTAAAAATGATAAAATATGGAAATTTCCCATAACCCAAAATGTTACATCTTTGTCGAATAATAGACGTAGATAATCGTTCACAATGACGTTCACAATGCCGTCACAAATCACAATGTTATACTTTGAATGCCTTTGGATGCCGAGTTGGCCGTGAAGAAAAGTTAAGACTGAATTTACTGAGTATCTCAGCGCTATCCACGTTGGCAGCTAAAGTACATATAAACCTCATATCAGAACCCACGAGTCGGTGGTACTTCAGACTTTATAGTTCTAACTTCTCTAGACCATCAGCACAGGTAGTATACTCTATGATGATTCTACAGTATAGGTGCTTTATAAAGATTTTACATTCCCGTCTCACCGAAAGTATTGTTAACACGCAAACATTTCTTTTGTTGAGATGAAGTCGGAAATATCAATTTTGAGAAACCTCGAGACGATTCAGACCATTTCCAGATGGAAGCATATCTATCTGTCTGTCTGTGTTCTGTGTCTCTATTCCTTCACGATAGCGCCCGAACGCCTAATCCGATTCAGCTGAAATTTGTCGTGGAAGCATCATTTGGACATGGCAAAAGTTGAAAAGGTTGTGGTTCAAATTCATCCAGCAGAGGGTCGCACTGGCCATATTTTAATATCAAAATATTGGACTTGAAATTTGGTACATAGATGCCTTGTTGGAATGAAATCACATTACGACATTTTGGTTGCAATTTCTTATATACAAGCTGAACTAATACTATCCAAATTCCGATTTAAAATGTAATCAAATATTAACGCCATCGGTTGGCGCTTGGCCCAGCCCCGCCCTTCGTCGAAAATCGAACTGCGTCGCCCGAGGCTGTTGCAAGGGAACCCAACCGACTCTGTCCGTCGGTCCAGAGAAGGAGCTCGTTGATTTTATTCGTGAAATTATTATTCTGATTAAATTAGTCCTTAGCCAATTGCCGGGAAAGTGCTAAGGTGACACAACCATTTTTTAACGCTCCCGATACGCTAATGTATACAATATATTGTAATGCTCCGACCTCAAAAGCGTTGTACAGATAGACATTATATATTGCACACATAGGTGAAAACATTCACACAACCAAACATCAAAAGCGCCCCTAAAGACGAAATGTTGTTATTTTTCGTATGCGGCTTCTTCGCTTTTAGAAACGACACGCTACGCTCTTCCTCCAGCGGTGAGGGTTATTGTCCTGGTTTGTGGCCGTAAATACACATAGACACTTTCACAAGCACACTTTAAACAGCGCGGTCGGCGTTAACGGAATAAAAAGGGGAAATATGAAGTCTACACTTAAACGCGTCAAAACCCTTAATATTATAAAAAATATATAATAAATAAAATTAGCGATATATGAGGCAATAAATAAAGAAATACATACTGAGAAAAAACTTCCACCAGTTGAAATGGTGAAACGGAAAACGACAGACTTATTACACACTTAAATCTGTATTCTAAAACTCGAGTAGGTCGTAAAAACCACTTTTTGATTAGACATAACACAATTCGACGCCATATGACGGTAATGCAGTTGCACTGGATCTCAATATATTATTACGTCAAAGCGCCATTATTAATAGCGTCACAGTAAGATGAAATGTATGAGTCGTTTTCCAGTTCTCCAGAAAGAATGGTGTATTATGCTCATTTTCAGTACGATGAAATGCAACTGACGGCTGCCAGTGAAACCTTCAGGGTTATGATTTTATGAGTAGTTTCATAGCTCGTTACTAGATGGCGATTTCGTCTATTTAAAACGTAATGGCTAGCAATCGAACGCGAACAATATAGTGGTTTTAGAACCGTGATTGAAAGTATTCCTGGATGGTAATTTTAGTTGGCTGGTTGGTTAAATGAAGGTAAATGTCCTTGGAGAGACTGGTAACGGAGGGATCTTTATACGAATTGCTTAGTGAGACAGTAATGCAGTACTAGTATTGCATTTATTTATTTATTTAAGCAATTCACAAAAATATTTTAAGTTACAATTAAGAAACATCAAATATAATATCATATAACTAAAACACAGCAAGAAATCAGACTCAATTATTAACTGATGCCCTTTGTCCAATGTCGCCCAACTAAGCATAACTTGTGCTTGGGCGGACATTCCATAAACATAGAGTAGTTGAAAACGTAGAAAAAAATAAATTTAAATACGTAAAAAAAGTAAAATAATAAAATAAAAAAAATTGTTTAATTTAATACACTTTTTATTTAATACTTTTATTAATCGAATAAAAATTTCTGCCTCGCACTATTGACTCGTAGCACTATTGCGGTCGCAAGATTGCGTAGCACAATTGCTACACACTTTTTCATGTATTTTAAGGCGATACGATACAGCAGAATCGCAGCATTTAAATTACTGGCAAGACGCAACTCACTACATCACAGCAGCGTCATCATTATGCCACTTCAAGGCATTAGTTTCCTGCAGACATGCAGCGTGTATAATACTGCAAGACTTGTAAAGTGGGCAAAGATATTTTACATGTCAGAAATGGTCATACACTATTATTTCTCATGCTTTATTGAGCACCTTGACACTTTTAGTTGAAATTGTGTCCTTGTTTGACCATTATTTTGGCCAGGAATATTGCTTTTTAACTAACTCGTGTCTCTCTTTTTTTCCTGTGTGCTATCTATCGGCAATTAGTATCAGTATACGGAGGACTGGCATTCATACTGTTCATCACGATTCACTGTATTATAATAGGTGCGTAAATTGATACTAAAAAGAGAGATAGCATTGCAAGAATTCACGCCAATTCTAATTAGGGCCGATTCGTGGTAATGTTACGTTCTAAAGCATCTCAAACAATCGCGTAGTTTTACCAAAACGCTATCAAAAAATGTTTGGTCATATTATATTCCATTCCATGGCTGTATTTTAAATCGACGATCGCTACAAGATATTACATTTATTAAACAATCCATTAAAAGGAAACATGAATCCATCGCTCAGCCACGAATTATAAATTAAGTTACCAATAATATCGGGATCCGCAGCACAAATATTTGCGTAACGTTACGACATTGAAATAACAAAGCCAACGTTAACGAATTTGTTGAACATGAAAATCCAAGCTGGCCGACAACAATTATAACGTCAACACAAATGAATACTTACGATTTATGTTGTTTGAAGTTCATAATAGTCGCGCTACCCTCTGTACAAATAATGTCATAGAGTGGTCGGAAAACAAGTGTCATTTTTCATATCCACAAACAGATGCCTCTTTGCCACGACCTCTCTGTTTATTCTAGCGGGTGGGATTATGTATATGATTGTTCGGATGATAACTTGTTGCGACCCGTCAGAGTAACAGACACAATAATATACTAGAAAATAAAAGCAAAAATATGCAATATTATATTAATTTGAATACAAACGACCTGTATTTCTCATTAAGATTGTATTCATAATGAAAATTCCATTTCATATTATAATTTCTACCTTGATTCATTTACAAAATCGGGGGCAAAGCGTTCGTGAATTCTGATCGATGGAAACATTAGGTATTCAGTTCTATTGCCGATTGTGAAAAAATCAGCAAAACCTTGCTCCGAACAACTTTTAGTCGACCGTAGTTAAAATTTGCCTATGTAAATGTTAGTTGCTCAACGCTCGAAAAAGTCACAAAATCATTTCCTCCTGTAGGGCGATGCAACGTGAAAAAAAGGGGACGGCATTAGGTGCCATCTGGGCACAGAATGGGAGAAGCATCACAGAAAGTTATCAAAACCGCTAGCAACAACAATAAGAGTGAAGCGAAAAACATGACCTATCCGCACGAGCATGCAACATATGCACAGCCACCGCTCGATCGTTTTCCTATTGTGACAGTTCGCGGGCGGTCGATCTCCGTATTTATGCAATTAGGGGGAAGTCCCCTAACGCCGGACGGCACCTAGCGTCGGACACTAATAGTATCTCGACAAGTCGCGGCGCGATCGATACAAAGTCGGTGAAAAGGGTGCGGGGACGCGTGCGCTTTTCCTTTTTCTATGTGTTTGTATCGATCGCACGCGACTTGTCCAGATACTATTAGTGTCCGACGCTAGGTGCCATCCGGCGTTATGGGACGTCCCCCTATGCAATAATATGCGGTAAAAGTCGCCTTCATTGAATAAGCCACCATTTTATATTAGTATGCATAGACTGGCACCCCCCACAAATAAATTTTCGATGGTTGAAAACATTCCGTCGTGAGTTTCGTTCCCTCTGGCTTTCTAAGGCTAAAAGCCCGATGAGCAAGAAACAAATCGTCATAAATTTCATGCCATGCAAATTTCTCTAAGAAATGGTACTCTGTGAAGAAGATTTACTTCCTCATATACCTGAAAATTCCGTTCGCCATAATATTCCCTCTGCGAAATCACGTCTCGAAATGAAAATTTATCCTCCTCCATTTCGGAGATACTATATTTCAAGGCAGAAGACAGAAATTCGCACAGCGAGTGAAAGCCTACCTTTAATATTTCCTACGGGGAAATAAGGTTAAACGTTATTAGCCATAAAGGAGTAATTACATATTAACCGCATTTTCATTAACCTGGCGCCGCGCAGAATAAAACCATATTTTACTCCACTTTTACTTGCAATAATCAAGTTTTAATAGCAGTTTTCTGGTCGGGTAATGTTTGATACTTTGTAAGAAGATGTTTCAATAGTAAGAGAGGGGAAAGACGCGTTGAATATAACTGTAGTCGATGTAGAGTGACGAGTATGCGAAATCTGGATGACGCATTTTGAGTTTCTGGTCGTGTAGTGGTAAATCTTTTTGAATTATGATAAACGACATGATAAAATGTTAATTAATTATAAATCTAAGATATTAGTTATTAGTCTTGATTTTCGTCAACATTCAGTAACATATGTAGCCGCGTTGAACCACTGGCTCCCGTCAGACCACCTAAGATGTGCAGCGTCGGGCGTAGTCAGTACTTAGATGGGTGACCGCTAGAGTACTGACACATGATGTTATAAAAACCGGCCGCCTGTAGGATAATTTTTGTTAATTACGTTGTGCTGATACCGTAAGGTGTATATAAAAAAAAAAAAAAACATTCGGTTAGGCATGGAAAACAAAAGACAACAACTCTTCGGAAACAATTGGTAGAATTCCGGAACAGATAAAAGCGCTCTCTTGTTAAATCCAGCAACAAAATAGCCCCATTTAATTTTAAGCAGATATTAAGGAAACTCATCAATTTGCGAAAGAACGTTTATTGGTCCTCCAAGGCTTGCTTATTAAGGACTCGAGTGGCTCAGTGAATTTTTTTCGCCACGAAAATCCTACGGTAATCCAATTACGCGTATTTTATTATGTTGAGTTTTTTAATGAGTCTACATTCTCGTCTTATATAAGTGGAAAAAATATAACATCGGAATTTGTATCTTCAAAAAGTCTTAGACGCAATTTATTTTTTCTCTCGGGACTCTCTCTTGGCAAGCACAAGTATATGAAGCAGGCGAATATATCATGTTTTTTTAGCTTTCGACTCTTGCAGAGATTGCTTCGTGTACTAAAGGTCGAAAGCGAGCTAACGTATCTAATAATAGAAGGAAGCTAAAATTAAAAGTATGAGGGAAAGTTCGTAGTTTTGTGATTTGGGATTCGTAAGGTATAATTTTGACTCGAACAGGCGCCATGACTTTTTAACCTGGTAAAAACTTACTTTAGGTCGGAGGGAAGTGTAAGATTATGTAATATATTATATGTATAGTAGAGAAAAGATGCGAATTATTTAGTAGAGAAAGGATTTTCCGGTCCCGTATCTGAAGCCATTGCATTTTGCTAGTTACTTTAAAACATTGTCATACTTACGCAAATGGAATTATGTATCTGATGCAAACTTTCTTTAGACGCTCTATTTTATCCCGATTACTCTCGGTGAGATCCAGATATGTGATATTGGCATAATCAACCAACATCAGTAACAGACTTTGTGTTATGATCTCCTTAGGCAATCATCAAAAAGGTATTTCAGTTCTCAACAAATATAAACCACATTTCTGAACTTCTTTCATCCCTTTACTTTCCTCCCCTTATCTTAGCAGCTTATTTCTATAGTAATAATGTATGAATATTTTTTCATTTCATATTTGTATATTTATTTGTTTATATACTTTTACATTTGTATAAAATTTATAACATTCTCTTTAATTCAAATTTATGTTTAAATTATTAATTATATTCTTAGTGCTCTAGTTTTGACGCCACCTTGTCACATCTATATGTTGACTGGGAGATCGTTTATCCAAAGCATTAAGTCCGGCAATGTATCTAAAATGTTTTGACTGTTTTGACTTTATATGACATATTTCATTTCATTTCATTTTCCAAATTTAGACCGGTATAATGTAATATAAAATGTATTCTTCTAATGAGTTGTTTCTTAAAGACCTGATATTACCATGTATTATTATATATTACAATACAATAAGGTATTGTTTAAAAACTGCTTTAAATTTCAATCTGATAAGAATACAAGATCAACGCAGGTATTTTCTGCTACTTTTAGTATTAAATAATTATATATTTTTTTTAATTTAGGCACTATAGCAATATTTTGATATCTTTTTCAAAAAATTCAATTTTAAGTTGATTTGTCGGAATAGGCACACTGCCTGGAGTGACGCAAAATCAATTTGTAAAAAAAAAGTATTTTTGTAAAAGAAATTGTATTTTTCAAATACAATTTCTATAGCTGCCTCAAATCGCATTATACCTACGATATTTCCATATTTTATCCATTCGCTTCGGATAGAAAACTGCATTACCATAATATAATCGCATCATGGAAACATTCGCTAATACTACCTTTCTTTATATCGCTTTAATATTCAAAGACCTGAGATAATTCCAAATAAGATTTCAAGTGTCAAAGATGCTTTAGATGCCTCGGAGGAAATTTTATTTCCAGGCACAATCGGACAAACGAGATCCGCTCTTACGTCAAAATATCAGACAAAGGGCTCGGGCTGAATGTCCTGGCTTATTGAATTATTCTCCTCCCTTTTCTGTCAGGCGAAAAAGTCGGTCTACCCGAATAGATAACCTTATTTAAAGTACCTACTTATGCGGAAAATATTCCTCTAATTCGAAGGATTCGGCTACGAGGGAAATGTTTTGTTTATTTCGGGGCAATGATCGATGGATATTTAATTTTAAGATTGAATTTGCTTTATTCTAAGAGGGCTATTTCGTAGATTATGTAGATGTAAATATTTGGGAATGGCAGTTATAAAAGTTTATCTTGTTTCACAGATTCAAAAAATATCTGATGTACAATGTAATTACTAATATAAAATTACGTTAGTGGCGATGGTATAATAATGTCAATTCAGAAAAAGTATATGAAATACGCTGTGTTTCAGAAAACTCTGCCATAATTTTATCAGATGGTATTCCTAACATAATATTCTAATATATTTTTCCTTGCAACATGTTATGTTTTCGGGATATATGTTTCATTTTATACCCTGACACTTAGGGAGGGGGAAGGAGCAGTAGCGAGTGAGGAGTCCCTTAGCAGTCGAAGTCGACAAAACCACCGTTCATTTAGTGCGATCGCACTAAATAAACTCTGATAAAAAGCTTTAAAACTTAAATTCCTAAATTTGCGAAAATGGACATCCCATTGTTATTTTTTTAAATTGTCACATCTGTTATAAATGACTCTGTTACAAACAACTTAAGTAGGCCTCGGCGATAATAAAAAAAAAGTGGAATAGCAACGTATCTCAGAAATACGTGGAGCGAATTCTTCTCCGCTTTCTATATCCGCTTCCGACCCTCGCCGCTCGGAGTTAACCTCTAAGTGGGGCCACACATATAAAACGGTAGCTACGTCGACACTTTGCAGGCTTCGCGCATGAAAAAACAAGTTATCTGTATGGGTCCGCCCTTCGTAGGCCATCACGACAGAGTAAACATGTCAGCGGCACGCCGCGCGCCCGCCTACCCTTTGGCCCGACGTGTGAATTGTTTACAGTATTACAGATATTGTCGTCGTGAAAAACCGACGCGCGCCGTCCGCACCGATTCTAGAATAACATTTTCCCCGCGCCTTACAATTCCGATTGAGCGTCGAGTGTTTGCTTCGCCGGGCGCCGCGCATTCATCGCTTCGGCAAACATATTAACACGGATTACATAATCTGACGTGCACGCGTTATCGCGTCCGATCGAAACTCAAGAAGGCCTTTGGTGCGATTCATAGATTCGAGCATGAATATTTGAATACTTCGCCTGGTATCGTAATGCGTATTTAACGACTGGGCTGGTTCCTAAAGCATACTTCACACAAATTACTATAATAGTAATTGTCTGTAATAATGGAGTCGTTATGCGACATCAGCAGCTCTGTGTCCCGCGAGGAAATTCCTATCTAAAAGTCTTCTTCCACCTGTCAAAACCAGATATAATTTATGGAATTAAAGTGCCATTCTTTAGATATGAGACACAACTGACAAGGTTTTCGCCCATCCACTTGTTAAAGGGTACATTTCGGTTTAAGCACTGCATCAAGCACTTCGTCAGTAGTGCTCACTTTCATCTTCTCCTTTGTTTTTCTTTTTTCTTTTTCATCTCTTTTTAGGACCTTCTAAGGCTTTCTTAACACTGCAACATTTAGGATCCCTATTTATATTTTGTTTTGATTGCAATCTCTCTTGGTAATGTATTTGTGTATTTCGTTGGTTATTTCTTAACAATAATTGCCAAAATTTAAGAATTATAACATGATCTACTCCTCTGTGAGGATAATCTAAGCGTATTCGTTTAATTCTTATTGGTAATTGAAATTTCTCTCATAGCGCTATTGTTTGTACTCGTTTTCCTTCTTGATTTAATAAACAAAAAATGGATACTTTAAAATAACCATCTTTCAATGTGTATGTCAACCACGAAGGGCCCACCTTTTTGATCCATGTTTAGGAGTTAATAATATATTTTTTTTCAAATTGTTCAATCGTTGATAATTGAATAATCAACTATTGACTATCATATAGCGTTATACGTTTTATTTATCAAATTTGTAATAATATTTTTTAACCAAAATGAGACATTAACTTATAAATAAATATATTTTAACTTATTAGAATGATTTGTTAGGTGTTGTACATGTGATTTATTACGATCTATTTTATATATAAATCACTTCTAAACAACAATAAGAATAATTATAGCACAGCTATTTTTTAAATATGTTTTTGTGAATATGATCTTATCCATCCGGTTTTTTAAAACATTCTATGTTGCATTCACCACACTGTCAAGCAGCTTGTTTCATGAGTCGACCACCCTGTTGCTCAGGATAAAATGATGGGGTCGAGGCAAATCTCTCCTTATCGAGTTTGAAGCATTGTCCACGAAGATAATCGGTTTGGTTGAGGAGAAATATAGATGATAGTGTAATAGAAAGAGCTTGGGTGTTAGTATCTGGAAGGCTTTCCAAATGAGATACAACGTGAAATTGGTTCTTTTTACAAGAGCAGTTGTATGTTTATTTTACATGAGGTTACTGGCTATTATGACTAAGAACCTAAGTCCTTCTGCAATAGCCATGTAGGTAAATAAAACAGTATTAATAAAATAGGGGAAGTATAGGTTCTTCGTCGACACATCCTGAATGGGAAATATTTTGGACTTATTACTCTATCGCACCAATACACGTCAAAATGCATTCAAACTGTCGAAGTTTGGTGTTGCACGAGTAGGACGTATAGACCAATAATAGTGAACACTCGGTAGCCGCTTGAAGTGGGTAGACAATTTCTCAAACGTTCGGATTTGTTTCCGATGTCTCCAGAATCACAGATAGTATCTCGACGACTACAACAACGTTTATTATTTACAAAGACAACCATTTTTCCTCATAAATTGTCTACCTGACGATTTGTAAAATTTTACCATGAATTCGAATAATGATATGACCGAATCATGCTATACAAGAAAGGAGCAGTAGTCTTCAATATTCCAATGCTTATTCAAAATGGTCGCCAATACTGGTAGCTGAGGGTATATATAAAATGAATAAATTACAGATGAATCGGTACCCAAGCAAGAATTCAGGGTTTGCGTTTTCCGTTGTAATTATTTGGTACACAAAATGATAAAAAAACCTATAGAGTTTTTATACCAAATATCTACTTATGTCTCCAATAAAATATTTTTGTCAAAATTCATTTCATATGAAAGTTATTGGTCTCTGAAAGTTGCCATTTTTAATATTTAATTCCATTCGATATAGACATTTTTATGGAAATTCAAAACAAACTTCGGTAATAGATGTTTTCAATACTACTTTCTTATTACGTTCATTACTTTTTCCATATGCATGGGAATTTGGAGCCCAGCGACCTTCAGTCATAATTGGAAACTCTATTGGTCGCAATATATCTTGTTCTGAATTACGATAATTATCTTAAGGTGAAATAGCAAGCTTTGAATAGGCTTCGACTTCAGGGCTCCGCTTTCCGACTAGAGGGACCCTAATATGATTTGATGACCTCATTATAACCTCATTCAAACCACTAGATTCATCCTACGAATTATATATTATTATAAGACAACAAAATGCGCATGAATTTCAGCTGTGCGTAGGAAGCAGCCCTATATTTCAGGATCTCTTCATAACAATACGCCCATTATGGAGTGGTCCGGGGACAGTAATCTGGTTACACAAAGGAAGAAAATTGGGCGTCTTCTAATAAGGGATTATCGGCAAAAGGCGCTCATTATTTTTTGGCCGTTTGTTGTGCCTTTGCGGTAATCTCTATTTGTCCCAAAACGGGAAGCGTAATTATTTTTAAACCACTAATTAATCCACCTGAGCAATATCTATTAGTGCTATTTATAACTAAAGGAAAAGTTATTCCCTCGTAAGCTGGTACAGCGTTTCGCCTCCTTGATTAAGGAGCTTATATGTTGTACTATGGCAAATGTGCTGCTCAGATTTTATAGGCATTACGACCAGTATCACGTTTAGGCGAAAGATGTCTTTGTAAAGATATTCGATATTCTTTAATACAAGCATTCCCTATGTAGCAGATCAACGCGAAGTTCTGTACTAAGTTATTAAAACACATGGAAAACATATCTAATAGCTATCCATCCGACTATCTATCTGACATTAAAAATAAATCTAATATCTTTATAAAGACATTCCTCGTATATACGTGATCCTGTTCGTAATGCTTATATAATCAGAAAAGTATCCTTCATGACTCATGGCACCATAAGTCATTGATTAGTCCAAGTTCGGCTAGTTTGAGTTCTAAGTCTCTGAGGCCTCCAAAAAGCTGTAAATATGGTAAGCAAAGACCAGAAAATGTATTTCTATTCGCTCCGAAATACTTCCCAATCCCAGCGTTCTTGACAAACAAGCGAACTATGCGGTCCTGTGGCATAGTGGTTAGGTCGCCTAATAGGTCGACATTGTAAGGTTCCGGGTTTGATTCCCGGCTGGGTCACCATTTTCCGTTCGAATAAAATTAACGGGTTTGCATTTAAATTTTGTTGATCGAATGCTATAACAAGACACACACTTACAAATATGTTACACGCACGCATACATTCTATTCCATACTATTCTGTATTCTATTCTATATAAACACTTCATACTAGGGTTGGTTATAAGAGGTTGTCGTATGATAATAAGCCCGTCCATTATGAAATTTCACATTAAATAGTAGCAACTCTTTTTGATGGCCCTACAGCTTTTCCTGTACGGGATCGCTTAGGAGACCAAAATAATGGATTTTATTTTCCTAACGGATGCAGGTCATGGCCTCGTGATAGAGGTAGTTCAGTTCCTGCCTTGCTTTTAAGCATCACAACATTGTATTCAGAGTTTCCGTCGAAATGTAAGCGCGAACGTCATGCAAATGTTACTGCCACCCCCGTGACATTTTGTCGTATCGTGTACAAATGCGGTTTCTCGCAACCCACCGCGCGCCCGACGTGCAACTAGGTTGCGCCGCGATGACGTCACAGACGAGGGAGGCGAGCGGACTACAATTTAATTTCGGCCAACGAACGCCCGCCAAAATGACGGGAGATGTAATAAACACATTTTCGCGCTGCTACGCCGAAATGGGTCGGTCTATTTTATTGCACCTTCTTATTGCTCTTGTTGAGATAGCTGAAAGTTTTTTCCTTTCACCATGGAGGAATTCGAAGTATTATGAATGTAGAGTAATGGATTAATCATATAATAGCGGGAATTGTCATTTTCGCAAAAATAAAAGTTTTCCTTGGCGGACGTAATGACTAATATCCAACTATGTTAAGACAATGGCAAATACAAATAACTCTTTCGTGAAAATAATTTAGGTATATTAACCCTTGGAGTAAATGGGTATTTTCATGGATGCATCTGTCTCTTTTGCAGGATTTTCGGCGACATCGACCTTAAAGTACTATAACTACGAAACTACTACACCAATCATAAAAAGAACAACTGCACAATGATTGCATTGAAATTTCGAATATAGAATATTGAAATATCATTTTGTAAAACAATTAGATAATTATGAATAAATATGAGAACGTCAAAGAAGTGAAAAAAACGCGGAACCAGATCTGGTCGTATCATACTCAACGGTTAATTGTTTTCAGAACCAGATTTGGTCGTATCATACTCAAGGGGTTAAACCACTTCTTTTTTCAGAAACATACCAAAAAAAAAATAAACAAATCCAAACTTACAAATTATTTCAATTAATTAAATCTATTATTAGGCTTACATATACTTAAAGATCTACTGGTTTCTCAGCGCTATTATCTTTTATATAAATAAAATTGTAAATGTTCACTTGTTCAAAATCTTGAATCTCCGAAATATCCTCAGCGATTGCTTTGAAAATTTGACACAAAGTTGCATATGACTACGAGCGTATTTTTATAACGTTATCTATATATTAAATTTCTTTCATTTCCATTTGAACAGACTGAGCCCCAGCAACGCGTGCCCGGCTATAGCTACATTAGAGTAGAGTTTATATTAAATATATATAAAGTAAGCAATAAAATTTCTCTAGCAATACGATTTGGGGCTTTGCTCGATCGTAAACTAATGTTCAATAGATACATTGATATGGTCACCGGAAAAAATATAAAATGTTTATCCAACCGGCGTGTAAATCATTTAAAAACGTGCATGCTTTCAAAACCGCGTGATTCGCCTACTTGCGTACGCATTAGAGATTAAAACTTATTTACCCTCAACAGGTTTGTTAAAAATTGAAAATGGTATTGCGCAAGTATTTGAATTATTCTGACATAATAAAAAAAAGCCAGTGCTACCGTTCCCACCTAGAATTGGGTTAAATTTATTTACGTCTTACAATTTATGTTAAACTAGCTGACCCGTGCCCACTTCGTTGGGCGCTAAAACTTTTTACTTATGATGAAATTATGAGTGTGGTTCGGTAAGTACTGAGTGCTATGATTTATTTCCTGACTGTCAAAAGAAGGGTTATATTTTTACTGCATATGTACATATGTACGTATTTGCATGCCAATTTGACAATATTACCGTTATTTGTGAGTGTCTTCCTGCGGGTCTCTTATTTGTGAGTGTCTTATCTCTTTAACCATTTATGCAGTAAAAGGGAAATTATATGAAGTAAAAGGGAAAAGTCTTTTGTTTTAAACACTTGAGACGATAAATTTACTTATTTTTATATGATTCATAATTTTTGATAATATGACCAAAAAACATGACCTAACGATTTAAAATATTTTTTTAATATAAAAAACTACTTTTTGTGACTTAAATATAAAATTTAGACATATGCTGTCGCTGACTTTTTTGTAGGCATTACCAAGATCTACAACTTTTCTCTAGTACTTAATCATATAGCTCTCATCGTTAGGGCAGCGTTAGTTAGAAACGTTTTCGTTCGACCGTTTTTTCTCCGACTTACTTTGCAAATCCGACTACCGCGAAAAATATCTTTTCATTTTTCGGATTGATATATAACCTACGACACTCACAAATAACGTAGCTTTCTATTGATAAAAGAATTCTTAAAATCGGTTCAGTACATCCAGAGATTACTTCCTACAACCTCACAAACTTTACCTCTTATTACCATATTAGTATAGATAAATACCTGCTATCGATTAGAAGTCTTATTTTCTATACAAAAATATCTGTAATCTTTAATCTCTAACTAATATATAAAACGAAGTATTATTTGTTACTCATCCACGACTAAACGGTTACATAGAAAGTGAATCTCTCTTTGGAGAGCTGATTTGGTATCCTGATTCATGAATGGATTTTTTTTTATCGCAGAGCGAAGCCGCATGGTAAATATAAATGTGAAATATCTATTATCTGGAAGCGTATAGAGGAGATAATTATAATAATAATAAAACGCTTTTATAATATGAAAAAAGAGCTTTGTATTGCCCGCAATACTCTTTAGCAAACCTATACTTATATGCGAACACTGACTTAAACTATGTAATAAAATAGAAAATTGCAAAAAAAATGTACATTGAAATACTATATTTAACGAATTTTAGGCGCAGAATGTGCCACACCAAAATAAATAAAAGCCTTTAAGAGGGGAAGGGAAGGGTAAGGGAACTTGTTTGAAATATTTCAATTATTCTCTATATAATTCTAGTTTTTTTTGAAGCACATTATAGTCGACGCAGTTCTCACGTGTTTTGCTAAATCACTCCCGAAAAGGCTCCAGGCATGTTGAAATACATCTCCCACCACCTAGAACATATTCTGGTACCGCTTTTCATGACGATCCCTCAATTCATGCGATCCGAGTATAGTTCATACACATGATCATTGGTCGAGATATTACGAATTTTCGAGTTGACATAAATATAGCCACATATCCCTATTGTTAATTTAATTTGACATCGTTAAAGAGAGCGAAAGTGGTAAGCTCGCCAAAGAGCGACGTAATTTCAGCTCGTTCTGAGCGCCACATATGAGGTTCACCCTAATGAAACATTTCCGACATAAAAATTACTGCCATCGCAAAATGACTCTTTTATTTTACAGGAGAGTTCTTTAGAGACGGGCGGCGAAGCGGTCATTAGATAGAGGAAGTGCGGCGTTTTGTAAGAGAATTAATTAAAAAAGAGCTTAACGATGTTCTAATTCTGTAATTGTAACTAATTTGCGGGGTGAGGGTAATATCATTGATTATATAGCATATTAGATTGCTCAGCGACGTACTACGATTTAGAATTTTACCAGTATTTTACTACGAAACGCAACGTGTAGATAGTAATTATAGTTGCAAAAATTGATTAATCTAGTTCAATATAGTGACATTCGTGATATAACAGTATCGCAGGACTATAGATGTAGATGGCGTTCTAAACACGCATATACATTATAAATAATGATATAAAAACAAACGAAATTTTAAATCATAGCCCTTATTATTTTAATATTATTTACATAACGATGGCAAATTTTTATTTGATACACAGGTTTTATTACAAAATAATTACGCACTTCAACTGATTAGATAGAATAATTATAGATGGCATTGCATCTCCTCGTATTATTTCTGAGATGTAATGAGCCTAAAAAAAATATGCTATATATGGCAATAATAATTGAATGTTATTATATTTTTACCTATTATCTGTTATTAAAATTATTATATTTATATCATACTTTATTATATTTTTCTACTTTTCTGTTGGGTTTTTAACAATTTAATGTTTATTTTTCTTTTGTGTAGCTATCGCAATACTTGTATTATTAGCATAAGTCTGCATAGCATAAGCTGATAGACAAGTGATAAGACAGCTGATAGATAGGCAATATGCTCGTGGTTTTTTTTTATTGAAATAAAGAGTATATTATTATTATTATCCTTCGTTAAATTATTAGGATTTTATTATCGAACAGTACTTTATAAAAAAAACGATGCTCTATGGGTTAAAAAACGATTGTTCTATGGGATGCGCAAGTTTGCGCAATCTAATAGCATATATAATCAATGGTAATAAGGACTGTGGTAATCTATTGCTGAAACAACTTAAATGAGGGAATTCAGAAATTCGTAAAACCAGTCTTCTTCTTATAGTACCTCTCCTACAGGAGGTTGGCTGTCAGCTCTTTGATTTTTTCCTTGTCTTTGGCTAAGTGAAATAGTTCTTCTACGCTTGAGATGTTTGTCCACTCTCGGATGTTGCGGAGGCAAGACTTTTTTCTTCTTCTAGCCCGTCATTTACCGCAAAATTTCCCCATAATAATGAGCTGAAGCAGTTGGCATCGCTCGTGTCTAAGCACGTGACCCAGATACTTTCCTTTGCTTGATTATGGGTTGGAGTACTCTAACTCTAACTCTACCAACAAGTTGAAGTACTCAAACATTGGGAACTCTCTGGATCCAGCTAATGCGGAGCATTCTACGGTAGCACCACATTTCAAATGCTTCGAGACGCTTCTGGGTGTCAGCTTTCAGGGTCCAAGCTTCGCTACCATAAAACACCACAGGCCACACATAGCAACAGAGACCAGTAAACATGTTGAAAATATTACTTGAATTGAATTTCTTTGTCACGTGGCATCGTTATAGTATTACCAATCGCTCCAATATCGAGTGGCCCAGAATCGTCTGTAGGTATCTTATTTCGACATTTTAATATTGGACGGACGCCAAACAAGTGGATCGCTTAAACGAAACGGATTGCCGAGGACGTTTATAGGTAGTTGAGACGTTGATTTGGGTGGCGCGCTGCTTGAAATAAAATTGTTTAGGTACCGCAACCCTGCCACTAGGCGAATACGAACAATTTCGTTGGGATTTATAAAAGTAGAACAGGAATAAAATATCCGTATCGGTTTCTGAATAACGTTTAATGCGAGCGTTTACTGCGCGAGAGGCGCAACGTCTATCTGCTAGGACGTGTGATTGCTCACTCTCGAAATGGCGTTGCCAGATTAAAAAATGAGCAAATTAAAAAAATAACAATTAAAAGAACGAAACAATTAGAAAAGAACAAAAAATAACAATAACAATGAGAATACAAACTGACTTTGTTTTATTTAATTTAATTTTGATGGGAGTAAGATAATTGAAAAAAAAACAAGCGATTTAAAAAAAAAATAAAAGCTTCCCTAAACAGAACGCGTACCTAGCGCGCGTCAGAGCGCTACGGCGTCAAATCCTGACGACGCGCTATAGCGCCGGGTTGTGTTGTACTGTAATGGTATTATACTGTTAAACAGAGCGCTGGCGCTGAGAGTGCGCAGCGCTCTGACGTTGCGCTAGAACGTTTGACGCCGGGCCTATTTGTTTACAAATTTCATTCAAAGCATCCGACGTACGCGTGAAAATACTTGCTTATGACTGAGAAACTAATAGAATGTGTTTGGAGACACCCCTGCCTATATAATACTAATGATAATTCCTATAAAAAATACTGCTTATTGATTATTAAAATAAGTTTTAAGATTAATCAAACAAATAATTCACGAATTTCAAATGCTGCATTCGTGGATCTTCTATTTGTTGGTGGATCGATTTATTAGATTAGACGATCGTCAACAACGAAGTAACTTTTCAACGGCTATTATCGATATGCGGTACACTCTGGTATTATGGTAGATACTATGCGGAGTGTGCGTCAATATCTAGTCGATTTCAGTGTGACATCCAAAGTACGCGATGTTAGTAAAGCTTAACGCGGCGTTAGGTATGCGTTATGTTTGGCGAAGTCTTAAACGTCCATTTCCCATTGTATGAAATAATATAAAAGACAATTTCTAATTTTACTTTACCGGCCCATCAACCGATGAGATGAAGACGGATATATATATATCGACCTCACCCCCCCCCCCCCCCCCACCCCCCTCGAGATGATTAAGTCAATTTTCTGTCTGTGTGTGCGACTGTGTGTGTGTGTGTGTGTGTGTATTCCTCCACGATAACGTCCAAACGCATTATCTGATTGTACTGAAATTCGGTATTCGGGCATCACTTGGTAATGGCAAGGGTTGAAAAGATTGTGGTTGAAATCGGTCCACCAGAGGGCGCGCTAGTTATAATTAAATCTCGGAATATTGAACTTGAATACTTTAAATTCATTACACGGGTGCCTTGTAGGGCGCAAATTAAATTGTGAAAATGTGGTTACAATATCTCTTACCTCGACACAATTAATTTTTAAAATCCGCCCTACATTAATTTTTAACTGCTCATCGACTTTCTTTATGAAATGATTATTCAGATGATGTAAATCCCTGGCTACTTGCCGGGAAAGTCTTAGGGTGACACAGACGGTTTTTCAATAGCGTAGCTACATATTCTAGTTCAAAGACGGTAGTCTTCACCTTGACGCTCAACTTGAATCTGATAAGCAAACTTTACGATATATTCAAAATACTTTCGTACTTCTTACTTTTACTAATAGTTTACCGCATTTTACTAAACTAATTTCATCAAATTATATTTTTCACTGTTTTTTCTTCAGTGGGAGGTTTATAGCGGATATTGAAAAAAATACTTTCATAACTGACAAATCAAAGAGGAATGGGAAGAATTGGTACAAAATAAAGCCGAAATGTGGAAAGAAGTATGTAAAATGGATGGGCGCGATATCAGGCTGGACGCAAAGCTTTTTGATAGCGAGCGTCTTACCCGATACGCGGTTATAGCAGATTATTTCTGCGGGTCCGGTAACTTGAAGTGGACTGTAATAGTTATGTAAATTATTACCAGACCCCGAGTCCTTAGGGATGTTTGACCTCCAGTCCGAAGGGCGAATTGAGAGCGGGGCTCAGGCGATTCCTCGAAGCTCGCGGACGTGCGCGGATACCTTCCACAGAGGAGCTTAAACGGGCACTTGAAATGAGTCACTTTGATTTCGCACGCAATTAATTTATTGAACTTTAAAGCACTTATTATTAATTATAAAAAGGTAAATCACTATGGCTATCTTAGGTTTACCGCGCGAACGCTCCGTTATAATTTGAACGTTTAAACGCGCGTGTCGCAGCTAACGTAAAGCTGGAGATTGTGAAAATTCAGGAAACCGGTTAAGCGCGCAATCGCGTCCACTGAAGCCGATTTCTCGTAAACAACTGCCGCGACGATCTATCATCCCCCATGAGCCAGACGTCGCGACGCTTGCGCAGCTTATCTGATTGGTCGCTGCGCGGATACCTCTCGCTCACCGACCAGTCAGCGTATACCACCGGCGCGAAATCCTCCCCTTCACAGAGAGAGGGAGATGCCGTGCTACGTCCCGCACAGTCTTTCTCTTTTCGACCTTCCGCCGAGCGATACAATGCAAGAGCGCGTGAAATCCGATATACCTAAAGGTGTTTAACGACGGACCGCGACGGTATACTTGTTACAATTACAATGATAGATTTTAGGCGCTAACTTAACATCTAACTTATTATCTATATATGCAAAATAAGGGGTGTCAATTGTTTCATTAAGGGCCCACACACGATAGGCAAGCCGCTTCAACTATGGCGATAAATAACAGTGATGAATCGTTTCGGGAAAGGGTCGTCCTTTGTCTCCGTCGACAAAGCCAGGACTTCGTGTCAAATAAGTCGTCGAAATTTATGACCTATTTCCTAGTCTATTGAAATTAACTCCTATTGACTCTAGCTGACATACGACGTCTGAATATCCTTCTACGAAGCTCATTCAGCCTCTACAACGTTCTATTTTTAAAATACTCCCCTTTCAGCCGATAATTTCGTCCATCCTCCCCCAAATGAAACGTCCGTTTCATTTTTTATTCAAATTATCATTCCCGTAAAAAGACAAAAAAACATTCTTATTCTAACTGGATTCTTCCGCTCAGCTGCTCGCAAGCGGGCAGGAATCTAACTGAATTCCCATACCGCCCCTAATCTATCATTATTCTAAGATAGAATCTAGTTGCTGTAGTGAGCTAGCATTCTTATTTACATTTGCCCGGCCGTAGGCGGCACAGCTGATTTCAGCCCAAGCCTAACTAGTTTCGATATTGCTCGTCGATAAAATTTCCCTTCTGTTAAAATATCGACAATTCGCACATCACCGTTTTTGTCTGGGTACGTTTTTGTGATAACCGCGCGCGTCCATCTTCCCCGTTCTAAAGCCGGATCTATCATCAAGACTAATTCGCCGACTTCCAGAGGAGTTTCATTTTCAGTCCACTTTGGCCTCTTCGCCAGAAGAGGCAGGACTTCGCGCGTCCATCGTCGCCAGTACGAGTCGGCCAAAGCTTGCGCCCGTACCCAGTGCTTTCTACTACATAGATCCCGGTGGAGAAACTCCCCCATTGCAGTACTGCGGTCTGCACGGCCGAGTAGAAAATGGCTAGGTGTCAACGGTTCCTGATCGCTACTATCTACGGAGATATGGGTCAACGGCCTTAAATTCAGAATCGCCTCCACTTCGGCTAGCAAAGTTCTTAAAGTTTCTTCGGTAGGGGCCTGTTCCTTCATCACAGCAAATAGCGCCCTTTTCGCGGTCTTAATGAGCGATTCAAACACCCCTCCATGATGAGGTGCTAATGGCGGCGAAAACCTCCACTCAATTAGTTCATTGCTCAGGCGCTCCCGGATAGTGTCGTTATCGATCGCAGTCACAGCACGCCTTAATTCGCTGTTCGCCGCCCGAAAATTTCCTCCGTTGTCACTTATAATAAGTCGAGGCTTACCTCTCCTCGCTATAAATCGTCGGATAGCCATTATCGCAGCGCCGGTTGACAGATCGCCAGCTAATTCGATATGCGTAGCCCGAGTACTGAGGCACGTGAATAATAACCCGTATCTCTTCTCGACAGATCTACGCACTGTTACTCTCAGGGGACCAAAGGCGTCGACGCCGACGGCCGTAAAAGGCCGCACATTTCGTTGCAAACGCTCGGCTGGTAATTGACCCATCAGAGCTTTCACGGGCATCGCGCGGCGTAATTTACAGAACATGCACTCGTAGATTACCCTTTTGACTGCGGGCCGCCCCCCAATTAGCCAATAACTCTCCCGTAATATTGCCAGGGTCGATTCGATACCGCTATGTGCAGCTTCCTCATGCGCGCGCTTTATGAGCAGCAGCGCATATCGCTCCTTTCCATACAATATTATCGGGTTCTTAGTTTCAAATGACACGTCTTCAGCCCTATCAATTCTGCCTCCTAGTCTGATTACTCCGAGTTCGTCTATATAAGCATTGAACCCAGCAAGCAGACTTCCCTTACCTAAACTCTTGCCTGAACGAATTGAATTTATTTCATTATGGAAGCTTCGCTGTTGCGCTTCCCTTATCAGCCACGATTCCGCCGCGGCGATATCTCTTACAGTTAACACGTTTTCGCGAGATTCCCTCCTACAGAGCGCCACGAACTTTAGGACGTACCCCATGGCGCGTACCATCCGTCTATGCTGTGAAAATCGATCTATATTTATGATACTGTCCTCTATCGGGCTGAGGGCGAGCACCGTCGCTTGCTTAAATTCAAGCGCGGCTCTCTCAGAGGCGCTCGGTTGGCTCGGTACGACTTCAGGCCAAGTATCTTCATTCTCTCGCAGGAATCGCGGCCCCGCGAACCACCGCCCGTCGCTTGATAAATCAATCACGGTCGATGCTCGCGTTCCGTCGTCCGCCGCGTTAGCGCGGCCCTCTACCCAATGCCATTCTTCGCGCGAACTAAGCTCATCTATCACTCCTAACCTATTTGCTACGAATTGAAGATGATTGGCACTGGTGGAACGAATCCACCATAGCACATTGGTTGAGTCCGTCCACAAATATCGTTTGTGAAACGGCAAGCTGTACTCTTTCTCGATTTTAGCAGCTAATTCCGCGCCTAACAGTGCCGCCGTTAGCTCTAATCTTGGCACGGACAGTTTATTTTTCAGTGGCGCGATCCTAGTTTTGCCGGCTATAAAAGATACCGCGGGCTTACTACTTCCTCCTGCTATCCTCATGTAAGCGACAGCGCACATCGCTTCTTCGGACGCGTCACAGAATACATGCAACTGTCTCACCTCATCGCCTCGCGCGGTCCCGTGGTACCTGGGAATTCGGACTTCTTTGGCGAGACGTAGAGCGTTCAGCCATCTACACCATCCTACGAAAATCTCGCTAGATACTGGATCATCCCACCCAGTGCCGCAAGCCCAAATCTTTTGCATCGCGATTTTAGCGCGAACCATGACTGGGCTGATCGCACCCAGTGGATCCCAGACTCCCATTATCATCCGTAAAGCTTCCCGCTTAGTAGGTACGCGCTGTCCCGTTTTCAGGGCCACGTCAAGCTTTACCATACTTAGGTTGAAACCGAGCTCGTCGCTCTCTGGCATCCAATTTAAACCCAGCAACCGGTGCGTTATAAGGTCCCCTTTCTCTAAAGAAATCGGGGTCAAAGTGCGCTCTTTCACGGGCACGCTATCGAGCACTCTTCGGTCATTAGACGCCCACCCGGTCAAAGTGAAGTTACCACTCTTATTAATTTCGCTTATTTCCTTCACGGCCTGCGCCGCTTCCGCTACCGTTTCCGCGCCTGTTAAAATATCATCCATATAAAAATCATTCTCTATCCTTTTTACCGATGCTGGATACTGTTTCTCGAATCGAGCTGCGTTTCTATTTCTCACGTATTGGGCGGAGGCTGCGGAACTCCTGGAGCCGAAAATTAATGAGGACATGCGCATAACGGTCGGTTCTGAGTTCCTTTCGTAACCTCTCCACAAGAATAATTGGCTATAACTGTCAGTCTCAATTACCTTGATCCTCAAGTACATATCCCGTATGTCGGCCGTGAAAGCGACCGCATTCTCACGAAATCTAAACAGGATGCCTACAATTGACTTAAAATAATCAGGTCCGGCTAACAGCTGACTGTTGAGTGATACGCCAGATATCGCAGCCGCGGCGTCGTGCACGACACGGAGTTTCCCGGGCTTCGCAGGGTGCCTCACACCCATGTGAGGTAAATAAAATACACCCGGCCGGCCGAGTAAGTCACGCGGATCGACGGGTACCGCGTATTTTTCAGTTAAATACCTGTCGATCTGATTACAATATTCGTCACCGAATACTTTGTCTCTATCCATCTGTCTTTCGACAGATCTTAGCCTCGCCAGAGCCAGCTCCTTGCTGTCGGGCATCTTTCTCACGTCATCCTTCCACAGAAGGCCTGTTGACCATATTCCGTCGGCCAAAGAAGTCGTGTCTTCCAATAGTTTCAATGCCCTTTTGTCGTCAGGCAACTCGCGCGTTTTTTCCCGCCAATCGTTTTCCAGGCGCATATTCTCTGCGAGTAACTCCTCCAGAACATACTCCCTATTCGCACTTAGGCAGCAGCTATGATGGACGTTCGCCCATTCTGCCACTCCCGCCCGGCCAAGAGCAACCCAGCCCAATTTAGTTTTTGATAATGATATTTCATTATTCACGGTCTTTAGCCCACGCGACACGATCAGTTGCCAATAATCCGCGCCTATAAGCAGCTGAGGTCGTACCGCGGCAGTCTCGACCGGACGCACCGCGCTGGCGAGCATCAGTCGCGCGTCTGGTATACTTTTTAACTCGGGTAATTCTAACTCCAGTACACTAAACGCCCGGATATCGAACGTCTTCCTGCCTAGCTCGCCCTTTATGCGAAATGAAACCGCTTCTGCGTCTTTAGATTCCTTCATTCGCCCTATTCCCGATACCTGCAGCGGCTGTTTCGGCCCACGTATACCTATTTCCTCCGCTACTTGCCTGTCTATCAGACTTACCGTGGACCCAGCATCCAACAGCGCGAACACGACCTTTTGTTTACCTTGAGAACCGAACAAGGTGACTGGTATTACTTGCAATAAAACACTATTCGCACCCACCATGTTAGCCACGATTGCGCCACTATCGCTTACCGGAGAGGTGTTCTCGTCCTGCCGTGCGTCTGTCGAGGCGTTCGTTAACATAAAATGGTACTTTGATCTCGGGAATTTTTTGTACGCGGTGCAATTCCTACGTCCGTGATTGGGCCCTAGACATTTAAAACAACGTTTCAGCTCCTTCACAGCCTCCCATCGGCCATCTACAGATAACTTGCGGAATTCTTCGCATTTATTTAGAAAATGGTTTCCCGAGCACCGGGGACACTTTTGCGCCGGCATATTTTGAGTATTGAAAACGAAGTTTTTCGTATTATTCTCCTTGAATCTCCTCTCGCGGTTGCCTGTCTGACCGCGCTTGATGGGCTCGATCGTACCTACTCCGGCATCTTGTGCCCTGATAGCTAAATTTTCTAGCCAGGAAGCGAAATATACCAAAACCGGCCCTTCACTTTCATTCCTACCTGTATCATTCAACCACAGCGTCAGTAGGTTTCTCGGTAATTTGGAAACCAAGGACGCCAACAAGTCAGGGTTAAAAAGGTGCTCAACTCGTTTCACGGCTTTTACAGTGGCCACGAAATTATTTATTTGACAAGCAAACCTCATCAGGTCATCTGTCTCTAAGCTGTCTGATAACTCCCTTATCTTTCTAATCTCTCCTAACGTCCGCTGAATAACCAAGTTAGGGTTCCCGAATAAAGCTTCCAGCGTTCTCATAATTCCTGGTACATTAGAGGGACATAAAAGTAACCCCGCGACAGCCTCCCTCGCTCTTCCTTTGAGCGCAGTTTGCAGTCTTAAAAGGTTCTGCGCTTGGTCTAAGCGCATCACCTCAGTAGATTGGTTGAAAATCGCCTTGAAAGCCATAAAATGAAGCGGCTCCCCCGTAAAAGCAGGTAAATCTTTATTGTAGTGTGGTTTAGAAGCAGCCATAGAAACCAATTGACATACCTTATTTACAATCTCCTCGCTCGCTCCGCTCACAGCGCCGCCGCTTGTGCAGTTGTCCAGCTCCTTGGCAGCCTGTACCGCCGCGTCCAGCGGCACCGTTTCAGCGCGCGCCGCGCCCGCCGCGCGCTCCGCGCGCTCCACGACGATTCCCGCGCTGACGGCACCCGCCTCGCCGCTCGTTGCCGCGCCGCGCGCCTCTCGCGCTGCGTTGCTTGCAGCGCCGACTGCATCCGCTTCGCTGCTCGTCGCCGCGCCGCGCGCCTCTCGCGCTGCCTTGCTTGCCGCGCCGACCGCAGCCGCTTCGTTGCTCGCCGCCGCGCCGCGAATCTCCATTCCAGGTCCCATTGCTGCCGGCGTGTGGTACGCCGCCCATTGAGATGTCCGCCCAGCTGCATCCTCGAACTCATTATTCAGTTGTTCTCTTGTCCAGCTTCCGGCGCCGTCTTCGGATCCGATCGTTTCCGAAATAACATCCAGCAGTCTCCTGGCATGTTGACTCTCCGCATCCAGTAGCTCGAGTTCTTCCTCGGCGTCGACCTGTCGCGTCTGAGCTTCCAACTGCATTTTCTTCAGTTTTGCGGCTACTCTTGCTCTTTCTTTTGTTATTTTCCTGAGCTCTTCCGCCGCCGTTCTTATCTCTAGAAGACGTTCGCTGCGTTGCGAGCTTCCCGACCACGCTTTGGAAGCTGGTCTCGACGGTCTCGCGAGCTCGTCTGGGGACTCCATTTCACTGACAATTTTCTAGCACTCTCAATTCGTCTTCGACCAGGTCGATCTAATTTTTTTTTCGATCCGGCTCGAAGGACCACTATGGGCGCGATATCAGGCTGGACGCAAAGCTTTTTGATAGCGAGCGTCTTACCCGATACGCGGTTATAGCAGATTATTTCTGCGGGTCCGGTAACTTGAAGTGGACTGTAATAGTTATGTAAATTATTACCAGACCCCGAGTCCTTAGGGATGTTTGACCTCCAGTCCGAAGGGCGAATTGAGAGCGGGGCTCAGGCGATTCCTCGAAGCTCGCGGACGTGCGCGGATACCTTCCACAGAGGAGCTTAAACGGGCACTTGAAATGAGTCACTTTGATTTCGCACGCAATTAATTTATTGAACTTTAAAGCACTTATTATTAATTATAAAAAGGTAAATCACTATGGCTATCTTAGGTTTACCGCGCGAACGCTCCGTTATAATTTGAACGTTTAAACGCGCGTGTCGCAGCTAACGTAAAGCTGGAGATTGTGAAAATTCAGGAAACCGGTTAAGCGCGCAATCGCGTCCACTGAAGCCGATTTCTCGTAAACAACTGCCGCGACGATCTATCATCCCCCATGAGCCAGACGTCGCGACGCTTGCGCAGCTTATCTGATTGGTCGCTGCGCGGATACCTCTCGCTCACCGACCAGTCAGCGTATACCACCGGCGCGAAATCCTCCCCTTCACAGAGAGAGGGAGATGCCGTGCTACGTCCCGCACAGTCTTTCTCTTTTCGACCTTCCGCCGAGCGATACAATGCAAGAGCGCGTGAAATCCGATATACCTAAAGGTGTTTAACGACGGACCGCGACGGTATACTTGTTACAATTACAATGATAGATTTTAGGCGCTAACTTAACATCTAACTTATTATCTATATATGCAAAATAAGGGGTGTCAATTGTTTCATTAAGGGCCCACACACGATAGGCAAGCCGCTTCAACTATGGCGATAAATAACAGTGATGAATCGTTTCGGGAAAGGGTCGTCCTTTGTCTCCGTCGACAAAGCCAGGACTTCGTGTCAAATAAGTCGTCGAAATTTATGACCTATTTCCTAGTCTATTGAAATTAACTCCTATTGACTCTAGCTGACATACGACGTCTGAATATCCTTCTACGAAGCTCATTCAGCCTCTACAACGTTCTATTTTTAAAATACTCCCCTTTCAGCCGATAATTTCGTCCAATGGATAACACGGATACATCAACTAGCGTAGAAAACGACGTGCGGACCAAGGATACAAGGACACATCAAACAAAAGGTAACATAATAGATCCAGAATATACTAAGTAATAATAATGAAGAAGTGAGACAGATAGACACAACGACAATAATTACTATTTAGCGTCCTCCCAATCCTAGATCCTCATCCTCCTATTTTCCCATATCAGCTCTAAGTTGATAGAATACTGGTCGATTGATCGATTATCCATCCCTCAAATCCTTAGACAGTTGCTTGTCAACCTTAAAATATTTCCTTGGTTTGTTCTGATTATCGTCTCAGGAGCATTCCTGGCTGGGTTGGCATCGTTCATTCATTCATTCCTATATGTGGTCGCAAGTCTAGAAATATTATCATAAGAGAATACTCTTCCTATATAAATGAACTTCACCTTCAATAAGCCTATACTTAAGGCGCATTGCTGCAGGCAAGTACGCTATCTATAAATATTTTAATGGCTGTTGTCATCTTGTCACCTTGAAATGAGTATCAAAGACTTTGAGACTAAGAACTATGTACTGATTCAGTTCCGCCACAGGCTACAAGAAGCCTTGCTCAAACAGTGGGGCTCCTTGCCCCCTGTCTACCAGATTTCGACAGAACTCCCTAGTCTGGTTACAAATTCGACGTCAATTCCTACGGCAACTAGAGTTGTCAACTACAACGGGCGAACCCGTCACTTCAGGAAGTTTTAACGATTAGTCGTTCTATCTCCCGTGAAGTGAACGCAGAAGACTTGGACAAAACAGTCCACCGTCAAGCTCCGCCACATGCCCGTAATAGGCCAACGCCTTAACCGTGAGATTACTAGGTGTGTTAGCCAGCGGGCTTACGCTCACGCCCTTACTTCCAATTGCGACCAGATTACTCCGGTCTCTCGATTGGTTACGAGTTCGAGGTCGCTTGAGCGGTCCTCTCCCTTACGAAGCGGTGAAACGGTGTATACCGAAAATATCGTGGACCACGGCATCCTTTGCCCGGCTGTTCACACAGGATCAGGTAGCCGATGGTCGTTTTAAGAGCAGTCGCCGTAAGGTCCGCAACCACCCCCGCTCTATAGGAAACAGTACTGCTTCCAGACTTCCCCGACTGTTAGTCGGAGTGCACAGTCGATTAGTTTACGCCGCACGGTGCCAGACCGTCCAGGAGCGCCAGAAGTTTGATTCCTAGGGGAAACTAGCCCTAAGGCCAGTCCTGCCCGGGCTCACACTTCATGCGTGGAGGCCGCCGGATGAGTGTTGACCCGTGAGTGTGATCAACCCTGAACAGAATGGGTCTTCGTGGCCAACTCAGCAAGGGCCCATTAGCTCCCGTCATTCCTACTGCACTAGTACGTGCAGTCTCGTCGTCTACCTGCTGTTCTATTGGTCCTGTATTGGAGCGATATTTGTCCTGGGCTTGTGGTGACCTTTCCCCGCGGTTGGCCAACGGGTTTTTTCTAAAAAATAAAGCAGGTCAACTTCGTGCTGCCTTAAGAAACATACGTTTCCAGAGTCCACCGGTAATCTGTCAGTTGTCCGGATGCACAGCCGACTAAGGACCTCCGCAGGGAGTTCTCCCCGGTGCACTGCAGATGACAACTGAGGCCTTCCAATGAAGTTCATTTTTGAGGAGGCTATCGAATGGGAGCAAAACCATGAGTTGGGCCTATCAACATATACAAACTGGCCATTAGGCTCAAGCTTAATCCCCGCTGCATTCGAACCATTCGGTCATCAAAAAAACAACAGATACTGGTGAATCGAATCGGTTGTTTTTTTAGATTAAAAAAAAAACCGATACAACATCTAAAATACAACCGATAGTATATTCATCGATGTTACGGATCGGCAATTTACCCGAATAAAAAATACGCGGCGCGATCGCGCAAATTATGCTAAACGCATCGCGATTTGGCGTCACGGTTGGCAACGCGCGCTGAATGGTGCCGTTCGTTCGCATCGAAAAGCAGACGAATCGTAAACGTTTACTGCCGCCCCTAAGTCTGATTTGGGAATAGAGAATGCTTTCAAGCCGTTTGCGATCGAATATCGCGTCTGTTTTACGGCTGGCGACGGGATCTCGACTAAACCGTTATGGTGGAATTAGCTGTTGCGCGCCCATTTTGAGCTCGGAGTCCGTTTAAATGGAATGATTCGATGCTAAAAGACGTCGTTTTACTACTATTCAAAATGTCGCACCGAACATGCAACACAAATCCAGTGTGGTTGAGAGTGCATCATTTGAATTTAAGCAAATAAATCATCTACGTAATATTTCTCAACATGTTTGGTTGCTAGTTAGGCGTATGCATCAAGATAAAAAAACGTGACAGCAGCAGGACTGAGTAGATACTAAGACTGGGACACGCCGAAGGAAAAGGACAGATTGTGGCCACGAGAGTCATAGGCCCTAATACTAAGGGGAATGGTATAATGCAGTAACGCAAAATTAATTTATTAAAATAATAGACAAGCTGTTTAGTATAAAATTATAGCCCAAAATATAATGCTTAAAATGTAAATTCCCTTATTCATATCTTTTTATACACAATTTTGCGAGATAATCCGTGATAATATTAGCTATACTTCATTTAAAGAGTTTCACAATGAAATATAGCTCTCCGATACTGAAAGGGACTGGATTCATATTAATCCCCTTATCTACAAAAACATATAAAAGTCACGATAGGTTTTGACTCTAATCCAAACAGTTTAAAATATCGGTTGTATCACCCCAAAGGTTTCCCGGAAATTATCCAAGCACGTCATCTCATTCCATTTAAAAATCTAATTGCAAACGCGCATCGCCGTAAAGTTCACCGTTAAAGATTCTTATTTCGAACGAGCGACACAACACAGTTTACTTATTAGTTAAGATTCAAATTTCGAACGTGCGTCGCGCGATATCAAACGTGCGGCGCAGCAAATTCAAATATTTGATTTCGCCATATATGTATGCGTGTGGCAGAATTGAAATATTATTTGTGGAGCTTGTATATGAGATATTCCAACCAAAATTTCACAATGTGATGTCGGTCCAACAAGCATTTTCAAGTTTCAAAATTTTATATTTCGAGATGATATATGACTACTGCACTCCCTGTTAGACCGATTTCAACCACAATCAAATGACTTTTCAAGTCTTGCCATGACCAAATGATGCCTGCATACCAAATTTTAGCATAATCGGATTAAGCGTTTGATCGCTATCGTAGAGGAATATATCCACTCACACATAGCCACACAGAGAGACTTTAGTCTGTAAATGGTCTTAATCGTCTCGGGGGGCTCCAAATAGATATTCCCGTCTTCGTCTCAATTTTTTTTGAAACCCTGCATTTCGGCGGAGTTTCAATCGCCGTTGCCCATGGTAGGCTCTGAGTCTACTCTGAACAATCGCTGAAACGTCGGTTGCTGCACACTTCACGCAGCAAATTCGTTTTTAAACCTATTTATAATCTCAGATTATTAATTTGTGATTTTCATTTATAACTCTTACATATTATTTAATGAAATTATGTTTATAGAATATCCGCCCGAGCACTCGCTCTATTTAGTTAGGGGACATCGGACAGTAAACATTAATTGCTTGCTATGATACTTTCTTGTTTGCTTTACATAAAGGCATAAATACACTACGATGATTTTTTAGCTTTCCTATACACATTTTTTTTCGATATAAATATGGATAAACGTGGTATCTCCTATGGTAGAGCGACTTGAATATTTTCTTTTAATGTGATATGAAATATTACGACGCGCAAACGCGTCACGTAAATACTCCGCCGCCACTATTCACAGTCTCAGTCATGATGACGTGACGTCGCAAATCTCATCACGGCGACAATGGCGTCGGTTGCACGGGAATAATATAGCGATTTAAGTGCGACGAGTTTCCACGGTTCGTCGCCCATTTCATTCGTTTTCAATTTGGGATTTCGCCCGGCGTAATAAGGATTCAATATTACGCCGGCATCAGAGGGCGGGCGGCGCGGCCGAGCGGATCTACATCCGCGACAAAGACGCTAAGCAGCTTTACGCGAGCTATTGTGCCGGATCATATGGTATTCAGTTGTAGGTCAGTATTATCAAACGATGTGCCTGCCGGTGCTGCCAATTTTATTGTCTCCACTTAAAAGGTCACAGTGACTCCATATCTCGAAATTAGACGAGACGTCATCATCCATTTAAGTGAATATCGAGACGAACTACACTGGCTTCGAATTCGTGAGAACAAATCTGCATGCTTTCTTACTCCTTCACAAAGTCTTGAATAGTCCTATAGCACCTCTTTACCTTAAATATTTCTTACACTCTTTAGGAAGTCACGGTATTCGACTCAGATCAAGTCAGAACAACACAATAGCAATACCATTACATCAGACTTCTTTTTCATTCACTAGTAAACTGTTTAATTAGTTATTTTAATTTAATTTTGCAACAGTTGGCTGCAAGAAATCGCGAAATGAAAAGCGTGCCGTTTGTACTAATTAAAATATTTTATTTTTATTGTTAGGGCTTTACTGTGGAGTGTAATGTCCTCCCAACCTTGATTGCAAAATTTAAGTTTTCTCCTTCGTGTTTTCAAATATCACGTACACGGACATAATTTCATTTGATTGTAGCAAAGGACGGGTTAATAAAGTCTCAAGCTACTCTACTACATAGGAAGACGTTATCGTGGTCTGCCACGAGCATCATATTATAAGATGTGCAAAATTAAATCGGGAGGGGTCCGGTAAGAGCGCGCGAGCGACATGAGAAGCCTGGCTTAACCCTCCAGAAGCGCAATTTGTCTTTTTACTATCTACTACCGCAAATACGTATTAGGTACGATATATAATTTTATTTTTTTTATATTGATTATGATTTCCCATTATGTCATCACATCTTCATTTAGTCAAATTCATATACCAACGTATAATAGGCCTCATTTTCAGGTTTTTTTATGTAGCCTTTGGATTTTGGGGTATCAAAACAAACATAACATTGGTGAGTTTATTTATATCTGCGTGGCTGTGTATTGAAACTTATAACCGCCCCCGAAGGTCATCCTCAGGGAAAATGATCCTCACAGAGTGATGGCACAGAGTCATGCCAAATGATGACACAAGGTCCTTACTGGGATAGACCCTAAGGGAGTTAATGGACCATGTTGCAGTTAGGCCACTAAGACCCAGTTGTATAGGGTCTGGTCAAACGCACGGGTCAACTCCCATCCGGCGGCCTTCACTCAGAAGGGAGAGCCAGGGTAGGATAATGGCCTGTTGGTCAGTCTCCCCTAGAAGTCAACCTTTGGGCATTCCTGGACGGTTTGTGCACCGTGCGGCGTCAGCCAATCGATTGTGCATTCCAACTGACAGCCGGGGGAGTCTGGGAACAGTTATGTTTCCTATAGAGCGGGGGTAGTTGTTAACCTTGTGGCAACTGCTCTTGAAACGACCATTCGGCCACCCGATCCCGGGTGAATAAGCCGGGCAAAGGATGCCGTGGTCCGCGATAGATTCGGTAGACACCGTATCACCGCTTTATAAGGGAGAGAATTGCGCAAGCGACCTTGATCCTGTAACCAGTCGGAAGGTAGCGTAGGTAGAGGTATCCTGAAGGCGACATCCTTCCAAACTGGAAGTCAAGGGGCGAGGCTGGCCGCTGGGTACCTTTACCGGTGCCTCGCCGTAAGGCGTTGGCCTCTGATGGGTAGGTGGCGTAACTCAGACAATGGATTGTTTTTCATCCCAAGTCTTCTGCTCTCACCTCATGGGAGACAGAACGATCTAATATCGGTAAAACTTTCTGAGATGACGGGTTCGCCCGTTGTAGTTGACAGTTCTAGTTGGGGTTAACCCTCTTCGAAGAGGCTACTGTGTAGGAGCTGACCCAAGAATTTAGCCGACTTTAAGGAACGAGACGGGTCTTAGTGACCCAACTGCATGTCAGCTACCGCGCGGCCATTGCAGGGTTAAATGGCAGGTCCGCGTCAAAGCAGGCGGCCGCGTCGCAGGCGTCGCAGGCTCCGCGCCGCGTCACCGCCACGTACTCGCGCTACCGCCCCCTTAATACGAGCGGGGAGTTAATGAGCGCGGCGAGCCGGGAGCAAGGAACTCCTAAAACTTGACGCGACGTAGATCCCAGTTGGGATAAGTGCTCCCCGAGTCGCTCTTCTCCTAAACTGCTGCCTTCTCGGACGATAATCCGCCGCCGCGCGGTCGCTCTCTCCCCTGCACAACTTGTGACACACATTTTACAACAGTTCGACGCGCATCTAAATTGTTACACTTACAACAATGTAATCGTTGTTGAATATTTGTGACGTAGACAATGAGATTCCAAGCGGACCATCAAGTGATTGATACGTTAGGCCCGGAAGCCAAAAAAAACATCAGCCCTCTTCGTACGTTCTTACGTTTTCGCTTTCTGTTGACACACGTACGATGCAACTTGTAAAAACGATAATAACTGTGTTATAACATTGATGGTCGATAGAATAAGTAGACAGTGGAGTAATGTAGAAACATCTGTCTATTACATAGACTTATAGCGAATACAACTTAATAGCGAATAGCGAATAAAATTTAATAGTATTTTGCAAGGCTGAAAACACCACATATGTATATTTGTTAAGCCAAGCCCTTGCTCTAGAAGTTCGTAAGAAGGTCACATATTTCCTTATTCTGTAAATTCTAGATTATGGAGATAGTACAGCGCATACAAATCCTGCGCTTGGTTCACCCACCACATCCTAAAATGGACCCACGTGACTCCCGTCCTAGATGGGAATAATTTGCTGGAAATGGGAAACTGTCAATGCTGCACCAGTGCTGCATTGCATGCAGTGCTTTGTACGCAAAATACTGCATGTTCAAAAACCTGCATATCTACATAAAAACAGCACAATTAGACGAATCCCATAGATTCAACAGGGAAAAATATAACGATGTAATACACGGAAATACGCATGTTTCAACAAGAATTACGTATATAACGAGGACTGTAGTCCATACGTATGAATTAACATGACGCTTTACAGTGTTAGCGTGACGGTAGTTACCGTACCGTAATGTTAAAATATATTATTATTTCATTACGTCGTGACCTTGGGAACTCGCTTCTAACATGACAGCATGTAGTAGTATACGTACGGTTATAGTCGGACACATGTATCATGTTGATACTACATTATACTTTTATTTCCGTATTAATCGTATGGAATATGTTGATACATACAATCGAGTAATGAAGTTTCAACAAAATTCCTTGTAATTCGACAAAATTACGATTAAAACATCGTTACTCTGTATATCGTAAAACCGTAATAACAATATGGTAATATGGGCAAAATGGTAATCAATACAATATTTTTCTCAGTATAGGCTGTATGAAAAGTTCCCATGTTTAACAACAGTTTAAGAGCGCAACTGATGCAAAATATGTATATTTATATATGTGTAGCGCCCTCTTTAGAACGCTGGCTGTCAAATCATTGCCTTTCAAACAGATCAATCGGGAAGTTTTGTTTTGACAGCTGTTCAAATTGGGAAAGTTAATAATAATAATAAAAATAAACTCTATATTTGTACTTCAATATACACAAAAAGGCGAGCTTATTGCCACATGGTGATGTCTTACAACTAACCTAAATACAGTGGTACATGCGCGCATTGTGAAAATAAAGATTATTACATAACATACAGACCGTCTGCATAACATACAGGCAAGTGGAAGAATTTAAAACTAATAATGCCCGAAGAGAGGAAATTGGGAGAGGAAGAGGAGAGAAAGGGAAGAACTGGTTACTTCTTAGAAAGGTAGTAATCCTTAAGGTGAGTCTTAAACGATGGTAAAGAAGGCGAGTTTTGTATGTTTGCTAGGAAAACGCTCCAGAGTCTTGCACCATGGACACAGAAAGAATAGGAATAGAAATCGCTATTATGACTCGACAGTTTACAATTTTTAGTAAACTGTCAGAGGCTGACCGAAGTACGAGACCAAGATTCGAGGCAAGTTGTTGTTTGTTTGAATTTATAGGAAATAAGCAACGTCGGTCACTGATCCAATTCCCGGTTTTGGATGGAAACAGCGTGGGGAAATCTGTAATGTTTATAATAATCATGCACCTTCGACAAATATCATCAGTTATAAATCGCAGTATACAAATATCATTGTACTCAATTAACTTGCTGGAAAAAAACCGAATCATGTCATCTCAAAGAAACTGTAACTTGAGATGGTGCAATAGGAAATTAATATAAGAATTAAATTTTGAATGAATTTATCTACGAATTTATTTTTATAATAATGGGACATTAGAATATAATGTCTGTGATAAGTGTTGTTAGCACTGGATCAGTTTTTTTCTGGTATTATAAAATCATATTGAATTCTGTATACCTATAGAAATTGACTCTACTCCGAATAATGTTTTATGTTTTTCTTAAAAGTATACAATTTTATTTTTATTTTATTTTATTTTATTTTATTCTGGAACCAAACAGAACTACATACAATGCAATAAAAACCTATTTAAAAGTGACAAAAATCCATTAATGTGATTCCGAATATAAAGTATACAAAATGAACGCAATATAATTTTATATTGTTTCCGCTTGAGAATGGGGGGAATCAGGATGGGAAGTGAGGTGAAAGGGAGAGACAAAATAGATAAAAATATATTATGTATGTATATAAATATATTTATATTTAATTTTAGGTATGATATATAGTTATTATAAAGAATATACTTGAGATAAAATTATGTCCTTGAACTAAATTAAATGAAATATAATATGTATAAATGTTATGTGATCATCTAGATAGACTAACCTATTCTTAGATAGACTATCTTATTCCTTAACCTAGTCTTAACCTCAAAACTTATTTGGCAGCTGTCAATCGGTAACTAATTTGACTTAAATACAAACTTAACTACGTATTTTCGATTGCCTGTGTCCACAATTGGCTAACTTATTAACAAATTTCTCGTTTCGAAGCAGCGAGGGGCCGGATTGAGCGTGCCGATTTTCGCCCGCCTTTGACTTTGGATCGTCTTTCCAATTTTATAATGTATACAACAGACGGTAGAGGGAGAGGGAGAGAAAGTACGCGGGTACACAAGAGAGAGAGAGAGAGAGAGAGAGAGAGAGAGAGAGAGAGAGAGAGAGAGAGAGAGAGAGAGAGAGAGAGAGAGAGATGGGCTGATGCCGCCTCCTCCATCAACGAAAAAAGTTTTGATAGCTCTATTAACACTGATTCGGCGCGAATCAACATGTAATGCCAGCCTAAGCTAACAGACCCCACCCCCCTCGCATATTCGTCGACCGTTTTATGAAATGAATCTTATAACGGCGCATCGGTCGCTCGTTATCTTCGGAATTTAATTAAATTTTCTCTTAGTTTGATCGTTTCGCGTTTTACGAGTGAAAGTGAGTCGGCGTAACTACTTCGGATCGGCAATATCCCAGATATTGGTTATCATCGTTCAAACTAAATTTATGAGGACGTCAAACGGGGAATTTGTCGTAATAAAAATGCAGTTTTGGTAGAGTTCATAGTTCCGCTGGTAAACGAATACCGATAAACGAATAATAGCTTCTTGAGATTTGAATATTTTTCGTGGGACGTATAAAATTATTTTGAATCCGTTGAACTATCCGATTTCGATATCTGCTGTTATTACTAGAAAAAATAGATTTTTAGCATTAATACATTTATACGAAGAAGAAAAGAGTCAACTTTATGAAAAGTGAAATAAGAATTTATTTCATTCATAAAATTCACAAAAATATTATAATAGGATAGAAACGAATTTACCGCGTGAAATTTGTAGCATCCGACGTTTCGGTGACGTTGCAGCCGCCGTTGTCCAGGATAGACTGCTTATTTAGACCTCTTAGTCTACCCTGGACAACGGCGGCTGCAACGTCACCGAAACGTTGGGTGCTACAAATTTCACACGGTAAATTCGTTTCCATCCTATTAATAATGTCAAACAACCACGATAATCTTCGATTTTATTTCACAAAAACAGTTTAAAAAGACACTATACATTCACAGATCAAAATGACCCATAGCAAAATTTAGTAATAGTCGTGTATTTATAAATACAATGTCGCATGTCGCTCCACTAAGCTGAGCGTGTGCTAGTTCGGATAATATTAAGCATTAGACGCAATTAAAATCTAGCACATAATTATATGAGATTTAATACATATATATTTTATCGATGAATGATTATCTATCATTTTATGTTTATTCCCTTGGTATAATTATTATTAGTATATATTTATTATATTGTAAATATATTGTGTGTATATACACATATTTAAACTCTACTTAATATCTAATATCTATTCTTTAGTAATAAATTTTTAATGTCAGCTCGCAACCTCAAATAAGTCTTAAATCGCATATATAGGAACAGGCGTAAGCCTAGTTAAATGTGTGACGTGCCTCGGGTTGCATGGGATTGGGATGATTCAACTTGTCGCTTTATTTAACTAGAAAGTAACTGTTTTTCCTTATGTAAAATGAATTAAATAAATAAATATGCAGATTCCTTAAATCAAAAGCGCTGCGCCGCTGCGCCGTCGAAATTGGTGGAAGTGTCTACTTCGGGAAAATATCTGGATTCCACGAACAGCTACTCTGATAACGATTGTCATCGCTTGTTATTTTCGAGAGCGCCCAATTATGAAAGCGCTAAAATGACTGCTTGTGGGCCGGTAGGTTCTGGAAAAGGTAAAAGTCACTTGCAGAAAAGGGTTATCGCGGTCCCGTTTAGGTGCTTCAGTAGGTTAGAATTTTATATATAGCAGAACCGCTTTATTTATACTACTCAGAAATAATGTATTAATAATTTTATTACCTGTTAAATTTTAAAAAAATGTGCGCGAAGTAGCATAAATAATTTTGAAATTGTATGTCTTCCTTTATCACGGGTTGATGGTTAAAATATCGGTGGGTTGTAAGTTGCTAGACAGCAGCTTGATTCAATCCCTATTGCGTGCGATGGACAATATTGAAGTGAGTATATTATTATGTGTGTAATGTGACACTCTCTATTGTTAATATAACTGTTTGTTAATCCAATTATAATCTTGTATCGAATCATCGTCTTATTATTTCACTCTCAACCCCAAAATGTGGGAAAACATTAGAGTCGCCAAATATTACTCTTTTTAGTAAGGTTTATCAAAAAATTAGATAATCGTAATTTATTACGTAGAGTTATAATTTCTTAATAAAACCTTAATAAACTTTGAGTTTTTTCGTGAAAATTAAAAATAGTGCGCTTCGTTTTTGAGATGATTGACATGTATTCGTGTTTTATACATTTTTGGACATCGACATATAGGTACTCTGCAGTCGCGTCCATTGTTTTTTGGTTAAGGTTGGCACACATATGTAGGTATTGCACCAATAATTACCATAGTAACCAGGGGTGTCCCAGGGGGAAGCCGACAGGCCGACGCAAGATAACAAGCAGGAGATAATGGCCCAAGCTGCAAGGAACAGTTAACTGCCAATACGCCGTGTATATACAGGTGAGGGCAAGCATTACGTGTGTGTACTCGTATATATCCGGCACATTTGATAGGCCGTAGTTAGATAAGAGCAGCTGCGTTACAAACTCCCAGACACTTCTTCTTCTCTTATGTGGTAATCAGACTTCCGATTCCTTCCGACATCCGATTCTTAATCTTTTATTTGGACACAGCGGTCACTGATGAGATCGCGGATATGCGAGTCGCAAATTGTTATTAGGTTAAACGAAATTAAATATGGAGCAAGATGGTTGGACTGGGTAGGCAGTGCTTTTATGCTTTCGTGCAGTATTGCAGATATGGGTCTTTTATTCTTCAAGGTATATTTTATTTGATTTAGTTTTATTATTATTTAGGAAACATACATGTATATCAATACATAAGATATTAAGTTTTTAAATTATAAAGACAAGATTATTATAGGACTCCAATTAAGCATTTGTTTTTTTTTTCTTCTGAAAAATAAACACACATAGGGGGATGAGAACGGAGGAATCATAAAAGATCAGTCAAATCACGTTTATAGTCTTCAAAACTTTTACATAGTTATTTAGACACAATACTTTGGATAGTCGCTTAATATTTAAATAACTTAAAAAAATCGATACTAAATGTTTATTAAGGGACTCACCACATAATTAATAATAGACGTATTTGATACTTAAAACTTCAGTTTGAGCTGTCATGGGATTGAAATGTTTTAAAATATAAAATTAAATGGTTACACAAATATGAAATACAATTAATTATCGGAGGCAATTTAAAATACATATAACGTGTGTTCACATTATATGTAGGTAAATACATATAATGTAGGTAAATAAATATAATGTAACACGTTACATAATATAGTCATACATACATGTTATTTAAATATATTCATGAATAAATATTATTATTATTATTACATTGCAATAGCAATGACATGTCAACACCGTAATTAATCATTGCTTTCTTGAGAGCGATGATGAAGTGTTGAATACGTCAATATAACCACGCTGGGTATTAGAAATTTAACTTACTGAAATGTAACATAAGGTTGTAAAACATAACATAATGAACAAATGTATCAAATGTAACAGTTGTGACAAATGTAGCATAATGTTGTAACAAATGTAACAGTTGTAGGCATAATTAGTGACAATCTGTGGAAGGCGGAATAGCTTTGTTTGACTTCGATTTGTAATGAGGAGTAAAATCCTCCTGTCTGCAATAATAATTTAGATGTACAGTATCTACACATAGATCTAGTTTCAATAAACAGGAAATCCCACTCAACCGACTCCGTTCTTCACTAGCAGCGCCCTTTGTTGCGATAGCTCCGTGCTCCCGAACTAAAAGTATTAAAATTTTATTGCCCCGTGTTTGTTTGCCAAGATGGCGATTATCGTTGCAAAGGTTGAGCGTAGCGCCCCGCATAAACGCTGCGAGCATTGAGCGTCGATCGTTCGCGAGCGCCCGCGTTGCGCGCTTGCGGCTGCAACCGAGAACATTCACCGATTATGATAAAAATATTTCAAACGGAAAGATAACGCCTCCGGCGAGATGCTGTGCAAGGAACGGAAAGGAAAGTTCGCCAACAAATATTTATTATCAGTCGGTTTCACAGTATCTGCTACGTATAAGAGACATTTGGCTGTATTAGCTGTCTAGGGATACAGCTCTTGATATATACATTAATAGGAGCGATTAAAAGCTTATGAAATATAGTAACTATATAAACTTTGACACGTCTTCAATATGCACTAATTTATGCGTAATCAATATTTGAAAATCACACGACCAAGGAATTAAGCAATAGTGCTTGCTCGTGTGCTTTTTAACGCATATTTAAGACATATCAGTATATACGAGTAGTAACAATAATGCATAAGCTTTGCTCCCTACTGGGCCCGATTGCGTTTCTTTGTGAACTAAAACTAAAATTAGTCCAAGCGAACGAGACAGAGCAATAAGTTAGAGCGGTATATGAAACGAACGATCGTCGATAAATACTACCTGCCGAACTTATAGTCGTCCGAATAAATTCGAGCATATTTCGTGCGGTGTAAGATTTGACCTTGGCGGGCAGTTTTAATGCGAAAAAGTGACAACCGTCATCTCACACTTCGCTCTAGCGTATTGCCCTGTCTCGTTCACACGGACTAATTTCCGATTTTAGTTCACGAAGAAACGCAATCGAGCTCACTATCTATGTTCTTGCTTGCTGACTAGTTTACGCATAATGACAAATTGATAGCCTAATAAAATTCTTGCTTTCTCGCTTTTCCAACTGGAATAAGCCCCATTATATTGTTTGGTAAATTAGGTTTTTGTTTTAGAATCATATTACTTCAGTCAGAAAAGGACAATTTGGTCGTTTCTTTCAAAATGGTGGGACATAAAAAGATGTTGTTTAGGTTTGGATCCGCGTAAAAAATCGATGTTTGATCGATCGATCGATCTTGCGGTGCTCATGAACGTATCATCATCTCGGATGAAAAAAGATTTGGATTTTTTGAAATAATTACTCAAGTCTAGAACTTACGATAGAGCTCTTAAAGACAGAGCAAATATAATACTCCACACGTTTCTAATAACCACTTTTCTTTCAAATCTTATGTGTAGGAAATCACAGTAATACTAATGTTGCTCAGTTTTCTAAGAAATGTTTTCAAAGCTATTTAACCAGAGGAATAGCGAAGTAAATGGAAGTCATTTACACACTTATTTTTTAATTTAATAGAATCAAAATTGTATTTTACAATAATAGTTCCGAAATAGTGGTCACTAATTTTATTTGTCAGTTCTTTCCAGTGAAACCTTACTTGTACAATTCGCAGAAAAAAAATATACAAATTATGTTGTACTTTTATTATTTTTGACTTACATTATGTACGCTTAATGTATTTACACTGAGTAAAACGAAACTGAAATGAAGTGTGAATTAAATATGACTATTTTGTTACTTTTTTGTTTGTTCTATAGCCAAATATCTAATTGCTTTTAAGTTTAATTCCAATATTACCGCTTTTCAACAATTTTCACGAGAGATGGATTTTTAAGAATTTATTCTACGAAGAAAAAATATTATATATGAAAAAAATCAAAATGTATTCCTAGGTAATGAATAAAAATACATGTTTATTTTAGTGCTAAATTGAAATTATTAGCTTTTTTCAAATTTCCCAATAAATGATCTTAATAAGGAAAAACCTTAATAAGGAAAAACATGGGCGTAAATACGAGTACACTATTATGAATTCCTCCGACTGAAAAGTTCGCGGCTACGAGCGCGCGTGCGTTAAGTAATTCCGGTCATATATTACAATAAATACAGAATGGCGTAGCGGAGGCGGGAAGCCGAGGAGAGTGTTAAAATTCAAAGCAATAATCTGTCGCCATTTGTAAGGGACGGCGCAGTGGCAAGGGATCGTGAACCAGCGATATAGTATTAACTCTGGATGAGTCCATTTCGTGTCCAGGCCATTCGCGATGTGGATTCTTCGATGTAATTCCGGTCATAATTCCGCCAAAATTTAGGGTAGGGTTAGGGAAAAGTCAGGCAGACTTTTTTAACAACCGGTGGGATACGAAATATCAATGAAAACCGTCAAGTTATATTGCAGTCTGTATAAACTAGGGTGCACCTAAATGATGGAGTGTCCACTACTTCGCAATAAGCTACATAGTATCATAAATCACACAATTGTATCCAAATCGGTTGTTAATTGCCTTACAGAAAAATAATAATAGAATGAATAAAGTTTGAATACATATAGGAAATGAAACTATCATGATAATAATTCCGCTCTATAATTTATCATCCTTTTCAAAGAGCCTCGCCGAGCTTGTTCCTATTTAACATGAAAAAACACGTAGTCAAACGACAATACATCACTGATATTCAGAATTTACACGTGGTTGTGCCTCCTTAGGCACCGTATAATTTATAGATCGAACAAAAACAAGCTGTAACACAAGAAAACGTCGCTGCTGCACTCCAGTCTTAGGTGAGGAATATAGTAAATCGGAGATATTTCGACATTGTCATTACTGTGAATTGGAATGACATAATACACAATAAATCTGCATTATGCAATGTTTATCCCCGATAATTATGTTTTGGCGGTAGAATAAAAGGCAGCTCTTGTTGTTTAGTGTGTTTTACGCTCTAACCATTTCAATGAGCAACGTCGTATGCTATTTTTACCATCGGCTCAGATGATGATTCGTGAATATATTCATAACCCTGAACAAAGGTGTCAATCAGCTGTTTGGGTCTTTCAAAATGAGCTTAAGCCTTATACAGGCATTGCCCGTTCTAGCAAGTATTCAAAAAAATGAACGCTTCATCTGTCTGAAAACTAGGGTTGTATCCACGATTCGTGGATACAACCCCCCCAATACTTCGAAAATAAGCCTTATACAGGCTTTGTCAGTTCTAGAGGAGTATTAAAAAACTTACATTTCATCTGTCTGAAAATTAGGGTTGTATCCACAATTCACTTACAAAGAACAAAGAAAGATTGCTACATAACTTTTAATTAGCCAGATATGATAACCAAACTCTGTAGGGATAACCCGAAAAGTCGCATAACCTCCGCACAGTAATGTGAATTCTTACACGACTCGGAAAACTATGGAGTTTAAGAGACGGAAAACATCGAGTTGATAAATCTAAAGTTCCAAGTTTGAGTTCTAAATCGGAAGTCCGATGATTATATTTTAATCAACGTTACGTGATCAACGGTTTCCAGATAGTGAGGAAACGGTAAATTCGAATTGGAATTACTGTTTCAAGATTGGTTCAGAAGAATGAACATACATTAATTTTAATTGAGGATATTTCGAAAGAAAAAATATATATTTTTCAGGTATTTTTAGTTTGGACTTTTCCTATTCCCAATCCCAAAACTTATTAGATCATTCTATACCAAACGGTCATTTTATTAATTTAAAAAAGATATCAATCTCTATATCTTTTGGAAAATCATGGATAAAGAAATAGTGTTATTCTATAACATTTAAATGAATATAAAAATGGGTCAGAGAAAGCTACCTTGCAAGAGACGCCAGGAAAGGGCTTTAAATCAGTCAAGTTTTGGGTATTTCTACACATACTCATCCAGTCACTATTAGCCCATTAGTAGATAAACGCGTTTGGGTTGCCGACCTGAATGACTCGCCTAAAGTCTCTTTCGGTAGGGGATTTGTACTTTGTACATTTTGCACGAAATTATTATAACGTGAAAACTATGTCCCTCTAAGGAATGCTTGCCTATATATTATAATTAAACTACCTGGAACTATGTTCTACATTCTAAGCTTATTTTATTTATGTGTTTATTGTCATATAAAAGTCGGAACGACTATTAGAAAAAAATCATTAGTGAAACATTCATTATTTGAAAGGACTTTTATCGATAGGTATTTATATATACCGACGACGCACGTAAAGCTATGGACCAGAGACAACTTACTTTGCTCGTTCTCTTAGACTTTAGCAGCGCCTTCAACTCTGTCGACTTCGACTTGCTCGTTGCACGGCTACAAACTCTCAACTGTTCGCAAACCGTTATTAATTGGTTCAGCTCCTATCTCAGAGCCAGACAACAGCGTATAAAAGTAGGCGATCGATCATCCGAATGGGTTAATCTAACAGCTGGAGTTCCACAAGGTGCGGTTCTGTCCCCGCTTCTTTTCTCAATTTTTATAAATCCTATCTCCAACCAAGTTCGTGGACATACTCATCTGTATGCAGATGATGTCCAAATATATAATCATTTCTCTCCCGAAAACATCAATGCCTCGATCGCCATCATGAACTCTGATCTTCAGGCCATTTGTGAATGGTGTGCGCTGATGGGTCTACTAATCAACCCTTTGAAATCCCAGGCTATACTCATTGGAGGTCGTAAATTGCTCTCCAGAGTAAATGTAAAATCCCTTCCGCTTTTAAAACTAAACGATATCACCATACCATTGTCGCAAAAAGTGAAAGATCTTGGTCTAATTATCGATGAACATTTCTCCTGGCAACCACACGTGGACGAGGTAAGTCGTAAAATATTTGCTAGTTTTCACCCTCTGCAAACACTCAGAAGATTTCTTCCTATGGACACAAAAAAATCTCTTGCACAGTCTCTCCTCTTGCCTCTCCTTGACTATGCAGATGTGGCTTATCTCGATTTATCAGAGGAACTGCTCAACAAACTTGAACGTTTGCAAAATGTATGCATACGATTCATCTTCGGTCTACGTAAGTATGATCACGTGTCCGACTATAGGGCACAGTTAAAGTGGTTGCCAATACGCCAAAGAAGAAATGTTCATATACTGGCTCTCCTATATCGTGTACTCACCCAATTAACACCATCCTATCTCCAGGAGCTTTTTGAACCACTAAGTTCCCACGGTCTCGTACTTCGGTCAGCCTCTGACAGTTTATTAAAAATTCCGAGTCATAATAGTGATTTCTATTCCTATTCTTTCTGTGTCCATGGTGCAAGACTCTGGAACGATCTCCCAGCAAATATACGAAACTCGCCTTCTTTACCATCGTTCAAGACTCACCTTAAGGATTACTACCTTTCTAAGAAGTAACCAGTTCTTCCCTTTCTCTCCTGTTCCTCTCCCAATTTCCTCTCCTCGGGCACTATTAGTCTTAAATTCTTCCACTTGTCTGTATGTTATGTAATAATCTTTATTTTCACTATGCGCGCATGTACCACTATGTTTAGGTTAGCTGTAAGACATTGCCATGTGGCAATAAGCTCGCCTTTTTTGTATACTTTTTTTAAGTGCAAATAAAGAGTTTATTATATAATAATTTGAGAGAGTGTTTAACTGAACTATGTAGATTACTAAGATAGTTATATAATGTTACGAAACCTTAAAGATTGGATGAAATAAAAAAAAGAGACCTAAAACAAAAAAATAAATAAGGAAATGAATTAAAAAATTATAAGTCTTGCGAATAACAGTGTCTATACAAGTTAAATTAATGTAGATTTTAAGAAAAAAACATTACCGGCACCATTGATTTGATTTATACCAGCTGGTGGAAATATACCTAAAGACATGAATCACAATTGACATTTGCTTTAATTACTTTAATTCAACATTATTTAAAAAAAAAAAAAATTACACATTTTCTATATCGTTTGCTACCTCCATTTTCTATACACTTTTTTATCAACTGATCAGACGTTTTTTTATTACCTTGATCGCTAAATAATATGGCCCGGTGGCATAGTGGTTAGATCTTCTGATATTACATGATACGGTTTCGGGCTCGAATCCCGACTAGGCCACAATTGTCTCTTGGGACGCAATGAAAGCAATTGCATTTAAATTGTGTCGATCGAATTCAGTAAAAAGCTATAAACACTTACATACATGCATATTACACATACACTAGTATTGATACACTTCATAGACGGGTTAATTGTAAGCGATTGTTCGTAAGACAGTAAAACCGCCCTATGTGAAATTTCACAACAAAGAGTAGCAATTAACATAAAAATTGAAAGAAAGAGTACATCGTTTTATGTGTTGATCATCGTCGTTTACATTCCAGGATTTTTTCAAATGGAAAAACATTGCATGACGATAGATTTAACTGTACGAAGGGTGTTGCCAAATAATTTATAACTTCTTAGCTATTTTGTGTTTTAGCTGTCAGTTTACTCTCATGGCGGGTGTACTGAAAAATACCTTATAGAATTTTCTGAAAATTTTGCTCGTTTTTTGGTCATTCTCATAATGATAGCTTATACCAGTTATACCAGCTCTATTTTTAAACTCACCTATTTACAAGAGATAGTCAGCATCAATAAGGCCACGAACTGTAGTTATGTCAGATAAATTGTTCTTTCTTTCTTTCTTTTCTTTATAGATATTATCTTTTTCTTTTTCTTTAGTTTTAAGTCTATGTCGATTTTATAGTGGAGTTGCGAATATTTTATTTGAGGACCACATTTTAAGACATTTAGTTTTTAGCGAGAATTACGCAGTTACGTTTAAAACAAATGTATTATTAGAACCCTGTCCACCCTAGAACGGGTTAGTCCTAGTTGGGTGAAATAATCGAATAAGCATGAGGTTAAGGTTTTGCTATTCGGTTCCTGATATTTTTGTTAGCAAAATCAATGTTTTATGAACAATATTTCTTTAATAAATAAATAAAAATATACCATAAAAATGTTTAAAAGCGAATTTACCGCGTGAATTTAAAGTTTTGGCGATGTTGCAACCGCCGTTGTACAGGGTGTCCGTTGTCGAGTTTACCCTGGACAACGACGGTTGCAACATCGCCGAAACGTCATGTACCACAAAAAATCACGCCATAAATTCGTTTTTAAACCGTTTTATAACGACGAACAAAACCGCGATAGTCTTGGAATTCATATAAATAAATATGTTTCATCAAGTGGTGTTTGTCGTAAAGGACAGTGTTATTTGCGTCGAATTATCTCTTAAGCCAAATTAATACAAATTATTGAATTTCTGTATTGACTTCATAATTGTAACGTTACCCGATTAAGGAAAAGCCTGTTGTTAGGTCATGGGGAAATATCTTTCATGGAATTTAGGATTACCGTGGAAAAAAGAAGGTGTAATGCTTTAATGATGTGTGTATGTGGGCGCCACCACGGAAATCTTGGATGATTGGGAATTCGGGTCGTTACGAGAAAAAGCAGGCGTGGTCGCTGCCTGACCTTGAACGCCGCAGAAGGGGATACGCGACAGGATTTGGGACCTCAGCTGCTCAGTGGAAAGGGTCGTGGTGAACCCAAGGAATCCTGCGCGGGAAAAGGAGAGCTTCTGGAAGAGAAGGACAGCCTTGCTTCTATCGTGAGAAAAAGGGAAAGCTAGGGAAAGAAGAGTGGAGGACTAATAAATAGGCATATAATATGTACTTACTGTGGGCTTATCGCCGAATCTGGAAAATAAAATAGATATTCGACCGCTGTGAAGTCACGCGCGATCTGACCTGTCAGATCGTTGCGCGGCGGTTTCTGCGTCGATGTGTAGCGGCGAACTTCGCGCCGATTCGGACCAGTTACTTTCGTATATTATTAATCTGAGCTTGCACCATTTATATCATAAGCAAGAATAGAATTTCTCTCCGTGTACGAGAGATTAACCCTTTTAAAGAGAAATACCCGAAGTATAATACAAGATTTATTACTCATAAAATTACAGATGTTTTATTTCTCTGATTTAAGTATATTAAATGTATATTCGGGAGGACCTTTAGTGCCTTTGCAAGCCCTTCGGAGCGGAGGAATCGCCGGAGCGTGCGTGAAAGTCACGGTAGGTAGGTCGCTAAACTCACGGTAGGTAGGTGCCTACGGGTATTATGGGAATTTCGGAAGGAATTCTGGGAACACCTCTATCGATATGCCTTTTATATGGTTTATGCAAGGGAACTTTTGAAAGGGGGGAACCTTCAACAACCGCGGCGCGCGGGGCCTCGCGTTACGTCGGTCTGGACGCCGCCGACTACTATGGGGGCGTCCTCTGGATCGTCCCACGGCTTCACGGGAATTACGCGCTGAAACCTTGGACTCTCTCTCACGCTTGGGTAGATTGAAAAAAGTGTGTCGATTGACAATTAAACGGGAAAATGCCCTGAGGCGAACTATAGAGAGCGCTCTTGCACTAGCTTCGATTGATTAAATTCTTTGATATGAAATATAACAGTTATTAGCTGAACTCTGGGGTTTTAAAGTTTGGGGAGTCAGGAAAACGTCAACCCTAGAAACTCGCCTGATATGGAAGGTAGGTCCCTCGGAGGCTGGGGTTCGTTGCGGCTGACTGCGGAATTGCGCACTGATATCGCTTGGTGAAACTATTGGATTCCAGATGCACTTTAAATGTGTCACTGCGGCTCCGTTTTCGAATAAAATGTGGACCGCTGAGGGGTTTGACCCCCAGCGGCCACGGGCACTTCCGCTGCGTTCGGCGGTTCAAAACTAAGAGCGGGTATCAAGTGGGACGCTCGATCCGGTCGGGTTTTTAATTTATTCGTCTGGCAACTTTTGCCGCCGAATCCGACTAGGGGTGTGCGTTGTTGTATCGCATGATGCGATTACGGCAACGGTTGGAAGTCGAGATAATTTGTTTATTTGCCGATTAAATTGTGGCGAAGTGTAAAGTGGATTATATCAGAGTTTTATTAATATATTTTAAAAAGGTAGATTCTCGTGACGAGTAGTTCGTCACATAATATACCCTAATTAATTGGGACGAATATATTCATTCCCAAAAAACATGATTTTAATGAGTTGTGCAACCGCATACTGGCCTTCGTGAAAGCATGAAGCTTTGTGAACTGGTCCTCACTTCACACACCGCACCAATTGTGATGGGTAAGAACATTTTATTTACGAGAAACATAATCATAATGAGTTGTGCATACTGTTCTTCATGAGAACAATGCTTCGCGAACCTGTCTTGATTTCACAAACTATACCAATTGAAATCATTGGGACGAACATTTTTATTAACGAGAATTATGATTACAATGAGTTGTGCAACCGAACACTGAAAGCACGATGCTTTGTAAAAGGAGTGGACCCGCTTTCAAGACGGTACCATCACTCATACAATTACCACTTTCTATTTACTTCCAAGATAAGTTAGTTTATATTTTAGTCACTCTCATATTTAAGAGTAAACATTAAAATTTAAGATCAGGTTTTTGTTTTCATATTCATGAAATCGCCTCTCTAGTGAGTTATTTTCAGTCCGTTACGTTGAATAGTTTAGTAACAGCAATAACGCGATCATTTCCATTGAATATTTTCATAAAAAAGGTAGTTCCATCGGAAAGCACAGCGGAAGAGAGCGCGGTAGTTCGCTGCCCGTAGCGCGGTCGGGTTTTATTGAGCGAAATGTAATGTTTGAGCGATAGCTGCTGGTCACGTCGCCAACCAGGCGCACAGTGTGATTTTGGATATATTTTTGGAAACAAAAATCGGTTAATAAGCGACTTACCATGGAAATTTTAATTTCGAACGCACGTCATCTCGTTCAATTTTAAAATCTAATCGCAAATGCGGGTCGCCGTGAGCTTTAAAATTCGAATTTCGAATAAATCCTTACAATGTAATTATTAAATGGCGCACTATAAATGTTATTTGTTATTCCAATCAAATTACTTGATATTCCAAACAAAATTTTACAATTTGATTTCGGCCCAACAACGGTGCCTGTGCACCGAATTTCAAGTCTTTAAGTCAACATTTCGAGATTATATTATGACTAGCGCGCCCTCTGATGGACCGATTTCAATCAAAATCTTTCCAACTGTTGCCATGACCAAATGATGCCTAGCGTAATAAAAATTTCATTTAGAAACTTGAAATTCGCTACACAGATTACTGGTTGCACCGAAATAATGTTGTGATATCTCTCTATTTGTGTCGCTTGTATACGAGATATTCCAAATATTTGGTTGGAATATCTCGTATACAAGCGACACAAATAATATTTAAAATCCGTCATATTTGAGAAAAAACTACATAATTTTTGAAAAATACCATTTGACTATGATTAACTACTTGATATAATTATGTATGTTCTTTATGAAATTGCAAGTAACTAATATGACTTACATTTCATGTTTGGATCATTACATTTTATTTGTATTCGATGTATTACGAATTAATTATTACCTTTTACACATCTAGACCTAAAGTATAGAAGTATATAATGTTTAAATTTATGGATAGTTTCATAAAAACAATGTTTGAAATGCGTTTTTGTCCACATGTACGAGTAATTTAATGTATTCACTTGATGATCATGTTAATAGTGATAAGTACTCAAATGTTGTTAATTTTCTATGCCTTATTTGTATTATAAAATAGAGAACGGATTGAACTGAACCCACTGTGAGCCGGCAGGGGTGCAATACAGCCCTTCAGTATTTTTAAAATTTCGACGTCACAGTGGAGCGCGTCGCCGTAAACGTGTCGTGGGCCGCACTCGCGGCACCGACTAACTCCGGCTACGGCCATGAAACCGAGTAACTGTCACGTGGGAAATTGCCGTACATTACAACAAAAAAAGAAGAAAAAACCGCAAAATTTACAACCAATTATTCGTTTACGGCAGTTTAAGTATAATAATAAAGTTGAGGATTGTGGAAGAGCGTGCCCGAATGGGAGTGCGGGCGGAGGAATACAGTTTGTTTCAAAATTTCATTGCAGGAAATTGCGCCATTTTAAGTAGCGTTGGCGGCGGGGAGTGTTTTTACAGTAGGTAGCTTGTATGTAGAGGTCGACATTTCTACTAAGAACGACTTTCCGGGTATGGCTTTTTGGCAATATATAACATTGACAAACTTTCATTAAAATTGAAAACCAAAATTTGAAACCAGAAATATTGACAAGTTTATTTTATCAAAGATTTATTATCTGGAATAATTATTATATTAATATAGAAGACCTCAACGGCTGCAAAGGCGGAAATGGAGTCCATTGGAACGGCGAAGCAGACGAAAGGGGCACCCATCCCTTCCCCCCAAGATATTGGACGCTATCGACGCTAACCCCACATATTGGGGTGTCTAGGTGATGTTGGAGCTGTACTGTTAGGCACGGCGGTGCAATAGAGTGAGTGGCAAAATATACCTTAGGGCTTCAACGGCAGCGCTCATAGTCCTAAGATTGGATTAGTGTCTTAGCGTGAGATGGCAACCGGCCGTAAAAACCATAGCCACTTTTTATTCCATGTCAATGAAATAAAAAGCGACCTGAGAGAACTCGACGCAGACACAGCACAAGATCGTGCTCAAGTAAATGGGACAGGGTCTAGAATGAAGAAGAAGAAGAATGACAAGCTTTCATCATACTAATTCCGGAAATACAATGAAACTTTATTTAAAAACGGTCAGTTTACAGGTACTTAGAATCGCTAGTATTTTCCGATTCCATTTCAATAAACTAGCCTGTAAAAAATAGCTTTAAAATAAAGTCTTTAATGTTGAAGAGCCATAATACTGGGGATTCTTATCGTTGGTAAAAATGTGATAAGTAAGCGTTTAACGATGTTTTTAATTAATGATTATGAGTAAATAAGTCAGCAAGTAAAAACACAGATACGTCAGATGAATATTTTATGGAAAAAAGTTTGAAAATCAAATAAGCAAGCAAAGAAGCAAGAGAGACGGAGAGAGAGACAGCGCAAATTACAGCCAATTTTTTAAGATAGAGAAGTCCGTTGGAAATATTTGTTTGTCACATAATCTGCGATAATATATATATATTACTCATTTATTTGTATCTATTTATTATCCTTATTTTTTGATAACTGCCAATTAAATACCACAACTCTAATCAGTATATGTACATACGTCCGCGTTAGCATGGCAATCATACCATAGCGCATCACAGCGGATAAAAATAAGAGATCATCTATTAGTTGTGGCCGCTTAATGGAATAGTGTAGCACAGCATCTTTCGCATAAAAATCGCTTTTTTAATACATTCGCAACCCTATGGCCGCTTGAATCTGTAAGTAGAAAATTCTTTTGTCTTTTTCCTTATTTATTTAACCTGCAAGGTCCTCCGAAACCCGAATTTTACTTTGCAATTTCCATATGGATTTTTTCTGATCGCGAAGAAAGGAGAAATCTACCGCATCGCAAAGGAAAATCATTTCAGATAGAGGTTAAATCTTAAATTTAGGATTTTCTTTCGTTTATACACAAATAAAGTACTGAAGTACACTTTATATATCGTAATATACAGCGATTCAACCACGACGATATACACGATTAACACGACCCTTAGCTGTGGAAAGATTTGCATACTTAAATTTCACAGCACAAAGGCTGTATCATTCAGGTAACAATAAAGGGGGGGGGGGTAAGGGGTCGTTTGATATCGTCATTACTCCCATTACCGCCTAGCCGAGTGTAACTCGACTTTATTAACAAGCACTCGCATTAACCGTGAAACTGCTGAGTCACGGTGGGGTGCCCCGCGCAACATTCACTCAGACTTTTGTGACGTCACAGTGACGTCGTCGTTATTGGCCTTCTCCGTGTAACGCGGTCGTTATACAAATGAGTGACAGCCCGAGAGGTGGCGATATGCGACATGCGGGATGATGCTTGTGACTAACGGAGAACTCATGAGCCAAAGATTGGATATTCCTTCAGGGCCAGATTTGACGACATCATTAGTCGCTCGACTGTGGACGCGATGATCGTGGAGTACCACCAATTCACGAGGCACCATACACAAGCAATCAGAGTTGTACACATAGGGCTTTCAAGTTTTCATAGTTTCGAAACTTGGCTAAGGTTAGCCATATTTGTGCTTTCTCATAACTCTATAGGTACACGTACGCTGCAACCATAGCACTGCTAACAAGGTAATCCATTTACAACAAAAAAAGAAGATTTCAGTACTTGATTATAGAAAGAATGCTTTATACTTTTGTCCTTCTGAGAATCTTTATTGTAAATGTTAGGTTTTGAATATATTAGCTGTCGGTATTTAAAATATAAAATAACTTAATAACTTTAAATGACCTTTAAATTAAAATAAAGCGACAAATTGGTTCATCCTAATCCGTCACACATATAACAAGGCTTATCCCTTTGCCTAGATATGGGATTTACGGCTTATTATTGTAGTAAAATTTATTGTGTAAACATTTCATTAAAAAGTATCAAATTAAAAATAATGACTATGTTATTCCTTTCATCTTCCTCTCACAAAAAAACTGACAAGAGCGCCTTTCTGGGTAACTCTTGCTATATTCACACGTGGTATTATCAATTGACCAAAAATAATTCATTATTCAGGGCCTTAGGAAGCATCGAAAATGTCGTAAATTTAAACATATATAAAGTTATACTAAAACTTTAGATTATATCCAACAATAGGCAAAAACAATTATTAAAAAGATATTATCGTTTTTCATATATTTTAAATTCTGACTTAGAACACTCTTGTTATTTTACATTGAACCAGCATTTGAAGTTAGTAGTAGTAGTAGTAGATAGAGTGGGGGGCTTGTTTCCAGCCCTTGATGTCACCTAGATCTGTAAGGTCTTTTGTAACTACCCACTATGTGGTTAGGTCAGTGGTCAGCTAGCATTTGAAGTTAATATTGTTTATGTTTATAATGTAATATTCTAATAATAATGTAATATGCTAATATTAATAATATTATATTCGATTTAATTTGAAATGTGAATAATAATAGTATCCGCCATTCCATCGATGTAAGTGGTTGCGTTGCTCGGGAGCACCATGGGTTATTTTTGCAATGATTTTCATTTAGTGAGGTTGTTAATGAATAGCAAACAAAGACCTACTTATATACTGATACTCTTCTACTGCTTCTTATACTACTTCTACTACTACTTCTTATAGATTGATTCACCCACTATATAATAGATAGAATGAATATTAACTAAACAAACACCTACTCGTAGTCTTTCCATTTCACGATGAAAATAATAATACTATGTAATATTAAATATCTAGCATATTTCAAAAAAAAAGAAGGAAAGAAAAATAATTTTAATTCTACAAAAACACTTACAATTATTAGGAAAACCCTTAATTTAATTTTTAAATTAGAAAAAATGGCAGACTTATCGCTTTACAAATTTTTGCAGTGAATCGTTATAATATTAAACAAAAATAACTAGATAGCTTATCTGAGCAAATTCACATATCTACATATACTATGAGTTAGAATTGTAAGGGTTTTTTTTAAACATGTGTAACGATCAATTATTTGAACTAATTCTGAAAGTAAAATCTGAAAGTAATTCTGAAAGTAAAAATTCTGAGTAAAATTAGATTATAAATAAAATAAAATACAAAGTCATTGCTAAACTATATGTAAACACATATTATTTGCGATTCATTCAGCTGCGTAGGCGACTCTCGTATTCAAGGACGAAACGCGCTACGAAAGCGCGCTACGAAAGACGAAGCGCGCTACGAAAGACGAAGCACGCTACGAAAGACGTATGTAAATATATCCCATTGGTAATGGCCACAGTGGCCTAGTTACATCGCAGACAGCTGATAGCTTTCGCGCAACACTAAATTATAGTTTTACGGTTTTATGATTGGTATGGGTTTATCGAGCCCTTATTTAATGATGGTATCTAAGTGAAAGTCAGACGTTTGAGTGGTTTTTAGTAAACTGCATTTATATACTTAAACAAGGTAACGAAAATGTGGCAGCTTCTGGTTACACTATTACTACATATCGATATTTCAACATATAATATTTAAAATATAATATTTCAGCTGGCAGCTTCAACATAAAATCAAGCTGAAATAGGAAAGACGATGAAATATGAGAGTTTGGGATCAACGGCTAAGCATGTTTAACAATCCTTTTGACTGGTATAAAAGTTTCAGTTTATTATTATTTTTTTGCAGATCTTGCTTGTGAATATTTATTTCTGTGATGTCATCGTTACGCACACTCAGAGAAATTTTTACTAGACAACGCTGCATTTTTACATTGCGAGCGAAAAATTGCGAAATTAACCATAGAATATTGTGGCAATGACAAATTACCCTTTGCGGGGTCAGCAACGCTTACTTTGTCGAATGCAAAAATTGCGGAATCAACAATATAAAATTGTGGCGCTAACAATTTTTTTCGACATTGTTATTACCTCAATGCTCTAAACTGCGGGGTTAACAATTTTACAGCTTGTGAGTTTAACAATGTAAACGTAACATTGATTTTATACGTTGCGGCGATAGCAATGTTCCGCTACTTTGATAAATTGACAACGTGCTAATCTGCGGAATTCACATAGTTAAAGATTGTGATTTTCACAATGTAAGCAGAATATTGATTTTATACATTGCGACGATGGCAACTTTACGGTACTTTGATAAATTAGCAATGTGCTAATCTGTGGAATTCACATAGGTGAGTATTGTGAGTTTCACAATGTAAGCGGAACATTGCTTTTTTAATGTTGTGGATAAATTAGCAATGTCCATGATTAACATAGTTGGTTTGTCAGTTCCACAATGTAAGCGAGACATTGATTTTATACGTTGCCGCGCTAGCAACTTTTACTAGCAACGCTAGCTAGTAACTACGTAAGTTGTGAATAAGGCAATGTTTTCATAATTCCTCAATGTTTTTAAATTGATATTAACACAACTTTGACGTAGATTTTTTCTCAATGGCAGATAGGTTTGAGAAAAACTCAAACTATAATTGTCAAAACCGCAACGTTTATTTTCTACAAAGTTGGGGGCTTTCCTATACGTTGTCAAAATCCCGCCGCGCGCGCAAGTCGCGACACGCTCGCCGCTCGGCTGTTTGTTTGCGACGCTATTCCAGTTGATTCCAGTCTGTAACAAGGGCGCGGGCGGAGCGCTCGCTCTGATCAAGTGCATTTTACGGCGTCGTATTTTCAAGAAAGAATTAAAAGCACAACTCCGAACTGTTCAAAAGTGCAATCAGTGATTAAGTGGCGACATCTCAGAAAAATGGAGAAAGAACAGCAGCTACTGTTTGACTTCTTAATATCGAACAACCTCGTACACCTGTTTGCCACACTACAAGGTAAGTTTTTTGAAAAAAATATTTATCGAGTCAGCGTGGTGAATATAGTCGAATGATATTGAAAGATCAATAATCCAGAATAATAATAAAATCAGGTCTTCTTAATATGATCAGTAGTTTTGGAATAAAGGGTGAACACATCGAACGCGTCGGCTGCCGCGGCCATGTGTCGGGCGCGATCTGTGTAATGAATTTCTATTGAGCCGTCCTATATTATCGCGTCCTATTATCGTCCTATATAGAAATCGTCCTATTATCGCGACCTTGAGGCTTCGGACGACTGTACATACTGTCCTAAGCCACGGCAGCAAACGCGTCCGATAGTGCAATGTGTTCGCCCCTTAATCGTCGTTTTTCTGAAACGCTATCTTTTTATTGTGATTTATTCTTCTTCTCGTTCTCTAAGAGACACTACAATTCAAACGTTAGCGCTCGAGGAGTTAACGGACTCAATAAATGAGATATAGGTATTTAAAAAGTGTCAACTCTATACATTTCGGTAGGTTAAGTTAGTTTTTTAAAACAATTTATTAACACCTATGTGACAGTAGGTTAGGTTAGTTTTTTTTAAGAACCATGATAAAACTAATTTACAAAATAAAAATAAATTAAATTAAAAAAAACCGACCTTATTTTTTAACAGATTTAGCACTGCAATGATTGAATTTAGTAGTGTGTATTTTTTTTTTGAAAACTAGACGAGGTACCAAAAGTAGAATAATTCCGACTTAACGGAGTGGCTATAATAGATTGTTTTTTTTCTAGATCAGGGTGCAGATTTAGACTTTCTGCTGCACGCTAACGATCACGAGCTTTACAGCTTGGTTCCACAGGTCGTAGATAAAGGAAAGCTTCGCATAGCACTGGACCGCGTGAGTAGTTCTGATGGTTGCTCCTTGCATGCCTGTTGCAATAAAATTCAGATAAAAGTCAGTTCGCATCAAACTTGTCTTTTCGACGGTTTGTAAAGTTTTAAATCATAAAACACTTTGCGACACTCCGATGTACACTTGTGCCATAATGTTCGTGACATTATCGGTTTTCGTTCCGATTGCACTCCCACGCACATTGCGGTCGGCAAGACGTCCGGTTGGCTATCCGAAGTCTACGTAATTATGTTATTTACAGATATTATAGTAATTTCCTTTATTTACAGAAGAAGGAAAGTGACCTATGCAAGGTTAGCGTTCTTAATGAAAGAACCGTTCGCACTTCTGTCGCTGCTCCATTTAGGCAAAAGTCGTTCGTGTCGACATCGCGCACTTCCTCACCGTCATCTTGCACTCCCTCACCGTCATCATGGTTTATGACTCCACATGAGGTTTGTGTAGATTTCATGCACCATTTTAAATAAATAAATTAAAATTTTCACAGTAATTTAAAAATAACAAATTTTGCTTGTATCGAATATAATTGAATGTCTCTTGGTAAAATAAACTGAATTAATTGCAATTTAGTTTTAACTGTAGTATATTTCCTGTCATAGCATAATATGATATTGAACCTTCAATAAGGCTGGATATTTTTTTGTTACAGGAGGGTCCTCAACACACTGTCTCTTCGTTTAATACTCAGATTGATGCTACAGAGAAGTTTTTGTCACCTGCTGTAGCCGGTTCATCATCTGCCAGGGCGGCGGTGAGTTAGAAAAATTATAAAACTGGCTTTAAATAAAAACTGTTATTGGATGGAACAGAATGTGATCTCGTGCAGTCTCGTGGACTACGGCCGCTTTTGAATACTATAAAATGACGAGAAATAAAATAAGTAGAGAATTATATAATTTTTTTTAATTTCAGGAAAGGGAACTCACACATTTTGATGAAGAAGTGTCAATTATCGACTTTACTACAATCCTGGTAGGAACAACACTCCGATCAATGTTGGAGTCCACCACAGCAGGAAAGCCGCTTCTTAAAAAACAAGTTTTAACGACACGGGACCGAAAAATCATCACTGCTGTCATCGTGGAGTCAGAAGTACGCAAACTAAAAAAAGTTACGGACCCGATACGAAAAGAAGTATGGGAAAACTGGACCAAAGAGATTGTATCTCTATTTCCGGAAGAAACAAACTCCGTATATTACAGCCCCTTTCGAATAGTTGAAGGTCGGGCTATACAGGCCAGTGGCCTCATTATCAACCGACTAATCACAGTTAGAAGAAACCTGTCAACTCCATCAGAACCCCGCCGCAGCGAGAGCCGCAGTAGTGAATACAGCAGCGACAGCGAAAATAAAAAGAAGAAAAGGCGTACAAGCGACACGCCTGGTAGAACACGACCTTTGCCTGAAAACTTCAACTTGCTTCAACAACTTCAGAATGAGGAGGCCTCGTCTCAAGATGACGTGCAGTGGCTCAAAGTCTCCTCATCACCCCGAGATCTCGCTAAATCTAAATGGCATAATACTCTGCGCGAGCGGGTAGCCATCCTAGAGGGAAGCGACTATATAGCTTACTGCAAAACATTCCCAGCGATACAATCTCCATGGGGCTATGAATTGGTGAGTAATTTTGTAAGCTTATCAACATGCGACATTTCTCACTTGTTGCAAATTTAATACAGTGGCTACATTTTGCGGATCTAACCGCTAAGACATCGATCACGCGGCATCGATGCAATTCTGCTGAACGCGCTTTTTCTATTTTGTCTTTTTTGAGATTATTTTCAAAGAGTATCATGTTATTATATTCGTAATTATTTTCGATTTCCATGTTGTGTTCAAAAACGTTGTAAACAATCCGAATGACAGCTACGTTTGACAGCTTGCTACTAACCGCTGCTAATCGAAATTCAATTAAGTTCAATTAAGTCATTGCGTTTTTGTGGGCTTTCAGCAGATAATGTGCAATCGATGACTCATCGATGTGTTCTGCAAAATGTAGCCAGTGTCACTATTATATAGAATAAAAAAAAGAAATAAAACGCACATTGGAATATGCTCCTGTAGCGTCATTGTAAGCATTTGAGTGTATTATGTATTATTTTTTTATTTACTTATTTAATGCTTGCACAATTAAAAAGTAATTACAATGTCACTCAGCAAATAATAGAACATTGAAAAACAACAGCTTAGGATCAACACAGCTCAGGCGCTATGCACATCTAACGGGGCCTCTAATGCCTGTATCTAGATGCAGAATTGTTGTGTAAAACATAACGCAATAGTAAATATATTAGTATGATGTAAGTTTATATAAGTAAATACAACATTTTTTTTTGTGCAGTTCGCCAGTGACTTCAATTCAATATATGGAGAAGCAAAAAGGAAATTCGAAGAAAGATTCCCAACAGTGAAGACTCGCCTACTAACATTATTGGACGAGAAGGCCCAAGAGTTCATACGCAGAGTTGATATTCAATCTGTCTTGGATCTTGCAACCTGTAAGTAATGTTTAGTTCTAAATAATACCTTAACTTAAGTCCTGGCCATTTAATTGTTCTATTAAAATCTGTCTTCTTCTTCTTCTTCTTTAACAGCCCTTATCTATACTAATATTATAAAGAGGTAAAGTTTGTGACGTTGTAGGAAGTAATCTCTGGATCTACTGAACTGATTTTGAAAGTTATTTTACCAATAGAAAGCCACGTTATTTGTGAGTGTCATAGGCTATATATTAATCCGAGAAATGAGAAGACTTTTTCGTGGTAGTCGGATTTTCAAAGTAAGTCGGAAAAAACGGTCGAACGAAAACGTTTCTAACGAACGCTGCCTTAACGATGAGAGATATATGATTAAGTTCTAGAGAAAAGTTGTAGATCTTAATAATGCTTACAAAAAAGTCTTACTTATTAAAAATATTTATCAAATTAAATCTCCTCAACTACTTCTAGAGTTACGGCAGTCATGGCCGAATAATCCGGTATATTTTGAGTGCGAGACGAACAGACGAGTGATGATATATTTTATTTATTTGTAAAATTTATATTTGCAGTGGGAGAAGAACCAGCGAACGTTGCGGCCTTCCTGTCAATTCCGCTGCTGCTCAAGCAGATGCATACGATACCGGTGAAAGGTGTCAAGAAACAGTGGAACCCCTCGCGTACAGAAGTAAGCAGCGCCTTCATAAGTTTAGTACCGTCTGTATCAGACCTCGAAACCCATTGTTCTGAGAGAGAAGCTAAACTTACAGAGAAAAACATACATGTGCTTCCGTATATTATTGCTGTTGGCCCCAGTTGGAAGGATGTTGCGCAGTACGATTTAATTATATCAAAAGACATTCGGTACACCTTCTCCAATGTGTGTGATGTTATTACGAATGCTTTTAAAATATTGTGGGCATTAGATTTACCTTACCCGAAAGAATGTGCACCTATTTGGATGTTCGTTCAAAGAAGTATATATCTCATGAAAAGCAAGTATGACACGGAAGGTACTCCGATGTTAGATTTACTCGCATCTGTTTTAAATAGACACGATGGTGCAATGCGTGTTATGTAAACGGTCTCTTCTTAATTTAAGACAATTTAAAAACCACTACACTATTTATCATCCTGGCCAGGTCTATTTCTGTCCAACTATTGGTTGCGGAAGAAGGTATCAACTTTACAACTCGTTTAGACGTCATTATTTGAAAGACCATTCAGAGGCCCAAGCCCCTGAAGCAATTTCATCCAATATGGACACTTCACATATGCGCACTACACCAGCTGGGTTACAAAATGATGATAAAATAGATTCTAAACTAGAAAATGAAGCTATCAAAGCAAAATATGTAAACATTAATTTGAATACTGTTTCACTGAGCAAAACCATGGCTCAACTGTTTTCATCCCTTTATAGTAATCCTCAATTGCCGATAAATGTGTCAGATACAGTTTATAACGGTATTGAAAACATTTTCAACTTATCTATCAAGCCTTTATTACCGATGACGCCCGGCTCTGCTACGGAAAACATTATAAGTGATTTAAAAATGTTTAATTCAATGCACCATAGATTGAAGTACTTTGAAGGAAAAGGGTCCTTAATTAATCCTGAGCCTTATGTGGTGGGTCGCAGATTTGATTTTGTAAAAAAAAATGGAAGCAGTTTTTATCAAGCAGTAGATTGCGTGGCGCATAAAATACAAATGAAAGCGGTTTTGCACAAATTTTTTTCTTTGCCTCGGTTGCTATGTCAGACGATAGATAATATGAAAAAACTAATGAACCATGACGCATCAGTCAGTGTGGAACATTTTATGCATGGTTCATTTTGGAGACAGAGATTTCATGGAGAAAAATTAGTCATGCCAGTATTTTTGCAAATAGATGATTTTGAGACTTTGAACCCTTTGGGGAGTCATAGTGGCATACATAAATTGGGGGCAGCCTACATTTCTCTTCCTTGTCTGCCTTACTATTATGCCTCCCAATTGTCTAACATTTTTTTGACTTTATTATATCATTCTAATGACAGAGTCGAATTTGGAAATAAAATAATATTCCAGCCTCTAATTGATCAGTTCAATGACTTAATTCGAAACGGAATATCATTCGATCTACCAAATTTTAAAGGAACCGTTTACTTTGAATTGGCACTCATTTTGGGAGATAATTTAGGTTTGCACAGTGTTTTAGGCTTTGTTGAAAGCTTCTCGGGCAACTTCCCTTGTCGTACTTGTAAAGTAGAAAAGAAACTAATGCAAAAGCAATTCTATGAAAATACATCTCTTCTAAGAACGGACTCTAACTATCAGGAAGATTTAAATACGAACAATCCATCTCTGACAGGCGTGAAAGAGAATTGTACATGGCTTCAGATAGAAAATTTTAGTTTATTTTCACAAATGGGTTTTGATGTAATGCACGACTTACACGAAGGTTGTTCAAAGTATATCATGTGTTCACTGCTTGTAGTTTTTGTAGATAAACTGAAATATTTTTCAATCGATATTGTTAATAGCAAAATTTCTTCATTTTCCTATGGCCCTGATAAAAAAGATAAACCGGTCACGCTAGCAATGCCTAATATACGAAAGGGCAATATACGTTTAAACGCTGCCGAAATGTACACATTTTGCAAGTATTTTGGGGTGATGTTCGGCAATTTCGTTCCGAGGTACGATAAGTATTGGGAACTATATATTCAATTGATGAAAGTTATAGATTTTGTCTTATCTCCCGCCTTTGCACCTGATCAAATTGACTTTTTTAAGTTTTTAGTAGCTGACCTTTGCGAAATGTTTACCACATTGTTCGAACAATCTCTTAAACCCAAGTTTCACAATTTATTGCATTACCACTCCGCAATGTTACGATTTGGTCCCTTACGGCATCTGTCTTCTATGCGCTTTGAAGCTAAACATCGACCGAACAAGTTAGCCGCAAAAACCTCAAATAATCGAATGAACATGACATTCACAATAGCTCGAAGACATCAGTTGATCTTAAATGATATTTTTCTAAAGGGAAGTATAGGTTCGTCTTTTTCATTCGGAGGCCAAAAAGAAATTGCCGATAGTAAAGTTAAAAAAATTCTAAATAAAATTAAGCTGTCTAATATAAGCAAATTGTATAAAGTCAAATGGGCAGAAAAGTGTTCTGAGCGGTATAAAGCAAATGACATAATTATTTCTGCAATTGAGGAGGAAAATGTTACCTTTGCTAAAATAAAAGATGTATATGTTGATGGTGTATGTACAATAATAATTAAGGCAAAGCTTTTTGAAACAATAGGTTTAGATGATCATTATCATGCTTATTATCTACGAAACTCGTGTCAGACGTCAGTATTCATTGATCAGGAATTGATGCAACATCCGTTCATATGCAATGGTGTAGTTATCGGATGTGACATCAATCTACCTGAGCTCCATGTTGTACTTAGCAAGCCTATTTAATTGAAATGAATGAAAATCTTAAAAGTTGAAAAGTTAAATATTATAATGATCAAAATAGTTTATACATGTATGAATAAAACTGTAATCTGTAAATTTATGGCTTCTTATGTTTGTTAATCTTAGTTAAGAGGAGACAGAGTTTCTAGAGCATACGTTTCTATACAAAATATTACAGAAACGTCTTTCAAGTTCTTAGAGACTATTTTGTATGGAAATTTTCTATTTCCGACCTAAACTCTGTCTCCACATAAAATTATTCGAGTAAAATTAAAATTAATAAAGCAAATGACATCATTATTTCTGCAATTGAGGAGGAAAATGTTACCTTTGCTAAAATAAAAGATGTATATGTTGATGGTGTATGTAAAATAATAATTAAGGCAAAGCTTTTTGAAACAATAGGTTTAGATGATCATTATCATGCTTATTATCTACGAAACTCGTGTCAGACGTCAGTATTCATTGATCAGGAATTGATGCAACATCCGTTCATATGCAATGGTGTAGTTATCGGATGTGACATCAATCTACCTGAGCTCCATGTTGTACTTAGCAAGCCTATTTAATTGAAATGAATGAAAATCTTAAAAGTTGAAAAGTTAAATATTATAATGATCAAAATAGTTTATACATGTATGAATAAAACTGTAATCTGTAAATTTATGGCTTCTTATGTTTGTTAATCTTAGTTAAGAGGAGACAGAGTTTCTAGAGCATACGTTTCTATACAAAATATTACAGAAACGTCTTTCAAGTTCTTAATGACTATTTTGTATGGAAATTTTCTATTTCCGACCTAAACTCTGTCTCCACATAAAATTATTCGAGTAAAATTAAAATTAAACACTCCTTTTGTTATAACATGTATGTCAGTTGTAAATAAATAAATGTTTTATTTTGTGTAACTGTTGTTTATGTTTTAGGTTATTGGATACACAAACACGCACAAGTAATGCAACATAGGCTTCAGATCTTCTTCAGGTTTTATTTGCAATGCTGTTCCTGGTCAACCGCAGTGTAAATATTGCAGGAATAGCAATAATGGATTTCTTTTTCCCTGCAATTAATATTTACACAGCGGTTGTACAGTATACAGCAGTACAAATAAAATATGCTGAAGATCTGAAGCAATGCATACGTTGCTTTATTAGCAACTTTCAAGTTGTTAGAAACACAACTTGAAAGTTGCTAATAAAGCAAAGTGCGCATTGCTAAACCCACAAGGTTGAACCACAACTCTGTTAGAAACACAACTTGAAAGTTGCTAATAAAGCAAAGTGCGCATTGCTAAACCCACAAGGTTGAACCACAACTCTGTTAGAAACACAACTTGAAAGTTGCTAATAAAGCAAAGTGCGCATTGCTAAACCCACAAGGTCGAACCACAACTCTGTTAGAAACACAACTTGAAAGTTGCTAATGAAGCAAAGTGCGCATTGCTAAACCCACAAGGTTGAAAGGCGGAATTGATTGCGAATCAACAGAGTAAAGTTGTGAAATTCGCAATGTGTTAACATTGCGAATTTCACAAAGTAAAATTGTGAAATATGAGCCATCAAAGTAAAGTTGTGAAAGCGCGCCTTTGTGAAATTAACAATGCTATGCTCTGTCATATAAGCAATGTTTTTCGACAATTTTGGCGTTGTGGCTCCCACTATTTTACCTTGATGGCTCATATTTAACAACTTTTTGTTGTCAAATTCACCATGTTTTTTTCTGAGTGCAGTTAATGTCAGTCCCCAACACACGGCGTCAACCGCTCGTTACGCAGATTTTAATGAGTGACAGCCGCGACACGGTGACATATGCTCGCGCCCGCGCGCCGCGAATACACCGCAACATAATGAAGAATCGTTCTCCGCGGCGAGGACGGCTTCCCAATACACGCGATTATAAATCTCATTTGCTTAATATTAAATTTCAAGACGGCGAAAGTCTCGCTCGGTTTATTACGGCATAACCGCTATGTTGTTCATTAATCAATCATAATAAAATTCGCAGAGTTGCCGTGGATGTCGGCGCATGAAATCATATTGTGAAAATATTATTGCCTGAATATACTAAAAGTGAATACGTGGTTTCAAGACGTTATATCTCAACGATTGGATATTGTGGAATGACATACCTATAGACAGCATTTAGACAGTCGTGTACACATGCCCCTAACAACAAACAAAACCAGGAACCAGAAAGTCATGTAATGTATAAAGTATGGATGCGTTTTTTACGAATATACAACTGTTGGTATTAATAAATTATTAGTTTTAAAAAACACTTAAAACACGCTTTTCAAGTCCAAACACGGCTATGATACGATGTTCCATCATGGAATGCCAGTGCCTATCTTCCGGCTTCATCATCAGACCTTGAAACCTAATCGTGGTCAAAGTTTATTTCAAGACTTTTCTAACAAGTCCAAACACAGCTATGATACGATGTTCCATTATGAAGTTCCAGTTCATATTTTCCGACTCCATCATCAGATCAGTTCGACAGTACCATATTATTGTATTGTCATCAGAACTACATACAGCTGCTAATTTTCATGACGCTACGATCCTTGGAAGATGGTTAAATTAGTTACCTTAGATTCCATTACATAATTACATACAGGTCGACCTAATAAAAGCGTGTTAAAAAGACTGCCTATCAATAGAATGCGTTCATTGTATTGCGCGGCACATTAGACCCAGACCCATGCGTAATAGTTACCAACAAATACGTATTTACAGGGACTTCATTTTTGTGACATGTATGGAGTAATGCTGACGCCAAGCGTTTTATTATTAAGCAATCTATTTGTTTATAGTTCCTCAGTTTTATTATTAAGCAATCTATTTGTTTCGAGTTCTTTATTGCATCCACTGTCTACTGATGAATTTTCAGTTTTACCAAAACACTTTGGGGGTTCTAATTAAAATTAAACCTTTCCTAGTACTCCAGCGCCAGGTGTGCTGACTCTACCCCGGAATTCTATGGTCAAAATACTGTCTGATATGAAAGTATCAGCTTTTACAAAACTTTTGCTTTATTAATTGTCGCTGGCTCCACAACTATCGATTAATTATACTACATGCCATAAGGTATTTTAATAGGTAGACAACGTTGTTAGATTTACATGAAATAACTCAATGTAATATTATCTCTAGTACGTAAGACTGATGTAAATCTGTTGTTTTCTATACTAATATTATAAAGAGGTAAAGTTTGTGAGATTGTAGGAAGTAATCTCTGGATCTACTAAACCGATTTTGAAAATTCTTTTACCAGTAGAAAGCCACGTTATTTGTGAGTGTCATAGGGCTATATATTAATCCGAAAATTGAAAAGACTTTTTCGTGGTAGTTGGATTTGCAAAGTAAGTCGGAGAAAAAACGGTCGAATGAAAACGTTTCTTATGAACGCTGCTTTAACGATGAGAGATATATGATTAAGTTCTAGAGAAAAGTTGTAGAGCTTGGTAATGCCTACAAAAAAGTCAGCGACAGCATATGTATAAATTTCATATTGAAGTCACAAAAGTAGTTTTTTATATTAAAAAAAAACCTTAAATCGTTAGGTCATGTTTATTGGTCATAATATTATCAACAATTATGAGTTCATATCAAAATAGGTGAATTTATCGTTTTAAGTGTTAAAAACAAAAGACCTTTCCCTTTTACTGCCAATACAGACACTCACATACACTCACAATAAGACACTCACAATAAGACACTCACAAATAACGGTAATATAATCAAATTGGCATGCAATTACATACATACATTTGCAGTAAAAATATAACCCTTCTTTTGGCAGTCAGGAAATAAATCATAACACTCAGCACTAACCGAACCACACTCATAATTTCATCACAAGTAAAAAGTTTTACCGCCCAACGAAGTGGGCACGGGTCAGCTAGTTTCAAATAAATAGAAAAAAAATCCACATAATTCAATTTGAATATACCAAGAATAGGGATTCCTACCAACTGGCTTATTTGAAATATATATTTTAACAAATATGTTTCCCCCTCGATGTACGTGTTATCCGAGATTTCGATTATCCGAGGAAATGTGGAAAGAATGTGTACAGGTAGTAACGTTATAAAGCTCAATCATTCTAAATAATGCTATGTTCTAGCGTTGGGAATTGTGTGCAACTTTGTAGAACTTAAGCTTCTGCTTCGGTTTATAATAAGTGTATAGGTGTTTGTATCGCCATTGTTGCGTGGCTAACGCGGTAGCCTTCCCGGAGCCCGCGTAGCGGAGAAAACATTCCGCAAAAAGCTTAACCGCCACCACTAAAATTTAATTACAGGCGGTGATTTTCTCCGGGCGCAGCGCGCGCGCTCGCCGGGCCGAAAACTCCGCCCCGAAGTAGCGGGGAACAAACTTGACAACCCTTCACATCCCCGCTTACGGAGCTCCGTTATCTGCTCAATTTAAAACAATAAACAGGCGCGATGGGGCAGAAGAACAATGGCGACGCACAGGGCCCCACTAACGAACTTATCTGCCGAGTGTAATTTACTGTAAATTACACATTTTCGGCATAGATAAAAGTGGCGAAGTAGCGCCATGATGCGGCAAAGATGCTATATTCAAAGATACTTCTGAAGCGGGATGTAGCGATGTTAACGATTCTGCGATCTAGATAAATGTCACTACGGTGAGTAGGTAAAATATGCGGTTTCCAGATATAGGGATGGACTGGAAACATGTCCTAACAAACATCCACATCACAACAATCAAATAAATTGGTATGATAAGTATTAGTGACGTCTCCACAATTCCAGTACAATAATTGTATAATCTATAACGTAGATCAGTGGTAATCAACCGGTTGGTCACGACTCCTTGGGATGGTCACGAGAAAACACCCAAGGGGTCGCAGGCTACGTAAAAAAAAAAAACAAAATCTTTATTTATGCTAACTTTTACAGCTTTGGAAGAGAAGCGAATCTATTATGTGTTTTGCTATTGCTTTTACAAAACTTTTTATTGATCTCAGATGGAAAAAGTTAGGAACAGCTTAAAAAATGAAACACCGTTTACAATAATGTTGTTCTCGCCATTGTTTTTATACAAACTTCATTTAATCGATGCCTACAGTTACAGCTGTGGAAGAGACTAAGGGGTGGGGGTGGGGGGGGGGGGGGGGGTTGATAGAACTAACTTATAGTCTAAGGGGGGTTGCATAAGAATTTCACTTCTTTCTACCAAAAAGGGGGTCACGATCTAAAAAACATTGAAAGACATTGACGCAGATAATCAATGAACTGACCTAAAAAATATTTTTTTTTATTGGAAATAAAGTCATGAGTCAAGTAACATGGCCTCCTCTGAGCCCCAGCTCACGGTCAGGTTTGTTTGATTGTATAATAAATTACGTAGAGAATCAATGTACCGACTTGACTAATACTCGTATTTTATTGTATTGGAAATTAAATCATGAGTCAAGTAACACAACGTATCTATGCCCCGGCGCACGTTCAAGCTACCGAGAGTACCCAGTAAACAACATTATAATAATTGACGACAACGGCGGCTGTCATACTCCACCTAAGAGTATCGGTATGCCAAACCGGCACGATCCCTAAATTAATGACCCGGGTCGATATTTAACCTTTATATTGATGACCCCTACAACTAATACGTTCTCCTGAAAATTGCATTACAGCGCAACGGAGGACGGCATCTTCCCAGACCGGCAATGCGGTCTTTAGGCGACCCTCCCTTAAGTAACAGCAATCTTTTATTTCTTAGTCCTGTAAATCATTTGTTTCAAAAAGAGCCAAACATTCCGATTAACGTTTTAATTTTTGCAAACCCCCAAATATTCTTTGAATTCACTGTAATTACACTCTCAACTTAATACTTTTAATAATGTTTACATTATAACTAATCCTTTTATTTCAAGTGAATACCATATTGTCATCGTGAAAAGTTTCAAAATGCACGATGACATCAGTCCCTGAGTGTTGATTTGCACTAATAACTTTAACTATTCAATTCAATTAATTTTGTTTATACCTACTGCAAAGCGAGATATTCATCGACTAATATGCTCAAGCTGTTTACATTATTTTATTACTAGACTACTACGAAAACCAATTAATTAAAAATGCATTTTGTTATTTATTAATGTAATGTTTACATCACAAGATATTTCCATACCTATATTACATTGTCGTTGTGTTAAGTTGACGATTAAAATCCGCTCTTGTACGTGTTGAAATATTTGTGTTAGGTGGTAAGTCTCGTTACTATTCTTTACATACCTACATAGGTAGTCAAGAATTTATTAAATTAAAAAAATGTATTTTGAAATGTGTTTGAATTTATGAAAATAACATTAATAATTAAAATAGTCATTAAAAAATAACATTAAAAAATTTGTAACGTAGTGAAATTCATTCATCGTAACATTTTTATTACAAAACAAAATAATGGCTTGTTAATTAAACTAGTCAGTAATTTGAATCTGTAATTACCTACTAAGTATACCTATAACCTAAAATATATTTTTTACAGTGTAGATATAATAATTTAAAAATACCGAGTATGATATTTTTTCGTCCCCGAAACCAAAGTGGTTCAGTTTTAGGTTCAGATAAGCCCTGCCCATTACTACTAATACTCATAGATTCCTTCCATATAAATAATAAAAGATTGTATGAATAATATCTTTAGTATTCACAACATCGAACATTCGAACCCTCACGTTCCCGCTAAGATATTTGTCTTGATAACTTAGACGCAAAATACCTCATCTCGTGTCATGATAACTTACATTTACATAAGTTTATTTCGCTCTGACTCCTGAGGTGCTCCGAATGTATAAGGTGGCGCTCTGATTTACCGACGTTCGCCGAAGTGGAGTGGCGGCAGTTGAAAAGTAATAAAAGCCCTGTTTTGAAATAGTGGCGTGACGCGCGCGACGAGTACCAGTAAATCTGTCAGACGGGCAGGGCAGCGGCAGGTTGTAGTTAGGCAGCCCTTTGCAGATTACTCTACGTCATGGGCCACATACATCAAATCGGGCAACGATAGCTTTATGTTAATTCTTTAGTTTTAGTTTATTAGGTTCAAAAAACAGTAATACCGATAATTAGCATGTCATCGATGGGTAACGTTCTTCATATTTTTTGTTTTTAGTATTTTAACCATAGATATACTAGAATAGACCGCGGGAGTATGAAGGTGGACTGGGAGCTAATGCGATAGCGGAATAAAAAGAGATAGCTGCATATGTATCCTTTATCGTCTATCCTTTTCTAGTAGCGCATTCGCGTTTATCATCACATAGCAGACATAATATTGCGTCGAAACGTTCCACTCAGTATATATTTAAGTGTGTCCCGCGCATATGCGACTAAACAAGGATAGAGGGGGCCCATATACAGCTTTCTCTTTCTATTCCTTTATCGATTTCTCAGGCTGATCGCGTTTTCTATTCTTGTATGTCTATGGTTTTGAAACAACGCTGTAAAAATAGAAAACCTAAAAATTAAGTCACAACAAACTTTTAATGACATATTTATCTTGATATATAATTGTTTTAATGCACTGAAGTTGTAGGCTAAAGAAATTTCGTTATTAAAATTTGTAACATTTTTAAATATTTTGGTTAGAATTTCGGCTATCAGATGTATTTATTTTAATACTGTTACCTAAGTAGAGAAAATCCATTAATTTAGTTTTTTAAATAATTTTAATATATAATAAGCGTGTAACAAAATATCTCCTCAATAAAATTTATCGCTGGCGCATTATAGTATACATATACATCTGTGGTGTAATGTCTGTCTGTAGTAATGTCTGTGCTACTAATGATTGGCTGTGTCTAAAATATAATGTCTGTGGTATTAATTTCTTAAATTTTAATGATATGATATTTAATCACAAAGAACAGTTAATACATTTCTAATAAAAACCTTAACTTCGTAATGTTATTAGCTTGATTAAATACTATTTATTTATTAATTAATATTTAACTTGATATATTAGTATCATAGACATACCAAGAGGCTAATGATTCAGACATAAGTATTACATATTTGAATAATATAAAATTAAGACTAACTATGTAAAGGCATATATTATTATAAGCAGTATATACCTTATTCGGACATTATACGGGTATAAATAAGGCAATGCCCACATCTTGAAAATAGCTTTTTGGGTGCTCGCATCAAAAGTATTTAAAGCTGGAGCTGTCAAACAAAATGCTTATTTGCTGTAAAGTTCGCGTAAGTAGACTCCACCATTAGTTGCGATTAGTTCGCGAGGAAGGCTCCGCAAATAAATTATGTGACAGAGTTCGGACATAATTTTCAATAAAAAAGAGACAGACATTTGCTAGGATGCTATTTAGCTGTGTTATGTTACTTGAATGCAAGCAACTCAGAAACGGTTGCTCCAATCTATCAGGTAAGAAAGGAGCTGCAGCAGTTCATGAGATCTGGATGCGTGTGATTGCGAGCATTCGCGGAATTGGCAAACAATGACATTCAACGAAATTCAAACAAGTGAAGATCACGCTCATCGCGTAGATAGAAATACAACTGCGAAGAGGACATGCTTTTAAACGCTTGCGTGCGAGTGTGGTTATAAAATCCGTGAATTAAAAAATCCGTGAATCATAAATAGTATTTCAGAGGAAGTGAAAATGACAGACCTTTGGACATTTCAACAAAACTTACCAGCTTCTCAAAAAGCCAGCAAAAAAAATAGTAGGATGCACGTTCTGTGGTATATATACTTAGGTACAAGAATTGCCCGTTTATTATTCAGTCAACAATTTGCTTGTTTTCTAGGAATGAAGTATTCTAGTGGGCAACGACTTGTCCAAAAAAATAACATATTTGTATACGTTTAAAGCCACCGCCATAAGCCTAAGATTAAAATTAAATATTATTTATTATATCGAATAGACAGCAGTTCATGAAATTATTATTATTAAGGTAAAAGCGCCTATATTCGTGGTATCCGAGGAACAGCACCTAAATCCGCGCTATTTTTTATTTCCTTGATTTCTTCTAATATTTATATGGAAGCAATTCTCTTCTTGGAGTAAGGAAATGCACAATTTCTCCGAGAATAAAACTGTTTTCACCGAAAGGTCTTTTAGGCAACGTTTATTTTATAAAGGGATTCATAGTGGCGAGTGACCTTGCCGGCGCCGGTCAAGTCGCGTGCTCCATACTGTTTACGTGCCAAAACACGCGTACCGTGCTCTACAAAAACAAAGAAAAAACACATAATTCACCCGTGTAAGCAACATCATTAACCCCTCAAATGTGAGGCGTCCCTTAAGGGATGCCTTGGCAAAATGTATACAAAATGTATATAAATTTATATAAATGTAAATATAGATGTAAATGTGCGCCGCTTTATAGTAATCCGCTCTATAGTAATGCTATAGCTCTATAGTAAACCCCGCTCTATGTAAATGTAAATGTAAATGTAAATATAAATTTATATACATTTTGCCGTAGGCAACCCGAGCTAATCGCCATTCATTTGAGGGGTTAAACGTTTTTGGGTCGAGAGTGAGTCTCTGGATAAAATAAGGTGAATATTTGATACAGTTTTGCATTAGAAATATAAGAAATCCTTAACACGGATTTAGAGCAATTCTTTGTTCAGGCGCCCTAAATCCGTGGTTGCCTCGGATTTAGATCTTTTGCGGCTTTCTCTCTTTTAAAGATAACTAAGAAAATCTTATTTCCAGTGATCTGAAGTAAATTTACTTAAATATCTAACGAGTTTTCTTATTCTCAGCTCTAAATCCGTGCATATTTTTTAGTCTATTTATATTATTTGCACATTTTTGAAGTTAGCAGATACATGTAAAGTTTGTATGAACTAAATTTATGCGTAATCAATAAGTTAAGTACCAAATTATCTAAAATTATTTGCTTTTACCTTTTAAAAATATAATTATTACCTTTTCAAACAATATGCATTTCAAATAAATAGTTTTTTCTTATGCTTTCTAACACGTTTTTAGAGCTAAATTCATGTCCATACAAACTCCTAAATCCGCGAGTCTGATTTTGTATAGATACTTAAGGCGACAGAAGACGGCGAATCAAACAATTCAAAGATTTTGTAGGTCTACTAATATTAGGGGAGCCAGGGCTATGGGGCCACCCCGAGAAATGAGGCCAAACGTTTAATTCAAAACTCCCGCGTTGCAGTCCGCTTATATACGCGGACTAAAACGCGCATATGCAGTGCAACCAACTCGTATTGGCATACTTAACTAAACGGGCTTGTGGAAAGAGAAATATATGTTTTGTGAGCGAAACATTAAAATACCGCCATTGTATATAAGGTCCGTTTTCCCCAAAAGTATAACAAATATATTGATGGGTGATAGTAAGATCAAACATGATTGCATGATTTGGTATGCAATTGATTGCTTTAATGAAAGTTTTAGTTTATATTTTCCTTATGTTTGAAACTTCACAGAAATGAGGTAATGAGGCAAGAGATGGCTTGATTATCCCAATATTGTGGTTTAAACGAAACAAAGTGCTTCACGTGTTTTTTTTCTTAGATGGTTCGGCATTATTAGAGGAAGACTAATAAGGCCACTTAGACCAAGGAATCTATGACAGAGGATTGTACCCAAGTGGCCAGCGGCAAAGTGTCAAAAGTGTGGCGAAGACTTTCAACATTCCGAGGAGTTCTCTTCGAAAACAATTCAAAAATGAAACTCCACGGGGCCTTAAAATGTGTAAACAAACAGTGCTCAGCGCTGAAAAGGAAAATATTATAATTAAACTTGTATTTGTAGTTATTTGGGGTAACCAGGCCAGGGATGACGTAATTGCCGTAACATGGGGATAATGAGGTGAGGTCATACTCAATGTTCATAGTTTACAATTGTTAAGTATCAAACTTTTGAAAACTTTCTCTTATGATGTGTTAAAGGTGATAGTCAAGATATTGAAGTTTAATTTTGTCTAGGAGCGATATCAAAACTCATAAAACTAACAATGTTTTCCTCGATTTCCCTTAAGGCGGCCCCATAGCCCCGGTTCTCCCCTACTTCTAACAGTGAATTTACCTATGTATACTTCGTTATTATTGTCATTGATAAACGGATAATGTTATTATTAGATATTAATGGCACAATATTTAAGGAGCAACGTAAACACGTAATGTTATATTTCAATGTAAATATTTTACACGCCGATGTTTTATTTTCAGCCTCAAAATGGTGCCAAGACCAAGAAAAAAATACACCCAAGAGGACTTAAAACTGGCGCTTCATCAAATCAGAAACGGAGACTCTGTGTACGAAACGGGAAAAAAATTCGGGATTCCGGAATCCACGTTACGGGATAAAATACGCAACCGGTACAAATTGAAATGTGGTCGGCCTACAATATTCAGTGAAGAACAAGAAAAACTGCTGGTAAATTGGGCTACTACATTGGGTGACAGAGGATTTCCTGTCACGAAGGAACAGTTCTTGTTTAACGTGGGAAATCTTTTAAAAAGGTTGCACCCAACAAGAAAAAATTGTGTACCGGGAAAAAGATGGTACAATAACTTTATGTCGCGTAACAAATCTCTGTCCAGGCGAGTCTGTCAATCACTAACAAGACCACGCAGCAAAATAACTATAAACACGTTACGAGAATGGTTTGAAAAGGTTAAGACCTATTTCGAACAAAATAACATCACAGACATTCTCAGCGATCCAACACGAATTTACAACTGCGATGAGACAGCTTTTTTCCTGAGCCCTAAAGGAAACGACGTTCTCGTAAGGAAAGGATCAAAGAAAGTCTACAGTAGGAGCGCTAATGACGATAAAGAATGCCTAACAGTCTTAGTAACTGTCGCCGCATCTGGAGATGTGGCACCGCCTATGGTTCTATTTCCATATAAAAAGAGACTTCCACCTGGGTTGCCTGATTCGACTCCTAAGGGATGGGGAGTAGGTCATTCAGAGAATGGTTGGATGACCCAGGAAACTTTTTTCGAGTATCTGGCGAATGTTTTTCACCCATGGCTGCTCAAGAAGGATATACATTTTCCTATAGTCCTCTTTTTAGATGGTCATACTTCCCATATATCACTAGAACTTAACGAGTTTTGCAGGGACAACCAAATAATACTAGTGGCACTTGTACCCAATGCAACACACTTAATGCAGCCACTCCATGTGGCTGCGTTTCGCCCCGTGAAGGGTATTTGGAAAAGTGTGGTTCACCAATTCAAAGTTGAAAATAACTTTGAAAAAGTTAGAAGGGTAGACTTTTGCAGTCTGGTTAAAACATGCTTAGACCAGGCATTAAAAAAGCAAACCATACAGAACGGATTCAAAAGCTGTGGTCTGTACCCTTTTGATGTAACACGGATTGACATGTCAATGCTAATAAGTGAGACGTCAGAATATAATCATAATACAATCATTCAAAATAAGGAACAAAATAAAAAAATACAAGATCTTTCTACCAACACCGATCTGAGAGAAGAGGAGATATGCCTACTTCGCGAACTTTTTGAAAGAAAAATATCAGGTGATATTCTTACAAAATTTCAGGACGCAACATCAACAGAAACTGTTCACATTGAATTTAAACAGCTCTATCTTTTCTGGAAATCTCTTCAAAATCAATCCGATTTCACAGCGACAATAAATAACACTCTAATCCTACAACAAGGGCAACAATTAATATTACCTGTAATGGAAGAAATTGTTCAAACGCCCCAATTAATCAACTTGGACGATGACCAACTAATCCAAATTCAAGTAGATGACGCCGTACCAATCTCTCAAACATGTGTCTTAAATGATAGCCAGCCAATTCAAATAGAAATTGAATTCGTCAACCAAATGCTTCAAACCCACCACACACTGGATAAAATTCAACAAACCCAAACCGTAATAGATGAACTCGGCCAAATGTCACCAATTCAATCGCTTAGAGCAGCTGAACACCTTCAAACTATTACAGACGGAAAAGAAATGAGTGAAACCTGCTTTCTGCTTCAAGAACGGCCAACCAAACTTTTAGCAGAAGACTTGAATCATATAAACGGAGGAAGTAATAAAAAAAAAGCAGAATGTCATACAATTTCCCACATCCCAGGTGAAATCTCTAAGCCATGCACCACTCAACAGCCATTAACTCAATCCACATCAGAAGACACATGTGAAGAATCCAATTTCTATACTCTCCTACCTGTACCACAAACTGAAGTTATGAATGAAAATGTAAGAGAATTGCCCGACATACACACCCCCAAAAGCCGACAAACTAACCGGTCAAATAATGTGAAAGAAAACATTCCTAATCCAGATCATAAAGGTAGCGGGCAAATTTCTGTCATAGTCGATATTCATGAGCATCGAAAATTATCAGAACCCCGCGTAATACGAGATTGCATTGATAAAATAACATGTCATGACACCATTTTCGAAGAACTTCCAAACTTGCGCAATCTTGAGGACCTTAATCAAGGATCCTTATTTTCTGACACATCAATAAACTGGGATAGAGTTTCTGAATTTGAGGCTGTCAGTCCAGTATGTTCAGAGCCCATAGATCTTTCAGAACCACAAAGATTAAGAGCAACAGAAAATATTGACTTAACCAGAGACAACTACATTACACCTAAAAAAGGCTTCCCTACTCCTTTCAAAGATGTGTTATACTTTCCTAAAAAAATAACGACCGATTCGACGAAGGTTAAAAAGGTTATGAAAAAAATTCTTCCTGTCGTTGCTACTTCCGACGAATTTGTGGAATACCAAAGACGTGAAAAAATGGAAAAGGAAAAAAAACTACTTTTAAAAACACAGAAGGCTGAAGAGAAGAAAAGAAAATCTTTAGATAACACCAATATGAGCATAAATAAAGTTAAAAAAACGAAAACTTTTAAATCAGGGAATCAAAATAAAGGAAACCCTGCCAATGACAAAAATTATAAAAAGATCAATGTCGGCGATTGGGTTATCGTTACTTATGAAGAGGAGTACTTTCCTGGTCTTGTAATTACAGTGAATCCCCAAAGTTTGGTTGTGAAAACCATGCATATGTACAAAGATAATTGGAAATGGCCCCAAGTGGATGATGTGTTGCCGTATTCGCTAGACAAGCTAGTTACGTCAATAAATCCACCATCATTTACTCGCCAGCGTGAAGTCTTCAGTGTTCCCGAAATAAAAACTTTGCGGAAAAATAACAAATAAGATTATTCATTTTGTGTGTTAGATTTTATCACATATTGGTTTTAACAAATTCTAAAACTAATCAAAATTACTATTGAAGAAAAATGCATCATCATAGGTTATAAAACTGAGCCATTCGTTTTATTGGACAATACATATGCAACACTCTGTTTCAACTTGCGACAAGAATAAGCCTTAGCAATAGAAATTCTGTTCTTTTTGTGTTTATGTGACTGTTTTAAATACTCTTTTTTTGAATAAAAATTTTATTGTCTTGAATACTGTACTGTCATTTTAAATTATATCATCGGTACACATATTTATGGTATGAGTTGAAAAAGATCAAGCTCGATGCCGTGCTTGATGATGAGGATGAGGTCAACTTGTATTGGAGTTTGTCGTAGTGGCCAAGTAACACCTTTCGGGTTGCCAACCATCCCGGATTGGCCGGGATTGTTTTGGAATTGGAATAGCTGATCCTTATCCCGGATGAATTCTAAACTGCCCGGAAATTTAGAGAAAACTATTCTAAATTATATATTTTTTTATTTTACGATAAATATCCGCTTACCTGACATGACAAACAATGGTGTCTCTTAGAAGCCAAGAGACAATAGGACAGTAATAAAAAAATGGGAGATAAAGGTTTTTTTTTAGCAGGTACAAAGTACAAATATCGAAAAAAAATAGATTTAAAAAATATATAATAAGTAAACAAAACCTGTATTTATTTTTTTTTCATACAATAAAAGTTTCCTAAAATAATAGGTAATAATGGCTGACTGATAATAATGATGTTTAGTGTTGAGCTATTTGTCCCGGAAACGTCCCAAAAAAAATTGGCAACGCTAAACACCTTATAGAAAAGTTACCTCGGATTTAGAGCCCTACTACCGCGGATTTAGATTTTATCACACGGATTTAGAGCATTCTGCCCACATCTGAACTTTTATTTTTCTTATTTTTAATATTTGTTATATTGGCTATTTGAACGTATTTTTATATACGTGAATATATTTCTGAGTCACTTAAATAAATTTTATGTGCACAATATCACCAGAAATAAAATTGTTGGGGGGACAACGTTAGATGTCCAGATTTACCTCGGAGATAGGGGCTTTTACCTTATTAATAATAATAAAATGCCTTATTCGTAGCAAAAGACGAGCTCATTGCCTGCAAGCAATATTTTAGATCTAACCTATACTATTGTATGAACATTATTTGCGGTAGATGCTAATTTAACCTATATACAGAGTTTGACAAATACAAAAAAGGATGAGAAGAAATATATATGTTTAACTCTTTGTGGGCACAAAATATGCCACACCAAAATAAACTAGCACCTATAAGGATGGATAGGTTTAAAAAAGGAGGAGAACGGGAATTGAAAAAATAATAAAATTGTTTAAGTGTATTTGTTAAAACAATTGTTTATGGCTGTTTTTTACCTAAAGAAAAAAAAAGAAAAAAAAAACAGATTTTGGTTATTTTTAGAAATACTCTGCTCCTGGTACTATAAATGTGAATGTACATATTTGGACGCTATACTTATTTGAGAGCTCTTGGGAGGTTTCATAAAGTGTTTTTAGTTGTTTTAATTCGTGTTCCCGATGACACATGTTAAGTTATTCTAGGCTTCCGGGCTATTTAGGTTGTGTGCGTAGCGGCGCAGAACAAAGGGCGCCACTCGAGTCTTTCCTTTGCCTTTGCCTTTGTTGCGTGACTGGCAAAGCGGCGACGCGCCACTCAGAAGTGTGCCACCCGAACACGGGAATAATTTATTGGAATTTTTATTATTGTTTTATTGCTTACAGCTCACTTTCGTGGCCCGTATATTACGCGTTAAGGCCCACAGATCATGTCACCGTTGTTCGATTAGCATAAATTTTCTGTCGCTACTGGTAAATCTGTAAGTGTGTGACATGCATTAATACAGAAGGGGCGATAACGTCAGTTTGAAGGGAGGTACTCACTCGGTTGCGGTTTTGCGACTCTTGCTTCTTTTTGGTTCATTCTCTTGGTTTATCTCAGGCATTCTACTCTAGCCGATATATTCGCGCTAGTTTAGTTACTTGTCGTCGCGACTCACGTTGCTTGCTGACAGTCGAGTCTCTGCCTAGCCCTGTTTCTGCGATAAATATTTTTTATTCTTTTTAATTTATTTGGGAATTTACAATTATCTACATTAAATGGACATATACTCGTACAATTACAATGTCATAGCCGAGAATCCAGTAGCGAAAAACTGATAACATGTTATGCAAGAAACTGTTGCTAGTAATCATATTTTAATGTCGCCTAACTAGGAAATAGCCTGTTATAAGGCGGACATTTAAATTGTTGTAATTATATTATTATGAACCAATATAAAAAAACTGAGTAATGTAAAATGATAAAAAATGGGGAATTTATACAATAAAACCTATGTATTATTATTAATTCTTACAAGGTGGAAAATTAAATATAAAATTCATAATATAAAAGTGAAATTGATAATATAAAATTGTTAACTTTAATATAATCTTTAAAAAAAGATGCAAAATTAGCTAGTATTTAGATAATCATAATATCTTACAAATAGAGTGAGATAGTCAAACCTAATTATTAGTATTAAAAATTAGTAAAATAATAAAATAAAATGGGAATTAAAATACAAGATGAGATAAAAGATATAAAATTGTTAGCCATAGCCCAATCATATTATCTATACCCATGTACTTGGAATCAGTTGTGTTTTATTTGATTATTCATGCTTTTATTGTATATTCTGAATGAATAAATTGAATACTGAATACTAAAAACATATGCCTTCTTGCTCTTACGTATTTAATAGATAATTACTGTCCGGGTAGGCGCGGTTTTAGAGCGATCACCGCAGTCCGCGTGAGCGGTCGTACCATGTACCTCGTCGGCGTCTTTGTTCGAAATGTATCCTTTTTATACTGTTTGTGGCGGTTCCGTTTCATGGCATCGTAGGTAATTTTCTAACATAATCAAAATTTCTTAAACCTTTATACACCGTGCGATTTTACACCGTGCGATTTCGGCCCAACTTATTATATAATGACAATCATTTCCGGTCGGTTGGATATTAAATCGTCCCCTGGCAGCACGTAGGCGGTCACCCATTTTTTGTACTATCCACACCAAACGTTGCTTTACTTTGGTGATTTGACTGGAGGAAATCAGTGCCATATATCTAAGTAATTTAATTTTCATTTGGTTTCTTCCAGTTATGATTCCCTATATTTAACTATTCGAGTAAAGTTTTAAACACTAAAGCTTGGATGTATGTCCGAAGCATTCTCTCAATTAAAAAAAATATATTCAGCTTAATGAGTATTGTTATTTTCAACATTATCGTCTTTTCGTTACGACTTTTCCTTGCTATAATCGTCGTTCTATTATCTTTTTAAAATCCGCTATATAGGTATATTTTTACCTTATATTAAATTCTTATTATATTTTGTTAATATTTTTAAAAGTTAAATTTGTTTTGTAGAAATATTTTTGCGGTCGATTAGAGTAAGTTCTTGCTTTGTGAGTTTCCTTAAGATTTCTTTTTAATTTCCTGTTTTGGTTATGTATTAATAGACTAAAAGACATCAAATTGTTATATATCTTTCAAAATAAATATATTATTTGATGGCAACTAACTGGTAATAAAATGCAATAATCTGAGTTTATGCTTCCGTAAAATAAACGCAAAGATTTACACTTTCTAAACAAAAAATACTGCATTCAAATCAGTCACTAACCTTAGGCTGGCAAGACAAAACAAGCAACCAATATTAATAATTTAACGGAAAGAAGGGAGAGTGTACAGAATTTTATTCATTATCTCTCGTGATGATGTATGCAGTATTACAGGTTCACTAATTTTGTATATCTTTAGCACATTAGTCGTAATAAACCTGACCTCACTACATTCCTGAAAGATGGGATAGTTTATAGAAGTATCTCTCGTAATGATGTATGCAGTATTATAGGTTCACTAATTTTGTATATCTCAAGCACATTAGTCGTCATAAACCTGGTCTCACCACATTTCCCGGAGCTTTTGTCGCTGGGAGCAACGAAGCTCTTGAAACTTTAACAAAAATATATTGCAGTCTCTCGGAGAGCGTTCACCTCCCGGCGATATGTGTGCATTGTATATTTTTGTATTGTACGCCAGCGTTTGTGGGGATAGGTGCTTTTTAGTGTAACGATGTATCCCATATGAAACTTGCTCGGGGTTACGACGTTTATATGGCCGTGTTGACGCGACGAGAGCCGCATCCTATATGTGTGTATGGTGGCGTCTCTGTCGTTTGGTTTACGACGATAAAGAAATACGAAGACAGGCAGAGATGAAAATGTTGAGGTTATTGAAGTTTGCCACCTCAGTATACCAATTAAGTAAATGATATTTCATTTTATACGTTTTTCTTATGTATAGTACAAGATTTTCGTGACTCTCAAGATTCTATAATATTATATCTTTATTTTATTTTATTTGTCTCACAGTATATATTTACTATGATAACTAATTGCACGTTACTTTCTTTAGAGGGAATACAACTGTCTTAAAAAGTCGGACGATCAAAAGTATTAGTAGTATATGCAATTAGGTATTGCATTTATTAAATTTATGCGGGATTACGCCTTTCCAGGTTACAAATAACAACATTAAATATTCTTTTATATTCCTTAACTGATAAAGAAGCATTAAACCCTTATACACCTCCCAATATGAATCAGTCACTGATCTAAATTCATCGCAACCCAACGGTTGATTCAAGTTAACCTAAATTAATATAAGTTCCTGTCCAACTCGTACTATGCAAGCGTAGGACTTGGATGACGACTTATATTAATTTAGCGGAAAGGCGGGGCAGTTTGTGTTTCTCTGTAGTATCAATAGAAAGTGTAACACGTACTATGCAGTGAAACGCGTACTAATTTTACGTACTAATTTATAAAGCGTATGCATTGGAATACATAGAAATTTGTAACACATATGCAGTATAACGCGTACTAATTTTATATATGCGAAACCTATTTTGTCGTCCTGTGTGCTTGTAAAATATCAAATGTTGATTTTAATACCAACTATCCATTTTGGTGACACATTTTAAATTTAAACAAACAACATTCTGCTGTGCAGCTGCTGCCAATTGACATATAATTATAATATTATCGATAGATTGTTTAAATACTATCACGAATTATAAAATTCTCATTTGAAATAAATAATTTAAAAAAATCCACGATGTGCAAAGATTACTAGTGTATAGATAGCCTCATCTTCGCCTTTTATTATCAGTGTATGGTTAGAGCGATCTCCTCGGGGCGCAGACACTCGCCGCTAAGCCGGCGGTCCATTGGGCAATGTGTCTCCGAGCTGGATGAGCGGATTCGTTCGATATACCCGACCCGTGTATATTTCCTGAGAAGTGAAATGGTAAAGCGTAGCAGAGATACAAGATAATATAAAAGTGTTGGTTCGAACAAGTCTCCACGCAGAAGTAATAAGGTAAACATTTATCAATTTTGTTAAAGAAATGAGCTTGCGATAATCACGATAGACACAGAAAAGTTAGATAGAGTATCATAATAAAATCATCTTTGTTGATTTTTGTCTGTAATCGGCCAGTGAGGGAACAATGTATGGAAGCATACGTCATAATATCAACAATATAAGATATTTATATAATATATTTAGCCATTTCCTAGTACTATGGAATAACTTCTGCGTTTTCTAGGCAATGCTTAAAGAATACATGACGAATTAAGAATGAGATTTCCAATACAAAGTACCGACATATTAGTAATTACATTTTGGAAGCAAAGATTATCGCAGTTTTTTCACACTATAAATAAAAAAACATGTTATTCCGCCCTGGTCAATGCTGATTACAACATGGTGCCATCAATTTTAAGCATTCCTTTAAGTGCTTGTAAACCAAATAACAACTACAGCTTATGTAATTCGACTGGAGAAGACTGACGATATAATCTATATACTCCCGGGATGAAGAAGTACCTTGGCTCCGTAAGCTGCAGCCAACAATGTTGTAATCGCCAACTTTCTGTAGCGGACATCAAACCAGAAGGAGAAGATAAGACATACTGTCAGGCCGAATTGCTCGACAGTATACACTTTTTGAGCATCTATCGAGCGTATCATTAGTAAGATACAGAAAAAAATGTTTGCATTGTCGTCGAGGCTGGGTGTAGAATCAGATCATGCCCACCATAAAAATGCATTGTCATCGGAACTGAACCAACGAGTAAATTTCATCTTCATACGGTAAGAGGACGTAGATTTAGTTCAGCTTGCAAGATTTAACCCAAACAAACTAATATACAAACTAACAAACATTGCAAGGTCACTAAAAGCTTGTAATAAGGAGAGACACATTTAAAGTCCCGCAGCTGTTCATATAAAATTACAACGCGTCCGTGTTTAAAATTGTCGGCGGTACACTTCACCACGATATAGGTAAGACTTTAAAGATAGATAGAAAACGACCGAGTGTTTCCTAAATATTTAACGAACCTTCACCCTCGCTCGCCTTTTAAACTGTAATTCTAATCGCGTTAAAGATTTAAGAACGCCTTACCATACATTTCAAGCCGCCAGGAACTAGAGTGTATACACGTGGCTGAGACCATAATTAAAAGGTGGAATAACATACCTGAAACAAAGAAATTCTTTATTAGTTGTTTTATAGTTGACGTGGTGTAATTAACGTACAGTTTAGACTTAAAAATATCGCGTTTTAGCTTTATTTCACGCCGTTACTAGTTCAAGCTCAGAAATTCATATTATTATCAAAGTTTTCACTTCACATATAATTAAAATTACTTAGTTAAATGTTCAAGTCTGATAGAATGTTCTATACCAGGGTAATTGAAACTTGACAAAAATATCTCATAGTGCAAGATAATTAATATTTAAATACATACAGTTTAGACTTAAAACTATCGCGGTTAAGTTTTTTTTACGGTATTACTACCTACTTCAAGTTCAGAGACCCATATTACTATATTTTTTTCGCTTCATATATGTTTACAAACCGCAATATTTTTGGTATTTTAACTGGATATGAGACCTGGGTTATGAGATGGAATATGATTCAGAAATCAAGCTGCAGTATCGACTGCAAACTATGGAGTTTACGTGTTTCCAAACGAGAATCCATCCGAAAAAACTCAAACATGGATCAAACATCGGCAAGGAAATGGTGGCGATATTTTTTCTGCACGTGGCTGATAGTTTAGTTAGAAGATCGTAAAACAATTAATGGCAAGTGCTACAGTGAAGTCTGCTTGTCATTTATCTCTAAAATAGTTTAAAGTAAAACTTCCGCGTTCTGAATTAAGAAGGGTTCTTTTGCACCATGACAAAGTATCGCCATCCTAACCAATGATTTTTGAATACCACACTCATTCAAGAGGTATCTTATCCGCCTTTTAGCTCGGATTTGTCTCCATATAATTTTCTAATCTATCCAAAATCAAACTAAAACTCATTGAAACTTGCTCCGTCAGCCATGAAGCCAGAAATGCTTTGGATATGTTCTGGGTAGCGTTCCAAAGATGACATCCTCCAGTATTTTTGATATTAATATGTATACATAGATGCTGATAGAGAGTACTTCAAATATTTAATTAAAATATTTTTTAAATCATCAATATATTTTGTATACGTATGTATTACTACCATTTTGTCTCATTGTGTCATGTAGACTACTGCTCGGAAAAGTATCTTTTCTATTATTCACATACTATATATTTCCTTTAATTAGCAAAATAGATTAATAATATGCGTTTTCGTCCTAGTGATCATCTGTTTGCTTTAAATTTGAAGTAATATCTTATATTTTAAATTTAATAACCACGTTGAAATAAGTGAATATTTATAATGTTGTGAGCTCTGGTTTCGTTTCAAGACTCCTAGGCATATAATTTTTGTCTATCGAAAAAATAACATGATCTTAAAAAATCGAAAAGGGTGGATTATATATCATTTTCAGAACCAAATTTTAATCTCAGTTACGTGATAACGTAAGCAAAGCATGATAAAAGAAGAAGGGTGGGATTTCCGCGACTATGAAATTGAATAAAAATGTATCCAACTCGTTTAATCCGGCCTTCACCAGTCTGGTGCCACGTGCATTTTCACTCACTCGACGCGGCAAAGGGAGGCAAGACCAAAGGTGTTCTTACCTTTTTGTGTGTTTTCCCTTTATTTTTTTTTGAGCAGGGGAAGAGTTTTTGTCCGCCGAACACGTAGAATAACGTTTCCCACCGCGAATGTTGAGTGAGAGAGGTTGCCCTTTTTGCTTCTCCGACCTCTCTTCGTCCGCATCTACGCTATCTTTCGCTCTCCCGCGCGAATTAGAGGTAAACATTTTCTGTGTTACAGAAACCATTTAACTATTTACAGTAGTTTTTACTCCGTGAAAACACTGTTGCGGATAGCTTACTTTACTTTAAAACACGAAAGGGTGGAATAAAAATTAACTAGTAATATACGATAGTTTTTCCACATCCCTCCAGTCACCGGTAGGCCATATATGCAGGTTTTCTGATATTAATTCATTACAATATGGACGTATTGTTTTATAGACTGGGGAACTAGCTTAAGAAATACCTAATAAACAATAAGTATTATTATTTAGATTTCACAAAATAATTCTCTATGCGTTCTCATTAACATTTATTAATTTTAGACAATTGTATTGCAAATACCATTTTAGCATATTTTAGTTAAATTATTCTCCTCGATCTGCTTTATTATTTTTGACTATTGAATACTACTTATTATTTTTTATTATATTATTTCAGTGCCTATTCAAGTCATTTTCAGTTTTTTTAACGAAATGTATATTTTTTTGTTTATTTTATTACTTCTTGGCTATTAATTGAATACTTTTTAATAACTTATTATTTTTAGAATAGGAAAATTTTCTTTCGTGTTATACAACCTAGCGTAAAGTAGAAAACTCTGATCTACTTACCATTTCTCGCAATACTGCGTTGACCGCTTATATATATGTTACATGGGATCAATTACTTGCCTCGGTTTAATTTTTTTGTCAATTTTTGAATAATTTGTCATTAATGATTTCCTTCAGAGAAAAAATATCACCTGACCTTTAAGTATTGATATAACGCATTCAAAAGTTAAATTATACCTTCCATTCGTTAATGATGGAACCCATAGAAAATGACTACCTATATATTTTTTTGTTACAACAAGATTACTCCGGTCTCCCGAATGGTTACGAGTTCAAGGTCGCTTACACAGTGCTCTCCCTTACTAAGCAGTGATACGGTGCTTGCCGAATCTATCGCAGACAACGGCGTCCGTTATCCGGCTTTCATCCGGAATCGGGTAGCCGATTGGTCGTTTCACGAGCAGTCGCCGTAAGGTGAACAACTGCCCCCGCTCTATAGGAGACCGTACTGTTTACAGAACCCCCGACTGTCAGTCAGAATTCATAACCGATATTGCACGGTGCGCAAACCGTCCAGGAGCGCTAGAAGATTGACTCCTGGGGAAAACTGGCCGCAGGCCAGAGTCCTACCCGGGCTCGCACTTCATATGTGGAGGCCGCCGGATGGGTGTTGACCCGTGAGTTTGACCGACCCTGAACAAATGGCTCTTAGTGCCCAACTGCAACAGGGCCCATTACTATCGAACATATATATGTTGGTTTTCCTAATTCCGCACTTCACTCAAATATTCGAATTTTTATGACAGAAAATAAAACAATTCCCCTTTTAGCTCTAAAGCAGTAGAAATGTACAAAGCCCTTTAATATATGTACCCTTATTTCTTTAGCTCTATTACTGTCCTAAATTACAGTTTCCCATTTTAAACCATTTCTGAGATAGGCGTTCGGCCGAATGAAATCGCGATACCCTTTTCACTCCCTCAGGGAATTTGGAAAAATTCTTGAATAGGACTTTCTTTACTTTTTTTATGAGAACAAGTAATTTGAATTTCAAATTTATATTATAACGCCTTCAAAAGCTCAATTATTTCAACCCGATCGAAAACCTCTGGGCCATTTACAAAAAATGACCATTCAAGATGGTTTGTACAACGAAAACCAAGATGATCAGTGCAGTAAGTCAAGTCTGGTTTAGCGATGATAAACTGAAAGGTAACTGTCAAAACCTGGTAAATTCTACGCCTATCAGAGTGAAAGGTGTTATTAACTCAATAGGGTACATTCTATATTAAAACTAGGAATCCATAAGTACCAGTACTGTTTTTAGATGTTTATATCCAATAAAGAACTTTGCAAAGAAAAATACTCTTCGTTCCAATTAATTCGCACGGTACTGTACTATCGTACATTACGGTCGAAATAATAAATGTAATAGTGATTCGTTTTGTACGCAGAACTTGTACTCAGTGAGCTCGCAGGACTGTTTCAGTGTATCCAATAAGTCTGTGCGAGTGATGCGAAGCGTAATCGCGTAATTGAATTGGCGGTATGTCGCTCGTCATAAACGAAGATTGTCAGTCAGGTGACGCGCATCAGTGGGCTACACAACGTTGCGATGGAGGGGTGAGGGGGGGGGGGGGGGTAGGGGGGGGGGGGGGTTAAGGAGGAGGGTTAAAACGGGTAAATCACGTTGAATGCTGATGTAGATATCGCCACATATGTATAACCACGTCGTATGATCTTCACAATATTTACAATTCATAATGCGTTTGGCATGTTTGAAATAAACAAGTTTTTACTTCACCGGCCTACCAACCGACGAGGAGGTTAGTATATAGTAGGATAGTATTGTGAGCGCGATAAAATTTTTGTCGAGATGAAGACAGATATATAAATTCCCCCCTCCCCCCCTCCCTCTAGACAATTAAGACCATTTTCAGACTGAATTCTCTCGGTCTGTCTGTCTGCCTGTGTGTTTGTGTATTCCTTCCTCCACGATAGCGCCCAAACCCTTAATCCGATTGAGCTGAAATTGGGTATGCAGGAATCATTTGGTCATAGCAAAAGTTGAAAAGATTCGGGTTGAAATCGGTCCACCAGTTTAATATTAAACTCAAAATTTGGACATAGAGATTTGAAATTTAGACGAGAGGGAATGCTCATAGATTTTATTTATAAAATTATTATTCAAATGAAATCAGTCCTTGGCTACATGGCGGGAATAGTAGATTGTATCACAAGGGAGCAAAATAATATTTTTACGGCGAGGGCGCTTTTTTGAATCTAGACCGAAGTGAGGGATTTTAGAGTAGAATCCCGAGCGTAGCGAGGGATTCTTTAGTAGAATCCTGAACATAGCGAGGGATTCAAAAAAGCGCCTGAGCCAAAAATATTTTGCGCCCGAGTGATATACTCTACTTTTTTACATCCTCTATGAGAAAATAAAAGGTGCCTCATATTTTATTGCAATATTATTATTTAATAAAACATAGAGTATCAACTAAATTGAAATTAAATACTATCTAATAATAAAACACCACCGTCGTACCAGCCATCTTTATTCAAACAATATTTGCGTTTGATTTCTTCGGCCCTGAAGACTAAGATGTTCCAAATTCAAAAAGTGCGCCGCAAAGATTAATTGTGGCGCACTTATTCAAAAAGTGAGCCGCAAAGATAATTGCGCCGCACTTATAAAGTTTCTTATAGAAAACACCACTTTTGGGCGCACTTAAAGGCGAACCAAGTCGTCCTTTTCGAATAGATGGGATGAAAAGTCTTTGGGTGACACATCCGTTTTTTTTTCGTTGAGAGGAGTCACGTCTATGACGATTCACTCCGCTGCACCTGCCTCGATAAACAAACAAATTCTTGTTTATAAAATTCTCTCCGTGCCTATTTCAAAATGTCCGCAAAAATGCAAAGGAGCGTGTCTTCAAAGACGCGACACCCGTTTCATTTTTTTAATGATGTGAAAATCCGCGAGCCGCGCGCTGAGGGCGGCATGGAAGCGACGTTCCCGCTATCGCCGGTCCCGTAATTAAATAGGAACCATCGGGATGACAGTCGAAACTCGTTCCGGTGTCGACTCAGCGCTGATACGAATCAAAGCGGAATAAAAGTGGGCGCTCGACCGTCACGAGACTCATCCCCTTCCCTCGCTCCAGCCACAGATTGGAATGAAAATTCATCGGAACGAAATAAAACAAAATATTTTTCCAATAAAATAAATCGGTTGTGTCACCAGTAGACCTTCCCGACCAGTAACCAAGGACTGATTTCATCGGAACATTAATTTCATAAAAAAACGATGAGCGCCCTCTCTCGGTCAGCGGACGAACCAGGTTGGATTCAATTACATACGTTGACCCTTACTAGAGAAATGAACTGCGTCACCCAAGATATTAAGGGGCCGTACACGAAATTTTGCGCATTTCTTGAATTTACGTAATTTTGCAGACGTGAATTTAAGGTTAAAATGCTGTATTTCTATAAGTTTTATTGCCCAACATAAAATTTCATTTATATTATTGTCTAATGAGTGAGCTACTTTTTAGAAAATTATTATAGAATTTTGATTAATTGAGCTTAAACCGGCGACTGTTTGTGAATTTTTGCTGTAAGAGGGGTTAAGAATATAACACGTTTACGAATCGTTTTGACATCTAAACGGTATGAAAAAATTTCAATGTATTGTTGTGAAAGTACTCTATATAATAAGCGGATCACTTTTTACTACTTTCATATAAAATTGTTGATAAAAAAAATATTTAACTTTGTCAAATTTTTTAGAAAATGGGCGAAGAATTGCTTTTGATTTTGGCCTTTTAGAACTCTCGTTCATAAAATAAAAACAACAGAAATAAACTTTAGTTCAATAACAATCCATTTCCTCAAAAAAAAGTGCAAAATATTAATTAAAATTGGCAATAAAGTCTTTTAAAACAATCTAATTCTTGCGTTATGATACTCGCCTATGAAACGATTCACGCCTCAAGTCAGCTAGTCCCCGCCGAGCGCTCCAAAGGGCGGACGTATCTTTTTGGCTCCGAAAATCCTACCTACCTATAGTTATATTATACCATTGATTATAGAGGTATCACGGCCCAAATCGATTTCGCACACGGCCTCTTAATACTTGCTTTTTGTTTGAGCAAATAAAGCGTTTAATTATTATTATTATTATTATTAAAAGGTATGGCAGAATTTAAATATTATCAGTGTAATTGTATATAAGATATTCCAACCAAAATTTTACAACATTATTTTGACCCAGCAGGGCATCTGTGTACTGTCTGGTACTGTGTAGTCTCTAAGACTAATAATAGTCTTAGTCTTAAATATTAGTCTCAAACTTTTTTGGCGAGACCGTCCGACAGAATGGAGAATTCAGCGATCGGCATCGAAGAAAACCTGGCTAAATAACATCAAAGACGACCTTAAAAATCAACGATTATCGGCTAGGGATGCTCGAGATGTGGCAAAAAATCGTCAAGAATGGAAGCGAATCGTGAATGGAGTACGAGATCCAACGGCACCGACAGCAGCGTATCGGCTGCGAGGGCGACCCGCTCCCCAATCGCCGGCTACGGAATAAATAATAAATAAATAAAGACTAATATTACGACATTGACATTGCAATGGCACCCCCTGGTGGTCCGATTTCAACCACAACAATTCAAAATCCAATAATAAGCAATATTTTTTTTTGCGTCGCTTGTATAAGATATATTCCAACCATATTTCACAGCGTGAGTTCGGCCCTCGACGCACCTATGTACCTACTTTTAAGTCTCGGACTGAAATATTTCGAGATCAAAATATGACTAGGACGTACCCTGGTGGACCAATTTCAAGCAAAAACATTTTCAACTCTTGCCATGACCAAATGATGCCTGCACGCCAAATTTCAGTCCAATCGGTTCAAGTCTTTGGGCGATATCGTGCAGGAATACACACACATAGGCAGACACACAGAAGTGCGTTCAATAGTAGATTGTATCACAAGGGAGCAAAATAATATTTTTACGGCGAGGGCGCTGTTTTGAATCCAGAGAGAAGTGAGGGATTCTAGAGTAGAATCCCGAGCGTAGCGAGGGATTCTTTAGTAGAATCTTGAACGTAGCGAGGGATACAAAAAGCGCCCGAGCCAAAATTATTTTGCGCCCGAGTGATACACTCTACTTTTCATCACCCTCTATGAGAAAATAACAACGACAAAAACAAATGACGTTCGCGCGTTTTTAATTTCATTTGTTTTTTTTTATTCAGCCGGCGGCGCGACTAGGGGCCGTCGTACCAGCCAGTCTTTATTCAGACATCATTCGCGTTCGATTTCTTCGGCGCTGAAGTCTAAGATGTTCCAAATTCAAAAAGTGCGCCGCAAAGATAAATTGCGGCGCACCTATTCAAAAATTGAGCCGCAAAGGTAATTGCGGCGCACTTATAAAGTTTCTTATAGAAAACACCACTTTTGGGCGCACTTAAAGGCGAACCAAGTCGTCCTTTTCGAATAGATGGGATGAAAAATACATTCCTTTCTCGTCGATTGGTGGGCCAAAGAAGTAAAGGTGTTACTAACACTTAATGATTGGTTTGATTTTCGTATGTTAGATTATGTGTGTATCTAAATATTAACATAGTCCTAATAATTATGATGCCTAATATTACTTTTTTTATGAATAAAATTCACAAAGAAAATAATTTCATCAATTCAAGTGTAGAATTCTAGTGAAATGATGTGTTCGACGCCTAATACCAAATATATTTTTTTAATATGTCAACTAACTGTAATGCTGTAAAGAAAATATTTCGAGACTTCCTGAGGAGATTTTTTGAATAACGGTAAATGGCGAGGCAATGAGAAAAAACGCGAAAAGCGTAGTTGTTTCCGCGCGGTTAGTCTGGTCCGCCCCGCGTCAGCCAGTCTGGTCCGAATTTCTTGGAAAGATTGTTAGATTTTTTTGATTTTATTAATAAACTAATTGACAGGAGTTCATACACTTGGTAGAGTCAAACTTGACAAAAAATACTGCTAGGATATGAATATATGTGCCGACTGTATAAGGTACATTATTATAAAATTTCTAAGCTACATACAATAAACAACATTTTTCGATATTTATACAATAAACAGATTCAATCAAAATTCTTCGATAATTTCACAAATTTTCATATAGACAATAATACTAATAATCAATCAAAATTATTTAATAATTTTACAAATTATGCTATGGACAGTAACAGAAAAAATTACAAAAAAAAACAGATAATAAAACTGTAATTATAATATAAAAAAGTAAAAAAAATAATAGTCAATCATCAAAACTCAGTTTAAAAATTATCAGTGATTTAATAATCAATAATAGAAAGAATATATATGGTCAAGAAGGCATGAGACCTGAGAAAATTCGATAATATCCTTAATCCCATAAATTGAGTTTTATTTAAAATACACTGCACCCTTTTCTCAAAGTAAACCTTATCAAGGCCCCTTATGCAAAATGGCAATCTATTGTAAAATATATTAACGAAGAAAACGATTTTGAACCTTAATCATTCGCTCTGAAATGACGCAAGTCCTCTTTCTTTCGTGTATTATGCGAATAAATATTCAAATTAGTTGAAGAACTCGTAATATTTTTGCTTGTATGCATGATGTTTTGATACATATAAGCGAGATATAAATTGATGTTACCAGATTCGATAAAGTAATGTTTTTTTTTTTTTTAATTTTAGTGATAGAATAATGTAGCGACTATGTATTATATTATTATCCCTGTGTGAATTATAATGTTTTTTTTTATTTGTCATAATTATTATCAGGTTTATTATTTTGTTTCTAAAAGAAGTACGATGATTCTAAAAGAAATTCAAAAATATTGACGATAAAAATAAATTGTGTACCTTAGTACAGGCGGCCGCCTAGTTAGGACTTGACTATTTAAAATTGTAAAAAATGCAAATTGAAAATAAATAAATATTTTTTTTTTTGAAATGCTTGTAAGATGTTAGTTAGCAAAGATATTGTGAACAAATTTCTAATTGCTCGTTTTGGTAAGCAAAATGACATTTGCCGCAATTATCCATAACATGATGCCATACAGAATGGAAATAGGCAATATTGTAAACAAATTTATAATGGCTCGTTTTGGTAAGCGAAATAATATTTGCCGCAATTATCCATAACATGATGCCATAACTTAATACAGGATGGAAATAGGCAATATTGTAAACAAATTTATAATGGCTCGTTTTGGTAAGCGAAATAATATTTGCCGCAATTATCCATAACATGATGCCATAACCTAATACGGAATGGAAATAGGCAAAGTAATCAGTTTTGACAGCTTCAAAGTTGCATAACAGTTTAATTTTTTTATGGCATATGTGACGCTGCTTAATTGTTTGCTCAGTTCTTCTAGGTGAGTTGATCATTCAGATTCTATCAATGTGGATGCCTAGAAATTTAGTATGATCAATATTTCTATCACCATAGTGAATGCTGAGACATTATTTTGGGATGGACGAAGAGAGAAACTTGTGGAGTTTGATTTAGATGCATTAAGAGATAATTGATTTAATTGAAACAAAGTACCTAGCTTTTGCAGGGTAACACCAATTTGCTTAAGGAGGTGTTTGAGATTTTCATCGCTGAAAATTAGTGAGATATCGTATGCATACATTACAATTTCATTACTCAAAAAAGTACTAATGGAGTACCACAAGGTCCATTCTGGGACTTTTCTTTTCCTTGTATGCATCAATGATGTACCGGATTGCGTGATATCAGATAACGTTATCTGATATCACGCAATCCGGTATATCATTGATGTATATATATAAAGTAAAGGTCCCAGAATGGAACCTGCTCGAGCTATTTTAGAATTTATGGGCTAAAAAGATGGTGAATTACGTGTTCATAAAAAATGCGACGCATCTGGTGAATGATAATCTGTGGTTCGACCCGCGCGTCCGAGAGGAGGCTGGGCCGAGCGCGGCCGCGGGCGCGTCGTACCGAAATAATGCAGATGCCAGATATCGTTATCTCCCTCTCTCCCAGCGACTTCGCCCCGGGCGTCTAAAGGGGGTGCCCAGCCGCATTATTGCTTCGAGTCTGGTTTAACGAACAAATGATAAAGGGGACTAGGTCGAGTGTTTTGCTTCGAAGATTTTATCATAAAAGAAATGGGAGTCGCTAAGACGTCTTTATTAGGTAGCGGCGGATCTAACGAGCGGACGAGCCAGACGAAATATGAGCTTCTTTTTTACAATAATAAATGAAATTCATGTTAGATAATATATTAGAATAGAAATACTAAAATATCTTAATTGTACAATAAAAACATTACCTAATGAAAATTACACTGGTTTTATAAAAACACGATTTATGCAATAGCGACTTATCGCTATAGCGATACCTTACAGTCAACCATTTTATAAACTAATTCTAAATTGTCGCCGTACAATACAAACAGAAGTATTAAAGTTAAATTAACTAATACAAATATATATCAATAACTTATACTAAAATTACAATAAACTAGTTTTACTATTTTTGCCTAGGGAATGATAAAGTAGAGGATATAACGAGGAGCTTGGTTATTGATTGTGTGAAAATAAATATTTTTTCAACAACTTTTTGAAAGTGAGCAACGAATGTGCATGCCCGACAGAGTGTGGGAGCTGAGTCAATACACTACCAGAATGGACCGTAAAAGAGTGCCTGTAAACAGAAGAGTGCTAAACGAATGACGAGTGCGTTATCCCGGCTCGATCGAAGTGAAAGACCTTGGGTTCCTAAAGCGCGGGGGGTTATTAAGTATGTTTTAGAGTAGCGACAACGTATGAAGATTTCGTCGATCGCGAATAGAAAGTCAATGCAGTTGCTCACAAAAGCAGCTAACGTGGCCGAACTTTCGAAAGTTAAAAATATACTTGATGAAGATATTTTGCAGACTGTCCAGCTTATTCAAAATAGCTCTAAGGAGGAATACACGTTAAATCTTAATTACTCAATACTAATAAAAAAATATATCGTGTCACCCCAAGACTTCCCGGCAAGTAGCTAATATCTAACTTCATCTGAATATTGATTTCATAAATAAAATCGATGAGCGCCCTTTATCGGCCGGCGGAAGAACTCGGTTAAGTTAGGTTGCAACCACCTCGGGCGGCGCTGTTCATTTCTCGGCTAAGGGCGGAGTTGGGCCGGACGCCAACAGATGGCGTTACTATTTGTTAAAAATATAAGACAGAATTTTACATAATATTAGTGTAGCTTGTATACGAGACATTCCAACCAAAATTTTACATTTATTTTACATAAGTGATTTGATGAGTACCATATTTCAGTCTTCGTACCAATTTCTGTGTACCAAATTTCAAGTCTTTAAACCTAATATTTCGAGATTGAAATATGACTAGTGCGTCCTCTGATGGACCGATTTTGACCACACCCTTTTCAACCCTTGACGTGACCAAATGATGCCTGCATGCCAAATTTCAGATCAATCGGTATAAGCGTTTGGGCGTTATCGTGGAGGAACACACATATAAACTTCAATCTGGATGTGGAAATAAACGTCTCAGCGGGGCTTAAAATGGATATTTCCGTCTTCACCCCGCGCAAAATTTTTTGCGCGTTCACATCCCTCTATAGCCCTGGAAACCGACTCCGCGTCGATTTCCAGGGCTATAGTTGCATTAACAATAGTACATTCTATCGTACATTACGGTGTTTTCTATCGTATATTTCGTAAAACCTAATACTATTTAAAAATCTTACGCTAGATCGCCGCTTGATATAAAACAAGAAAAAAAAAATGAAATCATTATTTCTTCGTCATTTCTAGTCGAATACTCAGCATATTTTCAAGAGTCTATTTCGCGCGGTTTTTCAATGAATGCCCGCAGGCGTCATGTTTCATCGTCGTCATGACAGAAGAGAAAACCTTTGCAAGCCTCTCCGACAGGTAAATATTTGATTCTGGTATTCAAATAGCTTTCAAGCGATCTCGTGGATAAACCATCCGCATTTTGATATACATAAACACAGTATAAACGACAACGTCAATATAAAACAAGTAGATTTTAGTATTATTCTTAAGTAAGACCAAAGTGATCGGGAATAGAAAAAATGACACACAGAAAATAACATAAAAATACTTTACTCTTTGTCGAAGTAACCTCCATTAAACAATTTTTTTGGTTTTTTAGTAGTAGGTAAGACACACATTTAAAACAGCGATTTTAATCCAAAGTTAAGGCGGTTAAAATGAGGGCCTTGACATCACTAATCACATAACTTATCTTTAGTTTCCGGGAGCATAAAATAATCATTGAAACTCGGGTGAGGACGAGGATGAGGAGCTATCCTTATCCAAAACTCTTTCTTTTGGAGGAGTATGCGAAGAGTCACCTTATCCTTGAGATTTCGATTATCATGTCTGACAAACAAAATTAAATGGTTTTGTATCAATCTGCGGTAACCTTACTCTCTTCTAGTAAGGGAATAATTGTGGTATCTTATCCTGAGTTTGAAAAAAAGAGCAATTATTTTCTTGGATACACAGCGAGAACGCACAACGTCTATAGGCGCATTGATTAAATGGTGTATTAAATTGCTCAATATCGTACTACAATTTGGCAATCTTGATTTTAGTATGAAACGCAACGTGCAGATGGCACTTACAGTTCCAAAAATATGGTAATCTTTTTTTTTTAGTATGTCTAATATGGCGACTTCGTGATATAAAGTTAGACGGCGCAATGTAGATAGCGCTCTAAACAGTTATTAATAGCGATCACTGTAGATAACGCTTTACGGTATAAAATATTATTATAATACCAAACGAATGTTTAAATCGAAGCCCTTATTATGTTATAAATATATTAATATTATCTACATAGAAATGTAATTTTTTAATTTGTTTTATATGTTTTAATACCTAATAATTTCGTACTTTAATTTCCAGATATGGCATTTTAATTTTGAGTTTTATTTCTGTAATGTAATAAGCTAATATATAAAAATGATATAGATAGCATTATTCATTTAATGTTATCATTGGTTAAATTATTGGTTTTTCATAATTATTTTTATAAAAATGTTAAGTACCAATGTTTTTATAGATGGCCAAATACATTGCTATTGATTTAGTCGTTCATTGCTATCATCGCCACCTGCATTTCGCTCTTTCAGTAGGGCTGCCAAATCGTATCATGAAGTTGAGCAATCTAATTCCGCTATATAATCAATGGATTAAGCTAAAACTATGCAGTATGTAATAGGAAACTAGCTCTCTGACGCCCAATAAAATATGCAGAATTGTTTTGGATCGCAGCCATTCTAATGCCCGAAGATGTCTGAATATGCTCCTGTCACACGACGGTCTTACTGTATTAATGTGCGAAAAGCAGCAACTATGGCTCCGCAGCGGTAGATTCCCTATAATTTCGGTGTGCTATAGCGTATAGTCGCTGATATCGCATCGATAGACGTGTGTTCTATGTATGTAGTAAATGTAAATTAAAAAAGACAAAGAGCACTTACTTTATCGGCAACTGGCAAGGCATAGGGAGTCCGAAAGGCTCTCACGCGATCGCACGACGACTGATTTATGCATGTCATAAACGAGGCTCTAATTATTGGTTCAACTAATGAGAATTGCGGCACAGTTGGCGCTGACTCGTGTGTGCGGCCCATTCGACCGCATTTTCAAAATAAATTGATTAAGGTCTAATTACACAGGCACTGACCCTGATATTTATTTTCCACTCTGGTTTAGGCCGTACGACTTTATTTTTTTTATTGCTGCCGGTTTCAAAAGTGAACCATATTTCTCGTTTTTATAACGATGCGTGATTAAATTTAACACCCAGTAAGTGGCCACATTCTTAGTGCCACCTTGCGATTTCAGTACTAGTTTGCACTGTTCAATATATTTAACCTTTTCAATATTTTTAACTAAAGAGTGCGCACAGAAAAAACGTTATTTTTATGACAAAGCTGGCGATTGTTTGCATTTACCGCACTAGTACCTACGAGTTATCAAATGTACCTATACCGCCATATCTGCCTACTTGACTTGCAACATGCTCACAAATATCCTGTCACTCCTCCCTCCCCTTGCTATTGCAGTCCTAGTACCCTCTGGGCGCTCAAAATATTATACCAGTTCAGATCGCAACATTGGAATAAAGACGGTGCTTTTCATTTACTGCGACAAATAGTGCTTTCTGGACTAATTGCCATCAACGGACTAATGCGAATTCCATTGGGAAATCCACCGGCATGCGAATATGATTACCAGTTTGGAAAAAATACGCTTATTTGGGGTTTATTAGTTAAATCACCTAAGTGGTGTAATTAAATAATTATATTTTTAAATTGTATTAATTTAAATAAAATACACTTAAAATAATTAAATTTCCAAGTTTAATGTGAAATAATGGAAATTAGAATCAAAATTGCAATGCTTAGTTTATTTTTGTTTTATAAAATTATCCAATATAAGTACTACATATCGACAAAAAAAAGAGAATATATAATAATATTTGTACATAGTTTTTTTGACGAAGCAGATTAGACTATATTTATGTAGAGATTATCACACTACTAGACTTTATGTCTGTTCTGGGGTGATCTGGGGTATTTAAAACATAGTAACTTCACTATGTCTGTTCTGGGGTATTTAAAACATAGTAACTTCACTTTTATCTTTTTTTATTCATTTATTCTGATCGCTCACTCATTCATAAAATCTAAAAGAGACTTATTACAATGGAATTCCAATAATATATAATTAGGTCAATAAATAATTCTATAAATAAATAAACTAATATTTTGACTAATAAATAAAATATGTTAAAAATGTTCCCTATTATGCACATATGTATATGTAGCCTAATAGCAGTCTGTAATTTTAAATCTAATTATATTGTTTGTTTTAAATAAAGTCAAGTAAATGTATATATTATCAAGTGTCAAATCTAGCGAATATCATAGCCTATTGTGTTTCTATTAATTTGGCCACTCACTGTATGTTCTATGTGTGCTAGCGTAGCAATCATATTTTGCTTGTATGCTGCCGGGTAACCTGTTTTAATTATTCCGACCATTATCCTATTTAAATATTCAAGCGCTAAGTCCTGCCGAAACCCCCTCACAGCCATACATCACGCGGCGCACTACGTATTTCGATGTATTTTTAGTGCGTAATGCTCCCGGAGAGAGCGAGAGGGCTCCGAAGTAAACACTCGACGTAAACGAAATGTATCAAGGCGGGCGAAAACAAAATCCGAATATTGAGAGCGATGGGCTTTCGGTAAGTGCTCCGTAAACGACGGATACCTTCTGCTTGCTTTTGCCGCGCGAGATACGTGCCTTTTCCGCGCAGGCCCGGACCCGGAAAAGCGCCCGGGATTCGAGGGAAATTCAAGCGCCTGGATTTTCCCCGGTTTGCAACGCCGCCGGAGAAATAAACTCACTAGATTGATTGTTAGAGTTATCTTCCTCCGGTGCCACGTCCGATATCGGAGGTAGTCGACTCTACAGCATTCATATATAATTGCTTTTATTATTTGAGGAAGTACAGGTGAAGTGTGTTTTTACAAATATCTCTGCCGTTGCAAACAGGGAGTTAATGGGCCCTTGCTGAGTTGGCCACGAAGACCCATTCTGTTCAGGGTTGGTCACACTCACGGGTCAACACCTATACGACGGCCTCCACGCATGAAGTGCCAGCCTGGGTAGGACTCTGGCCTTAGGTTAGATTCCCCTGGGAATCAAACTTCTGGCGCTCCTGGACGGTCTGCGCACCGTGCGGCGTAAGCCAATCGACTGTGCACCCTGACTAATAGTCGGGGGAGTCTGGAAGCAGTACTGTTTCCTATAGAGCGGGGGTGGTTGCGGACCATACGGCGACTGCTCTTGAAACGACCATCGGCTACCCGATCCTGGGTGACCAGCCGAGCAAAGGACGCTGTGGTCCACGATAGATTCGGTAAACACCGTTTCACCGCTTCGTAAGGGAGAGGACCGCGCAAGCGACCTCGAACTCGTAACCAATCGAGAGACCGGAGTAATCTGGTCAAACTTGGAAGTAAGGGCGTGAGTGTAGGCCCGCCGGGTAACACTCATGACTATCTCGCGGTTAAGACATTGGCCTCTTACGGGTTTGTGGCGTAGCTAGACGGTGGACTGTTTTGTCCTCAAGTCTCCTCCTTAGGAATTAAAGTATCATTTTAAAATTTTAAGCATATTATTGGAGCGCACAAAAATCAATTCGCTCATTTTGCCGTAGGTACATAATAGCAGCAAAAATCTCTAGCGGAAATGTGGCTGTTAAATGTATCAGAGACACTGAAATAATTGATATATATATATATAGCTATGCTATTTTTCTATGAGATCATAATCTGCTGTGGGTTACGGTGTAGAACATTCTAGCTGGATTTTAGTATATTTGAGAATAAAAAGAGTGAACATTTCCTGGAATCCTGTATAAATACACTACTTGACATGGAAAAGGGTTTGACTGACGTTTATATAGAAACAAAAGCAGACGTATCATAAAGCTAAAATCGACGTAAAATAGGATTGCCGCTACCGGCCTCTACTTCCGTGGGCTGCGTCACCAGCAAAAAAGCATCACACACGGCAAACTTTGAATATGCGGACGTTTATAGTCTTTGATCCTCGGGCGTCTGATAAAACGGCAAATATCAGTGAAGTATTCGCAAAAGATTTGCAGATTTGACCTGAGCTGTTTATACAGGTTGAGTTTAATTTAACCGGCACCTTGAAGGGGGTGAATCAGTATGATCAAGTAAGCCACTTTTGATAAATTTGTGGAAAAATCAAGAAAAACATTTTCTTTTAGATTTTTTTTTTTTCGAAAAGTTAGAAAATTTATTTTTTCAAAAGTATTATAAAAAGCGCTGAACATGATGCGCCAGCTTGTGACAGGTAAAATATCGCTAATATTGTTTATTAATGATATTTTACCTACCGATAGATAACGTAGTGCGCTCAAACGATTTTCAATTTTCAAATAATTGTTTTTTTTTTTTTTAATTTTTTCTTTTTTGTTTTTTTTTCCAAAAAAAAATTGAAGTTGCTTACTTGCTCGTACTGATTCACCCCCTTCATTGAAATTCATACTGTATAAGGCGGTATACCTATAACGTCATCATAGAATTTAGATGCTGAATTAATCGAATAGCGAGTACATTATACGTGTAAATTTAGAAGTTACCTACTTGTATATTTTGTGTTAAATGGGCTTTTAAAAACTAGAAACGCCATCTACCCAAGACATAATGTACCCACTCTATTGGCGCATGAAGGCAACTCGAAATTTCGAATCCTGTTAATGAGTGCTGTAAGGACCCATTTAAATTCTCAATATAGGATAAATTTGACTGCGTAACCACTAATGCAAGGATACACCTGATGGTCGTACATTATGCTAGACATGTACTATCGTACATTTCCTTAGTTGCTTGTATAATTCCTTTGCCTTATTTAATGCTGGTCTTGCCAGATAATTCTGCTATGGTGGTAAAGTAGAAAATTATGCCGAACGCCAGGTGACCAAAATTTGTCGTACAAATGGAACTCATGTGGCGTATTCCATTGTGCCTGTAACATGTTTGTTGCGCTAAAAATACTCTCTGCACGGTGCACATATACGTAAGCACGTGGGTATGGATGTGCACTATTCGATCTGTAAGCAGCCACGTGTGAGGTAAAAGTATGCGAAGAGCGCGGAGAATTTCGACGAGCGGAGAGCAAAAAAAGGGCAGTGGAAGCGTGCGAAAATGGGCGGCCAACGTATGCGGAAAATCGTTTGTGCGGTGGAAAGTTTCGCCGCGATACAAACGACCTGATCGGGCGATAACGCCCGATGTATGGATATGGACATCGGCTTCAAATGCTGGCTTAGGCGCAACGCCCTCGTGGCTTTCACTTTTTTAGGCCAGTCTATATCACAATTTCACCAGCTATCGGGTAACTTGGTCATACTCTAGTTTTGTTTTCATTTTACTGGCACATTCAAAAATTGCAACTGAATGGCCATTAATGAATGACATTACTTGCAAGGACACTGTACATCTTTATTTATTTAATTAAATAACGCATTTACACAGCATATACCCCTTACTAATTCATAACTATTTATATTAATTTACGTTTATTCATATCAATAAAAAAAAATAATGAACACTGCCGATATGAGCAGTAGCCTATGTGTACTGTTGCCGCCCACCAAGTGCCAGGTCTAGTCAGCGAGCTCTCTAGTTTTGTATGTACCTACATATATTCCGCATCGTATACCTGCGCTACCAAGAAATGTTTTCGGTACAAATTACCCAGCAGCACCCGAAGGAGATCTCCAGAGAAACCGATCTACCTGCTGTGACAGTGGAAAACGGAGTCCGTTCTAGGTTTGACTCCCTTCAAAGAGGCTACCAGGAAGAAGTTGAACTGTGAGTTGAGCCGACTGAAGTTAACGAGCTGGTTGTAGAGGCTTAACTGCACGAAACCATTAACTACTTGTTAATCTCAACAGGAATGAGTTTATTTTACAGGGAAATATTCCCAGTTTAGTGATGAGTCGCTTATGGATAATCTTTACAAATAAATAATTGTGTCGGCATCCTAGTTGTGAATCCCAGTTTTTGGTCCGTAATTATTTACTCTGGATATGATTATCAACTCGCAGGAAGAAGTGAATCACTCGCAATCCCTTATTCTCATTCATACAACCGTGCTATCTCGGATCATCATCGCCCACTTTCCATCGGATTAAATCTCGCGCAGGATGGGCCCTGATTACGCGGGATTTCCAACACGCGTCTCGGTTAAATTGATCTTGCGCGCGGATTAACGCCAAGAACCCGGCGAGATATTTTGTGATGACGTGTGAAAGTAGCTCATCTCGCTCTTGTCGCCAGCGCGTCGAGGATTATATGCGAACTTTATTATCGTTTAATCTCTCGAATAAAGACGCAAGCGGCGCATGCCGTATGAAAACTTAACGCAGTTTGGCGCGCGGTAATGCTTTTTAAGTGTGCGGTTGTTATTATGGACATACATATTTAAGGCAGACTTTATAAAATGAAATATCAAACCATAGAAATAGAGTTATTCGATTTACTTTATTTCATTGTTTTTTTACTTTTTCTTTTTCTCAGTAATAGTACTTTAATAAGTGTGCGCACAATATAAAACGTACAAGTGACCTACCAAGGTAGACTCGATAGGTGTCGAGTCTACCTTGGTACGGGCTTCGGCCTAGTTAGGCAGACTTTGTGAATAATGTTTTTGAAAAATTACTTACGAAAATAAGTTTATTCTTATTCTTATTCTTCTTATATGACAAGTAAATATATTAAATAATATAAAAAAAACACAACTGCCGTTACAGAAAGTGAATTTTTGTTACAGTTTTTTATGAAACATTCGTAGTTTATGTATTTATCCATATAGATACATGTAAATTTTCGGAATGTACTCAATCATACCTTTCATTTGTACTCAGTCAAACCTTTCAAGTATATCGTATTTCTAAACACGATATATTTATAGTAATTTTTTGGCATTTGTACATTCGGACATTAAGACAACTATTTATTTGATATTTGGATACTAAATGTACCCTATGACACTCACGATGATAAAGCGATGCTAACAATACCACACACTGCTAAATCAGTTCAAGCGTTTAGAAATTAAGGTTTAAGGAATTAAGGAAAAAAAACGGAAAACATACATAAATGAACCCTGAACACATTACACTCCTTTTTTTTGTTGGACAGTCGTGTAAAAAGACATATACCCTAGTATGTATAGGGTTATTTAATAAGGCCGGGTCGACGTTGATAGTCTGTGTAATAAAACAAGCTGTGCGTGAGGTATTACCGAATTTTTTATTTTATTTGTAAGGTCTATGTAGGTCCAATTTTCCGAGATTTACAATTTTCAATGACTCTGCCTCATCCGGCTCAATTTAACCGATGGCCAGGGTTATGTTGACTTTAATGATATCGGTCGATTGCGGCTTATTGACATGGGCTTGCGATGTTAGAAAACCCCACAAGAAAAAATCTAGCTGGATCAAATCGCACGATTTTGGTGGCCAATTCCGGTCACCTCCGCGAGAGATAGCCATGCAATAGCGAACACTCATTTCGATAATAACGTTTTCTGCTCAATCGTGTAACTTGCAGTGGTGATTTTGCATCAGTGACTGCATAATAAACAACAGTTTTACGGACGCCGCCAAAACAACATGGCCGCCACAGACTGTCAACTTCGACCCGCCCTTATTAGAAAACGATATATATTGGTAATAGGCTTCATAACCCAGAGCCCATATTTACCTCAACTATATTACTACTATATTATTAATTTATATTACTACTGTACGACAAATCGTACACTTCAAAAACAGGAAGAATACACGTGAACACCTCAAAAGTATAAATTACATAATGGAAATAGCATTCATTGGTAATTAAATTAAAATATATAAAAACATCGACTTTATATTATTTATATTTTTACGACATCATAAGTTTTATTGTAGGTTTGAAAAATGCGACTCTTACCTTTTTAAATGGTTATTTCAATGCTTTTATATGCACTGATTTAAAGGCCACTTTTATTTTATTCACCAATTTTTATTGTTACATATGATTATCTTACTATATTTTTAGAAATTATGATATTTGAAATACTATCTATTAGTGCATTAATTTTGTTAAGTATTTGCTGTAGAACAGGCTATAGTCAAGTTAGGTGACATTAAAAAAAAATTACTGGCAAAAGTTTTTGGCATATCATTTTACCAGTTTTTTTTTGCTACTGACTAAGTAAAGGCTTCTAAGCCTTAAGAAGGTTATCAAGAGCCGACTTAGTACAGGCAGTTAGTTAGTTAGTTTGCCTGGGCTATTTCTCGCACTTGGCCTCTTGATTGGGCCGTTGTGCGTGGCTCATGTTTCTATTTATGTTACTCCAGCCAACACAGGCTGTCCCAGAAGGTTAGCAGCCTGTTTAGGTTGCTACAGGCCTCCGGGACAGATGCTGGAGATTGTAGTATTATTGCCCGTTGCTCTGCCACGCTCCTGTATTCCATAAGCATATGCTGTGGCGTTTCTTCTTCCTCCATGCATCCTCTGCATAGAGGGCTGTCTGTCACACCTATGGTAAACAGGTGTTTGTTTAGGGGACAATGGCTTGTCATAGTACCTATGACTTTACGTATTTTGTCGATTTTTAATCTGGTGAGGTTGCGGGCAAGTTTTAGTACAGGCATCCCAACCAATTAAACCGTGACCGTATAAACCCTGGCATTACGCCGTGTAAACCATTCTCAAGGTTGCATTTGACAGCACATTTCACAGCTCATGGAAAACCTACACTCAATTTCTAGTCTTTTTCCTGAGGGATTCTATTTGAAGCTCGCAGCTAAGATTATAATCAATAAGTATGCCTAATAATAATAATATAATAAGGAAATATTATGAACAAGTAGAACATGTTACCTCTCTGGCGGCATTATCATGCCGAACAGCAGAACAAAGAGGCATTTCGGTCGACCTCTATTTTAATAGGATGCGAGTTTGCGTTTCGTCGGCAATTTAAGCGAGAAAAATTCGATCACGTCGTATCGGAGCGCCTCCACTTCAACTATGACCTTATTTAAAAAAATGGAATTCCCCTCGCTGCTATAAACAGGCACAACTTTGCCGAACTTTTAAAGGCAAAGGCAAAAAAAAAAACTTATGATCGAACATAAAAAGCCGTCGCGCGAAATCAGACCCGCGCGAACGCCGACACGTCCCGCTCTGCCGAAAAGTTCATTAAACTTCCCACGAGGGGAGGAATGGATCCGGCATCCGAGGACGGCCACGCGCGCGCGCTTCTCGACGTCGTCGCCCCGAGCATTTGCCGTACACCTTGCAAAATTCGTCGCGTAATTGCCGCATTTTTTATTGTCCAAATTTTGCCGTATTTGAGCGTTGTAATTTGGCAGGTGTCACACGGGACTCAAAACGAGGTCACTGCATTGTAGCATGGAGCAAGATTTAGCGTCAGCCCTGGACGGAATATACGATAGTCTTCAGAACGAAATGTACGATATATTTTTACGTACCCGGCCCACCAACCGACGATAAGGGAAAGTATTGTGAACGAGTAATTTTTTTTCGAGATGAAGACGAAAATATTCTATTAGAGCCCCCTGAGAAGGTTAGGACCATTTCCAGATTGAAATTTGTCCATGGGTATGTCTTTCAGCCTTGGTGTATGTATTCTTCCACGATAGCGTCCAAACGCTTCATCCGATTGAGTTAAAGATTGTAATGCATGCATCTTTTGATCAAGGCAAGAATCGAAAGGTTGTGCATGAAATCGGTCCAATAGGGGGCGCACTATTCATATATCAACCTCCGCATATTGAACTTAGGGACTTGAAATTTGATACACATATGCTTCTTAGGGCCGAAATCACATAGCGACATTTTAATTGGAATATGTCATATACAAGCTGCGCTAATATTTTTTCAATTCTGCCAAACATCTTATTAAAATATTAACGACAACTGTTAGCGCTTGCTCTAACGCCGCCCTTCGACGAGAAAGGAACCACGTCGCCCGAGGTGTTTCAATGGAAACCAACCGGGTTCGTCCGCTGGCCGAGAGGGAGCGTACATCGATTTTATTTATTGGCGCTCATCGATATTCAAATGAGATCAGTCCTTGTCTATTAGCTGGGAAAGTCCTGGGGCGACACAACCGATTTATTTCCAATATTTGTACTTATCACGTTGTAGTGTGTCAGAAATACCTGTTTTTAAAAAGTAACAGTACTATCGTGTCCTTAGTTCATCTTGAAAATAATCGCATTTTTTTTCAAAACCACGATACCATAAAACTTTCTCCCTTTTTCAAGTTTTTCACTATCTATTATCGTATGACACGACCCTTTCGTCGGACTTCTACTATTATGCTGATACTCAAATATGCCAGCATGCCAGCATCCAATAATAATAATATACTATGCGGTTTTATCATTTTAGCAGCTTCCTTATTTTTGTCCCTTTCCTGCCCGATTCCTCTGTCCTCTTTTGCCCTATATTCACTTTATCATTATCGACAGGGTTGACACGTCATATTGTCAAAAACGCACCGACAACTTTTTTGACCAAGGAAGGCGTTGTCAATCGAACCCTTCTAATAGTGACAGGTTGCCTGGTGATTATGAACAAACTAAAATCATATTTATAAATGTCCGTTATGTTTGCCCTCCTTCTGATGATGTCATGTGGAGTAATACACGTATAAAGTAAATAAAATAATTACGAAATTATATATGTTGCTGATGAATAATTCATTCTATAATAAGATACTTTTTAGGCTACTTAAAATAGAGATCATAAATATATAAGAGAGTAATTTATTTCGTATATTATTTGTATTTCTTCAAATTTCTTGTATCAATACAGGAATACTAATGAAATAAACATGACAAATACATACGAAAAATAATAGAGAAAAATTTTAACAAAAAGAAAACCCGACTCCATTTTTTTAATAAGTGCAGCAGCCATGTCATGGTGATACTTAGAAAGGGCTATCATAATTGAATGCGTATACAAAATTGTATACATGTGCTGTTGACCGTTAAGGAGTTCCCTCGTTGGAAGACAACTCTGGGTGCTCCAGTCCACGATGAAACTTAGAACGGGCTGTCGTGATTGAATACATATACAAAATTTTGCGTCTGTGCTGTTGACCGTTGAGGAGTTCCCTCGTCGGGAGCCAACCCTGGGTGCAGCAACCATGTCATGATAAAACTTAGAACGGACTATAATAACTGAATGAGTATACAAAATTTGGGGTCTGTGCTGTTGACCGTTGACAACCCAGGGTGTAGAATCAAGTCATGCTTACAATAAAAATAAATGAATTGTTATCGGAATTGAACCAACATGTAAATTTTCAATTTCATATGATAATACTTAAGGAGTTCCCTCAATTCCATCATCAGAACAGGATTTTGATAAAAATGGGACCAATCTGTAAGTAAATTCTTTAGAATATAAAAGAATTTTCGAAATCGGTTTATAAATGGCAGAGTTCTGAGATAACAAACATTAAAAAAAGATACAACCGAATTGATAATTTCCTCCTTTTTTGAAGTCGGCTAATAAGCAAAGCCACTTGAGCTAAGGGCTTAAATATGAATCTACATAAATAAGACCAAATTGATAGGCACAGATGGTCACACAATTCAGGTAGACTTTGTGCAGATCGAAAATATCGATGACTACATATGCGAGTATCTTGGTCATAAAATACAATTTGGTCGCGAAAACCTTGGCCGTGACACTGAGCTGGGAAGATGTACCTGACAATTAACCATATACCATTATTTGTATGGACCATGTATTTGTATTTGACCATGGTCATCAACCAATGACCATGTACATGACCTAACCAAGCTGTGCAGTCTTTAGGAAAATGTATGACAACCTCGCACATAAGAAAATTCCCAACAATATTAAGTGAAGGATCTATGAAGCACGTGTTCTACCAGTTGCTAATTATGGTCTGGGATCCGTCACTCTCAACCAAAGAAATGAGGAAAACTTCGTGTAGCTTATATAATTATGGAAAGGACTATGCTGGTCGTTAGCCTACGGGACAATATTGAAACGGGCAAATAAAGCAGCGCACAAATGGCACTAATATCGATGAAAGCAATGAGGTAGTTATCGAGAACACGAATGAAAAACGGCTAAGAAGAGTAGTTACCCGCCTTCTAGCTTGGATAAGTTGTTATCTGCGTTTTAGACAACAAGTGTAAAAAAAAATCTTGACTGAAATATGTATTTCTGTTAGTTCATTTCATCAAACATCAACGGGTTCTTAAGTCGTCGGGTACGGGGCACCTTTTAATGACCCATGAAAATGACCTAGATTTAAAAACTCTATTTTAAGCGTAGGCAGCCCTATCGGAGGAGCAAGGGTGTCCCCTGCAAGGGATGCGGGAGCTCATTTATATTCCCGTGACGTCACACACCGGGGCGGCAGCGGAAGATCAGGCTGGAAAGCAGTGCCTCAGGGAGAGCGGGTGGGGTGAGGGGAAGGGGTCGGCTCGAGTCAGGGCGGCATTGTGTCGCAAGGTGAAAGGGTCCCGTGACACGCACGCGACACGAGACGAATCTGACGAGTTTCCTAATCTGCCCATATTCAAGTTCAATTCCTGAATACCTCCGCGCTCTCGGCACTCGGCTCGACTTACGTCGGCTCTGCAATGGCTCACGGGTGAGCAAGCTTACAGGATGTATCAGAAATCGGTGCCTTTACACGTTCGGTTTGGAAAGTCAGGTCGAAATGCCAGCAGTCCGATCTGGGGCGAGGATCAAATGGCTACATACAGATTGGGCTGATGGCCACTTTGTGTTTGTAAACTGGTCCGACTCATGATTCAGCTCCAATCTGCTAGTCTCCTCGACGAGGAACTAGCTTTGAAGGCCTCAGTGAACTCTACCCGAATTGTATCGTGCCCGGGGGAATCGAAATTTCCGGGGGAGTCTGGAAACTTATGTTTCCTAAGACAGCGGGGATGCATGTTGACCTGCTATCACTAGTGGCGGAGCTGGGTCAATAGGTTGTCTTCGTCTAGGTCTTTGCGCGTCATTTCTGTGGGACAAGACGGCACCAGACGTTATAAAAATCGTGGGAATGCGGGAAAGCCCGCAGTAATGGGAAAAAATCAACAGTAGCGGTAACTATACCTCTAAACACTCCATAGGTCAACTGATCCGGCTAGAGCCATGATAAAAACAGAATATTTATCGCATAGCTACGGTAACGGTCCAGGTTATTGTATGACGACAATTACCTTACAGACCGCCAACCGTTATACAGGTGGCAGTACTGAGATGGTCGCCCATCCGAGTATTGACCACGTCTGATGCTTATTAACTTTGGCTATATGCCAAGAGCCAATATGTATTCAACGCGTATTTAGACGCGGCTACGGACGTTAGTATTTTTTCGGAGATCAAATTAAAAAAAAAAAAAATCTTGAAAATCTTTGATCATGCTAATTTATTAACAAAACCTTACTTCAGTCAAATAAGCATTCTAGCATACATTGTAAATATTACCACAGCTTTATAATTCATATATTCACTACTACACGCAAACACACATTTGCTAATAAACAGGGAGAAAAGCCAGACTTTCATGGCTCACTTAGGTTCTCAGGTCAAATTTATCCCTGCTCAGGTTACTCCACGGCCACAAAAATAACCCTTTTATTTGACAGTATCGGGTTTACGTTTAATATACGACGCAACCCTCCAGTTAACGAGGATATATAAACTTGTCATATGCTAGGATAATTAACGACCACGTAACCCGCGCGCCGGTACGTATATAAAATGTTGAGATCACATATCTTACAATCAAGCATTAACAACTATGATTGGTTAATTGTATTTTTTTAAGCAGATACATGTGTTTTTAAATGTTTACAGGAAATTTCGATGATTTAATAATGCGAAGCAATAGAGATACTCATCTGAGACAAAGACAGAGAGCCGACAAAAAAGGCGTATCAGTTTTCTGCTGCGATAAAGCTGGACCGTGGAGGACTGCAATAAAATGGAGGTCTTCCAACAAGTATAGTGTGTAATATCTGTCCACCTAAACTCAAAAGACTGCGCCCGAAGAACACAAGTGCATCAAGTGCAAAAAATACCTATGTCTGCAATGTGCCAGAAAGTATGCCAGAATTGTGTGCTATTGACGTAGTAATAGATTCGTAAATATTTGTTAGTTTCTTACGTATTAGAGGTACATTTTAATAATTTTCTCAAAAAAAGTATAGTTTCCGAAGAGAATTTATGAGACTTTTAAGTTTTTTGCCAAGCCTGATTTGTACGTTTCTATGTATGTCATTTCGAAAAATTACAATAAATAAATATTTTATACTTTATTTGGTTTTTTATTGATAACATCTTATTCTTGAACGTTTAATCTATGACGAGAACATACATATGTAGTTTTTTCGATCTGGGTATTACAAAAAATGCCATTTTAATTAGAGCTGTCACGGTGACGTAGCCTCGGTTACTATGTTCCACCAGGTGTCTGTAACTAACGGGTAATAATAAAAACATTGTGTCATTATATTTCCAGCATAAACTACTAATCGAATATAAAGCGGCATAATCTAAGACAGTACGAAATGTTTTCAAACTAATTCAGATGGTTTTATGTTGAGCAGGTAGTTTTTGTGCGGGAAAAGATACCATTGTTTATTTTACCTTTCGCTATATTTCACTGCTCCGTCTCGTTCGCGGGGGCTATTTTCCGACATTAGTTCATGAAGAGAGGAAATTGAGCCATAGGTATATGAATTGATCAACGATGTGATTTAGTACTTTGGTGGATATGTTAAAACTTTCGTTTTTTAATACGATTGGAGTTTATGCATATTGAAGGTTCTCATATCTCATGCATATCTCATGTATCCTTTCAGAGCTTTTGTTTTAAGGCTAGTTAATTATTTACTTTAAAGTCCTTAATTTTGGCTTCTAAGTATTTTCTAAAAACTTCAGTAGATACGAGTATTACACATATGTCACCATCATCAGTTTCATTCTTTAATGTATATAACACTTAGTAGTAATAATTTGATTTATACACTTTGGTCCTATTATAGTATAATAAGACCATTGTGTAGAAGTCAGATGTCGCATCGAACAAGCTAGAGCTGCGTTTATCAAAATGAGCCAACTCTTCTGCAACTGTAGTCTCAAACTCCCCACTAGATGCCGCCTGTTGCAGTGTTACATATTTTCAGTCCTCCTGTACGGAGTAGATTAGTGGACTTTAACCCAGACTTTGTGCAAAAGATGAGAATCTTTCGAAATGTGGATTTACAGGAGAATACTCAAAATATCTTGGACGGATAGAGTCACAAATGAGACGGTGCTGCAAAGAATGCACATAGCATTGGAATTACTCAAGACCATAAAAAGAAGGAAACTACAATACATGGGCCACATAATGCGTGGTAAAAAATACCACATCTCCATCTTGCAAGGAAAGACAAAAGAACACCGAAGACCTGGCCGAAGAAGTACCCACTAGCTACAAAACCTCATTGAATGGTTCAACTCAAGCACCACTGAGTTGTTCCGCGCCGCAACATCACGGACCCAAGTGACCATATTGACCGCCGACCTCCGATAGGAGATGGCACTTTAAGAAGAAGAAGTAATAATTTTGATACCACTGCTTACTACCCGCGGTTAATTACCACGAATTTGACCCTGCCAAGAGAATAAAACGTATCATTACCATGATAACAATCCGGTGACGTCAACTTAACATCCAACCGGGGCCCTCTTTCGTCTCGTTCCCGTCTCCCGCCAACATACTGGCGAGATTGAGTTTTGGACGTGTATAAAAACAAACTTTTTACATCAGAACTTTATTTACGTCTTGCGTCTCCGCCGAAATATATGAATTGGGCCCCCCTTATCTGTCCGCTCCCGGAACGGCTGTCGCGGATTGACAGTTTTGATGAAATCGACGAGAGTTAATTAAATTGAAGCGTCATCAAAATCGGAAATGCGACGACAAAATATGACCATAAATGCCATTTGTTTTTTACACTACTGCCCAACAAAAAAGGAGTGTAATATTTTTCGTTTCTTTATTCCACTATAACTTTTAAAAAGCTCTAAACGATTTAGAAGTATGTGGTATTGTTAGAACCGTTATGTCATACCGAGTGCACAGTATACCCAGAAAGTAGCGTCTATTATATTGTATGATACTGAAATGGTTGACTGTAAGATATCGCATTAGCGTTAAGTCTCCTATTTGTGCATAAATGTCTTTTTTATAAAACCTGTGAAATATTCATTATTAATGTTTTTACAGCACAATATGGTTATTATATTCAATTCTATTCATAGAACAAAATTGAAATTAAAGCGAATACGTTACGAGTCGTAAGGGCTTGGATATGGCTGCCAGATGTCTCGCTACTTGGTACACGCAGATATACAATGTTCGAATAGGTCGCAAGCCTTTGGCTGTGCGTAATCCTAATATTTATTTGGATTTTGACTTAACTGTCAAAATACCAAATAAATAGTTGTCTAAAAGTCCAAATCTCCAAATGTCAATAAATTAACATAAATATATCGTGTTTAGTGTCAGATGAAAGGTGAGTATATTCCGAAAATATATATGTATTTATATGGACAAATACATAAACCACAAATATTTCATTAATAAAAATGTAAATACAGTAGTTCACTTTTGTGACGGCAGTCGTGTTTTTTATATCTTTTAATATACTTGCTTGTTTAAAAAAAGTCTACTATCTTTGAATTATTAGCACGGGAGAAAGTAACGCGATGGCGACCTTATTTTTAATGTCCCTCGAATGTCAGGAGTTATCACAGTTGCTCGTTCAGGCGTTGACATTTTCGTGCTCCGTTAAGTACGGTAACTTTATTGGATTAGTCTATTTTTATATCGTGTGTTCCAGATACCGCATATTTTATTCTATTATACATAGATGATGTGCCTAAGTGCGTTGCTGACTCTGGACATCTATTGATTCTTCCCATTCCGGTAGAAACAAGTTTAGAGATGATGCTGACTTTAACGTTGTTAGCCATCGGTGATTAGCGTTGTCACGAATTATTGACTTGATTCCATTTGAATTGGAAACGTACTTTTGATGGTAAGATTTGTAATAGTTGATTTTATTGCAGCGATTGAGCACGCGAAATCTTTGGAACCTACGGGACAAGCAAAAGGCTAATATCAATGTGTAGTTTTAAATACATTTAATGTTACGATTTCTTATCGCTTACTCCAAACCACGGGTTATCAACCTTTTCAGAGGCCGGGCCAAATTTTTAAAATAAGATTTCCCGCCGGGCCGCCCAACCAACTGTTTGTTGGTAATTTAAAAGCAAACCAGATATATATATATATTCTCATACATATTGAAAAAAAAGAAGACAATTAAATTTTATAATGCCAGTGTGACGTCTGAGTTTGTTTTCCGCAAACAGTTTTCCAAATGCTCATCGGTAATTCGGGTTTTCTCTTTGGATTTGATGTGCTTCATACGACTAAAAAGCTGTTCACACACGTAAGTATTTCCGAATAGAGAAATCATAGCCAGTGCTTGTTTGTAAATAGCCGGAAATTTTTCCTTGTCCAAATAAGTTTTGTAGAACTCTTCTAACCCTACCTGATGAAATTTCTCCTTTAACCCTTGGAGTAAATGGGTATTTTCATGGATGCATCTGTCTCTTTTGCAGGATTTTCGGCGACATCGACCTTAAAGTACTATAACTACGAAACTACTACACCAATCATAAAAAGAACAACTGCACAATGATTGCATTGAAATTTCGAATATAGAATATTGAAATATCATTTTGTAAAACAATTAGATAATTTAAAATAAATATGAGAACGTCAAAGAAGTGAAAAAGACGCAGAACCAGATCTGGTCGTATCATACTCAACGGATAATTGTTTCAGAACCAGATTTGGTCGTATCATACTCAAGGGGTTAACTGTGCATCACAACGTATTTCACAACTTTCCATTTGTAATGTTCCTGGTAATGAATTTACACCCCGCGCATTCGTGACTCAGGGTCGGCGGGCCGCAAGTTGTCACTCGGCGGGCCGCATGCGGCCCGCGGGCCGCGGGTTGGCCACCCTTGCTCTAGACAAAGTAGTTTAATGTCACATTTAAATATAGCTACAGCAAATATTTATGTGAATTACGATATTCAATAATAATATCGTTTGGTTACAATGGTGGAATGTTAGGTTGCCTGATCTTACATTGTAAGGTTCCGGGTTCGATTCCCGGCTAAGTCAGGATTTTCTGTTAGGATAAATTAACGGAATTGCGTTTTTAATTATGTCGAATGCAATAACAAGATACACGCTTACACACATAAACACTTCATAGAAGGACTAGTTGTAAGAGATTGCCGATATCATAATAATAAAACCGCCCATTGTGAAAATCACAACAAAGAGTAGAAGCAAGCAAGCAAGCAATATTTTTTTCTGAGAACGTGCTAATTCCAATAAGTCACAATTTGTTTTAACAAACGAAAATATAAATTATCTAAATTCGCACGAGGGCATAGAATTACAATTGTATTAGGGGAGGTAACGCAGATAATATATTTATATCAAATATCAATTTGGTATAGGCTGCCATTGAGGTAATTATATATATCCCAGCAAGTTCATCGACCTGTTAGGCTTTTGCGGTGACCTGCGATGAATGGTCTGTAAAATAATGAGTTAATTGCCAGTTTCTACTCTGGTACTGCTAAAAAATATTGATTGATTGATTTGACCTGATTTAGTTACATGGAAATGGAACAAGTGTTATTTTAATATTATTTTATTATAGTTATGGTGTAGTAATGTATAGTATTACAAATATCCAGTGCGGCACAACCCGCCTTTTAGGCGTACAATATTTTTTATAACAAGATTGCTTACAGAAATTGTTTTAAAAAAATCATAGAAACGCAAATTAGGTAGCTATTTAAAGTTATCTAAATATAACAACTAAAAAACAAGGGGAAAATAAATAATTGTTAATATTAATGCAGAATAAATATTTGTTATGAAATAACTTGAATGTCAGTATATTTTGTTTATAATCTTTTTATTGTGAAATTTTACAACGGACGGGTTTAGTGTCATACGAAAATCTCTTCCAACCAACCAAGCTACGAAGCGTTTATATGTATGTGTGCGTGTAACACGTGAGAAAGTGTGTGTCTTGTTACTTGTTATTGTAATCGATCGACAGAATTGAAATGCAATTCTGTCAATTTTATCCTAACGGAAAATGGTAACCCAGCCGGGAATCGAACCAGGAACCTTACAATGTAAGATCAGGCGACCTTACCACTATGCCACCCAGCCGTGTTAAAATATATATAAAAGTATATATATCTAGAAGTATATTTAATGATACTATATATCTAGAAGTATATTTAATGACATAATGGCTACAATGTAACATGTATTTGAACGATAATGCATGCAGAGCGTAACTAAAACACCATTCCGGAAATAAGCAATCGAGAAATCGCACAAATGAGTACCTCTTCAGTGAGAGGCGAGACGAGAGGAACTCCGGGATCGGTTTCAATTTCACGTCGTAAGTAAAACGCCCTCCTCCGTAAGTAGGTTCATTAACGATCCTCGACTGCCGATAAGGGCGGAAAAGCTTAGCCGGGGAGAAAAGCACCAACGCGTGATGTTAAGTAGGAAAACGAACTTTGTGCCAAATGATCAGAGCCCTGCGCACCCCCTCCCCCTTAGCCCCCTCTTGCCCCCTTCATTTAGGGCCTACTCCGCCGGTACGCGTGTGTAAGAAGATACCTAGACCTATCCGCGCGCATTCGAGGAGGTAATAATTTCCATCATTGAGATAACTCGATAGACGGCGCGGCGACCGAGGCCAACTTTCTTGATTACTCTTTTAATCGGTTCGCTTGTTTCCTATTAGCTCCAGTGGGCGAACGAGCTGATCAATCGATCAATACTAGCATAAATTAACCTTCGCTTAAGAATTAAAATCAGAAATTTAGCACGAATTAACCTTTCAGCTGAAGAATTAAAACCAGGATAGCACGAATTGACCTTATAGCATAAGAATTAAAATCAGGATTTCAACACCAAGTAACCTTCTTGTGAAGTATTAAAACAACAAATGTAGCACGAACTAATTTTATATCTAAAAAAATAAAACCAAGAATGTAGCACGAATTAAACTTTGAGCTAAAGAATTAAAACCAGGAATGTAGCACGAATTACCATTATAGCTAAAGATTTAACACCAGAAATGTAGCACGAATTACCCTTATAGCTTAAGAATTAAAACCAGGAATATAGCACGAATTAATCTTATGGCTAAAGATGTAAAACCATGAATAAAGCACGAATTGACCTTATAGCTAAGGAATTAAAACATTCAACAAGGTGTACGAGGATAACTTCGATAATATTCAGATGATTTGGCGGGAAAATAAGCGCCGCTAAGAAAGGTCATTTTAAAAAATATATTTAGTTGAAATATAGGGGGAGGATTTAGAAAGGCAGGAACACCGTCATTTGGAAATATTTTTATGTTTCTCGATATTTCAGGTTTTAATTATTAGGGGGGTGTAGTTTATGAGTCTTTGTTTTTTTATATATTTAGCCAATAAATATCATTAGATACTTACACTTATCATGAAATATTATCGACTATCTTTGTGATTAGAAACAACTTTCTCCAATGTTTTCACAACCATATCTTGTGGAGTGCGGGCGGTGAGTAAATTGCCATTTTATTTTAACTATTACGATTTATTTAGAAAAATGCTAGAATCCCTAAAGTACCAAGATTAAATTTATACTTTGAGCGGTCGAGAGGTTTGTGTGTTTCGCTCTCTAAACTCTCGGGCTGGTCCACTTTGGCTGAGATTATTATTCCGGAGCGCTTGGGCAATTACCGAGTTTTATCCCATTACGGAGTGTCTCGTTATGGAGCTTTCGATTTTAACTTCAATTCCGCGCGGAGTACTTCCCTACAACTAAGGAGGGATTTGTAAAGGTAGATATATACAGGAAAATAATAATTGAGCGTGAGGGCATTTTTGCTTCTTCCGTCTAGGAAAAAAAAGCGTTCTCCATAAAATAAATAAGCACCACTTAGTAAGGGATTAAGGAATATTTAGATTTTTATTACTTATTTTTTATGCTAAAGGTATTATTATGTAGAGGAATTTTCATTTCTATCGGATTGGATGGGAACAATATTATTCGCAAGATCGATAGAAGTAGAATGTTAAAGGGAATGAAAATATAGTATGTCTTAATTATATTTATTTATTTTTTGTTTTCGCGGGTCTTCTATTGCAATGCTGTCATATTTATTTTAAACCTTTAGGATCTATGAGCTTTAGATAACTTGGTCGATGCTAAGATAGCTAAGATAGGTCGATGTAGATAACTTGTATGTCAAGTTTTGTGAAAATAGGTTGAATAGATTTTGTAGTCCATAAAGATGCAAAGTTAAAAGTTTTTCCTAAATTTGGTTATTTTATTATTTAACTCAGCAATCATACGTACTAAAAACGCACTAAAAAAATCAAATTGTAAGTCGACATAGTGTTCATCAATCATCAGTGTTCGCTGGTCATTTGCAATACGTTGAAAAAATAAATACCGTATATTTTTAAACAATTTTTTTTTTGCTGATTATTATTATTATTATGATTAATATTCTGATTTCTTTAAAAAATGGAGGAAATATAATTTACAAATTATTTGTATTTGATAATTTGTTAACTGATTTTGAAGTTATAGTACACATATGTCCCATGGTACATTAAGGGTTTCCGCCATGTCCGCCATGTCCGCCAAAGAAAAATGTTCTTCAAATGGCAAATGGCAAATGTTTTTCAAATAGCAAATGGCTATCAATTGGCTACTATAACATTTTTGACCGCAGCTCGAAAAAAGAATTAAAGAGACTTCTGGAACCATTTCCATAGATTACGGAGCCAATGTGATTTTCTTCATTCTGGATGTTTTTTTCCTGCTAATGGACAATTGATAACAAAAAATATATGCCTCCGGATGACGCATGAATTGAGCGAAGTAGTCGAGTTCATTATTGTCTTTGATGTTTCTATGTTCTTGCTCAAACGCCTTAAGTCATCTTTATTCCTGACAGTCAACTCAGCTTATAAATAGTATCCTCCGATATATTTGAACTACGTAGGCTTTAAGCTTCTTTAACAGCGTGTCTGCAAGAGTCCAGCTTTCCACCCCATATTGAGAATACGAAGCATCTAAAGAATTTAATTTTCTGGTTTAGGCTACACTACTAAATTTTTCAATGCGGATTTTTGTATCTTTTCTCATATTCCAGTTGTCGTCCAAATTGCAGCCAAGTTATTAGATTATCAGTCGAATTCCGTAAGCTGACATTTATTGACTATCACTTATTTGTCTTTGTGGAGTTTGGCTTCGATCTCATATTTGTCACATACCCTTGGAATATTATCAATGACAAGCTGGACCTCTCCCACGCTGCTGGCAATTAGTGTAGTATACTATGCATATCTTATTGATGTTTACGACATTTTCTTATACTCACGGATTTCAGAGGTATCCAGGGAGAGAAAGGGAGAAAGGCAGAGGTATGCATCCTAGTCTGGCACGATATTATTTCGTGCTTCAAAAATATAACTAAGAACGCCATCTATATATCACGCCATGAACTCAATGACCTCCCATCCCAGAATGTATGTTTCATCTCTTATTCATTTAGTCTAATAAGGCATAAAAAAGAATATATATTTATATTTCCCTCTATTGACATTCAATTGCGGTGACAAAGAGGAATTGAATTGATGTAACCCCAAGGACGGAGAGAAAATGATAACACAGCAAAGAAATATCTCGAATGGAATCCACGGGGTAAACGGAAAATAGACACGAGGGAACAAGAAGACGAGCATAAAGACATTGACGCGAGCGAGGTCGAAGTAAAGAGCGGTGTCAGTGACAGAAGCGGTAGGGTGATACTCTGAAACTAATATTTGTGGTATTTTCATTGATATTCGTCCAAATCGTATAAATAATTTTATGGTGGATTTAGGTAATTTGAGTTGTAACGGAAAGTGTTTTTATTATTTAGAAATATCGATTGTGTGAAGGAAATCTTAGAATTTATGTCCTATCATAGACGGCGTTCTTTGTTAAGCATAGGAAATGCCACTTCTCTATAGTAGGTATAAACAGGCCAAATCATCGCCCATTAAGGCCAGTGTAAGTTCCACGTAACGCATGCGAATTCATCATTCAACACAATTTTCAATTTCATATTTATTTTATTATGATTGTCGTATAGTAACTTGGAGTTTTACAACTATTCAGTGTGGAATAACCTGCTTTTTAGCTAATCGAGTAGGAGTATAAACAAAAAAAATATTTTTTCAAACAATTAAAATAAACACATATAATAAAAGCACAAAATCAGTGCAACATAGTTACGTAATACATACCGATTATTTAAAAAATATTTAAAATCACAGAAAGAAGTAAGTAGGCATTTAAAATTATCTCAATAGTCAATCATCAATAGAGTTAGTAATACATTGTCATTAAATAATACAAAAGAAAACACAGCAGATACAAAATAACAAAAAATAAGATGTCTTTAAAATCAAAGCATATTTGATATTAAAAACAAAATCCATTAAATTTAAAATAAAATGTTAGTGAAGTAAATGAAATTATGAGCAAGAAAACAATGAATAATGAAGTGTCATTGTAATTTAAAATTTCTGTAAAAAATCCTTTTAATAATCATTTTGTTTCTTTGTTCAGACTACAACAAATCTGAAATTCTATTATGGAATAAAATGACTTTTCTAATAGAAATTTCTTTAGGGCACCACTGAGCTGATTATTCGTTTTATTTTATTTCATAATATTATTTTAATATAACTTATTTTTATTATTTAAACTGCCTATTTCTAAAGCTTTTGGTAATATAATATATTATTTGATGCTAGAATGCTCCGAGCTTTGCATATATTAGGTGTATAACCTAATTATGACAGATTTTTCAAAAAATTTACTAAATAAAAATAGACAACAACGAATTTAATCATGCAAATTAAGTCCATCGTGTTCTATGACTTCGCGCCATCTCTCAGGTAACATACAAATTCCGTCGGGAAAGAAACTTTCATGCTTCGAGGCAATAAAATCATCGACGAATTTAAGCATATCGACCAGCGGTTTGGACTGTTTATCCACTAAGGTGCGCTGTATTGTCTGGAACAAATGCTAGTCAGATGGGATCAAGTCTGGGGAATTTGCCGCGTATGGGAGATCTTTCCATCCCAAGTTTAAGAAGGTCTTCTGAGTCGCGCGAGCAAGTTGAGGTTGTCATGCAGCAGTATGACTTGTCTGATCGTGTTATTCCCTCAGTTTGTTTAATTATCAGTTGTAGCGTTCCGGAGTTACCGTCCGACCAGTTTCCAGGAATTCTTAATAAAGTACACCCTTCACATCTCATCAGAAACACAGGTAAACCTTCTTCAAGATGATGTCTCGTTTTGGCGTCGATGTACTGAGTTGCCCGGGATCTACCCACGAATGTTTACGTTTAGTATTCTCGTAAGAAAGATACGTTTTATCACCCGTCACAACTTTCCACGTGAAGTCTTTTTTTGTTGCCGGGCAAGCAGTTAAAGGCATTGTTCATACGTTGACCTAGGTTGTGTTCGGTCAACACACGTGGGACTCAAAGTCCAAGCTTTTGATTTTTTCCTATTTGGTGAAAATTTTTGAAAATAGCTGTTTGGGTGACTCCTAACTGAGCTGCAAGCTTTTGTTGCGTTTGCGTCAACTCTTCATCCAGTAGAGCTTGCAATTCCGCATCATCAAACTTTCGAGTCTGTGCGGGGCGCGGCTGGTCACTAAGATCGAAATCACCACTGCTAAAATGTTTGTACCAATAATTACACGTTTCTTAGGACATAAAATCGGCAACAAGGATACTTTAAATTGATTCCCGTACTTAAGAAGTATGTTTTCCTAGTTAGAGTTCGTATAAAATGCAGTGCCGAATGTGCTGCTTGTCAGTTGCCATTGTAAACTCTGATATTCTGAGAGGTTACGTAACTCACGTAGACTTGTTGTTCGGTGTTCTGAAACCTTGCGTCCGCTCCTTTCAAACCCGCAATAGAATGCGAAAATATTTCCATTTTAAATATAATTTTATGCTCGACAAAAAATCTCTAAAAATTAAGTAGTACACCTAATATGTATTTACTTTCCGTGAAAGGTAAAGAAAAAAAAAGTTTTTCTATTGACCTTTTGTACCTCAGATCTACTTCCTTTGCTATGTTTACTTTTAAGGAATGCATTTTCTACTGCCACCTCATGCCCGTATAAAATTCTGTAGGCCGTCTGGAGAATAATGTATGTGAAGTATAAATAACGGGGTCGCGGCGGGCGATCGTCCGGAATCCTCGGGTCCGGCGAGGAAAGGAGAAGCTGACGAAAGCACTTATCCCCGGATTATCCGCCCGTGTAATGCGTATCATCGAAAAATTTCGTTAGCCCCGTTTCGTTTAGTCTCCCTCCCTCCCCCCTTTTCCCTAACGCCCTATTTCGACACCACCCACGACCGAAACTTTTAATTGGCTACCTGGGATTTTTAGCTAAGCGCCGCGTCATCTAGACACTTTTAGCGCGTCACGTTAATTGCCGCGTTTAAGTGAGTGCGCGAATCGTGGACCTCTGGGGACAAACGAGGTAAACACAACGAAAATCCACTCATTTTATGTACTACGGCTTTTTTGTGTGTTTGCTAAAATATCCAATGCAGGGGTGTTTACATACATACATTAAAAAAAAGTACTTCAAATTAGAAGCCATTATGCAAACATCACATAAAACATTGACGCTATGATAAACCGACCTTATACGATTGCGAATTTGGTATATCTAGTAATCATCAACATCATTAATTATTAATTTCAAAAAATAAGTATCACAGACGTACATAGAGGAGAAATCATTAATTTTGATAATGAAACAAAAATTGCTAATAAATATTTAAATTATTAAGAATTAATTTGACATCGTATAACAACTGCACATAGCTAATGAATCATAATGCAATTAAGATAAATACATCGACATAATAAAACATGTAGATAAGCATGTAGATACATCAGATACATGCAATCGACATAATACAGCATGTAGCAAGTCTGCGAGTTCGCTTTACATTTTTCATTACGCTGCATGTCCGGGAATACTTTTTAATACTGGAGAGTTTATGATTTTAATCTTGGTGGAGAGACGGGGCGCTTTGCTCACTGCTAGTTAATCGACATGCGCTTTCCTTTGAACTCTAGTCCTAGCGGGTTTAGTCTGGAATTAATCACACTAAGAAATGCGAAAGTATACGAAAGTTTTCATTACGTGGTACCTTAGTATTTTTTCAGTCATTAAAGTGCTTAGGATTGTTAACGCTCTTGTTACTATTAATATATTAAAAAAAAACTTTGATTTACAATCGCTACTGACTTATTGTTTATGATCGGGTTTTGGTATGGTTGTTTTTACATTTAGTTGATAGCTGTTCTTCAAGTTCGACGAGGACAAAGTATGTTTACGGACCCTTCATCGCCGGCAGACGATTCACCTAAGCGAACTTAACCTATGCCTTTACTTCTTATTAAGGAGCAGAGTATCTTGCGCATATTACTATTATTTCACAACTTTGGCTGGTATTAAAATTCAATTTTATCCACGTTGCCTAAATATGGCAGTGTTCACCGAGCGCCAGGCGGAGAGCACAGGGGACAAGAAGGAGAGAGGGGGTGTCTTCGTCTCCGACCGCCCGTCGAGTACTGGCAATCAGGCAGATTATTTAAGATTCCGGCAAATCTCTTTGTGCCGCCGCGGCTCAGCCTTAGGGATGACAAAAAAAGCGGAGCGACGATGGAAAAGGCGAGTCGCCGGAGCCAACGCCGCCGCCAGCGTGAAAGTTGGCATTGCCGTCACGTCCACCATTTGCAAGCATTACCGCATTGGGCCTAACTCATTTGCATAATCCTAATAATTTTACATAATTATGCCTCCCGATTTCTACAAGTAATTTGGCCGCGAATTTGACGTTCGCCGTACACGGCCGCAAGACCACGCCGGGTCGCACCGATTTTGAGCGATTGTCTTACTGCATGTTCAGCGCATTCATACTTTACAGTGTAAATATACCCTTTATACTAAAAATTGAAATGCGTCGTTATCGACAGGAAACTCGGGCATAGATATTTGGATTATGACGGACGGACTGCTCCTAATGCTCAATGTTCTATGTCTCAATGTCCCGTGCATTGCAAATATGGCAATACTGACGGCCCTATAAAAAAAATGCCAAGACGCATTAAAATGCAGTCAACGGTAGGCGTTGCCAAGTTTTTATTTAAAATTAAAATCTGACTTGAAAACGGTAATTCTGATTTAAAAATGATAATAGATATTGACATCGAAAAGCCTACATCAGATTTGTATATGCGTAGTTATGTGTTATAAGAATCCTTGAAATGGGCATCAAGAAATGGAGCGATTTGGGTGAAACGAACAGTAGTGAGATGCAAATGGACTACCAATATGGACTACGCCACGGACTACGATCTACGAATCTGATCGAGCTTCAGTTGTCAGTAGCCGTTAAATTAATTATGGTTTATTTTCTTGTTACCTTCAAGAATAAAGTGAGGATATACGTAAAAGAGGTTTGCTTTGTAGGCGCACCAGATGGCAACAATAAGGACGCAGCGGAAAAAGAAAGAAGAAGAGACGTCGCGCCAGACAGCCGAAGGTGAATGAACTCTACTGTAGCATTTTCCAAAAGTCCCAGATGACCCGAAGCATCTTAACTGCCAGTGAAGCTGAGTTGTTTCAAGGCTCTGCTTATCATTCTCTCGATTACCAGTCTCGATCTACCCAAGGTTGATAGATACGTTGGTAATTTTAATAAAATAAGAAGTTCAGTGACCCAGTCCGATTGCAATGGGGTAAGCGGTCCCCAATGCGGGTCGATTTAGTATCCTGATTATTAAGCGAGGGCAAAACCCGATGTGATCGAGCTTCCTTTCCCTCCCCTTCCCTGCGGAGGGTTAGGGAGGGGAATGGTACGCAAAGGACGGACTGATGTGAAGGCCGCGCCAGAGAGAGATCGGCAGAGTCAATATCACCCTTATCATCCGTCCCCTAAATTGTTGATTCGACGTTCGGTAAATCGCTAAGTTTTTTGTTGTTATCGGCCTGCCAGGGCAAAATTCGTGCGCAGCAATAAAATGGGCTACTCTCAGCGTTTAGCGCTTTTCATTAGGAAGTTATACCTAACTTTGCTGGTAGGTAAGAGATTTTAATGGCCACTGCAAGTCAGTATAATACATATAACCGACCAATATAATACTGGTCGATTAAGTTATTTCTGTAATTATTGCAATATTTTTTATTGGCGGAGAGCACGAATCATTTTACTGATGCATTCCAGGCTGAATGTGTTTATTAGAGACGAGTTTCAAGGACTATTAGCAAGGACGATTAGTCCGGCGTAGCGTCGTTGTGGTGTCACCGGATATATCGAGACGCGTTGTGATATATAATAAGTATTATGGTGTAATTTGAGACAAAGTCGATTCATTTCCTTTTAGTTATTTTTTTATTGCTTTATATGTAGTTCTGTTTGGTTCCAGAATAAAATAAAATAAAATAAAAAAAAAATGTATCGCAATCATCGGGGAAATATACATCGGCCCTGATGGACCACGTGTGTCTTTAGACGATTTTCAAAAAAACTATCAAAATTTTCAAGCATGTAACGTTATTTTATCCAAACGTCCTGGTTCAAGCCTTCATGTTTGAAAGCCTCTAAAACAGGCCGTGCGGAATGAAGAATTCTTTAGAAAATATTCTGTTCAGCGGCCAATAATACAACCATTACAGCAATATGCTACTGTGAGAAATGCTCATTTTCACGACAGGTGATGATCAAACAATTTATCATCAATTATCGATGAATTTATTTTTTAACTAGTGCATACGGTGTTTAGCCCGTGGTTAAAGAAGAAAGGCTTTTATCGAAATTGGAAAAAAAGGGTTGCATTAAGCTGCAACGAGGGAATTTATATCATACACAGATTATGTTTTCTTAAATATGCAAAACAAAACTGAACTTTCTTATTGGATTTCTAGCTGAGTCAAATTTAAGGCTCTCCTAAATATTATTATTTTTAAAAATTAGTAACGACTCGCGTGTCCGGCTTTTCTAATCGCTGCTCGTGTGTACGGATCGTTTATTATGCTAAATTATTGCGTATATTGCTCACATTGTAGGAATATTATTGCTAAATGCATTTGAGGCAGAAAGTTGCAATCTAAATGTGCAGGGTAATAATCGCGTTAGTTATTGCAGTTTCATACATTATGAAAGGTCATGCAATACAACCCTTCTGATTTAACCTCTAACAATTACTTGTTTGAGGTTACTAGTCATTAAATATATAGCTAAGGGAAATAATATGTTCGATATTTAAAAATCAGTTATGCCCAATCATTTAAACCCAAGGTTAAAAATGTCATATAACAGACCAAGATTGTCCTGTCCTTGTGAACTCTAAAATGATTGTGTATTTTAATCGTAAACGAGTGCAGTTTCTATTTAGTTTTTTTTAATTTAGCGTCCGTAGCCACATTGAGTCACCGGTTCTCATCTGTCAACGAAGTTAGGCAACGTCGAGCGCTGCCGGTAATTATATGTTTATACGTTCAGAGTCATTGTCCGGACGCGTGATGTTGCAAAAATGCATACCTAGAATGTTTAATGTTGCCATTAAACAACAGGACGGGTGACCACAGAATGGCACCAGCTTTGTGGGTAAAAACAATAAAATTGTATAAACAAAACACAAAAACAATAATGTAAAGATAAATAAATAGTTTTTACGTCAAAACCAAAAGAAACTGTTGGTAGTAGCAATCGTTATGGGGATATTATATTTTATTATAGCTAACGAAATTGGAGTTATGTAGGAGCGATGGGTAGATTCATTAAAAGGCAAGTATTGTTAACGGAAACGGAACGACGCGACGACCCGATTAATTCAAAAGTTTGAAAAAAATACTTTTTGTTGTAAAAAAAAGCGCAGCTATAATGGTATACATTAGAAAAAGAATTACCATAAAATAAAAAAAGCCAAAAATGTAAATCAATGATTTGCTTTTATTGCATATAATAACATATAATAACTTATTGATTAGCTAAGCCTACAATTCTTAAAGCTCACCCTAATTTTAGTTATGATTCTAATGAAGAGGAATAAAATACGTATTATTAAAATATTCAAAAATAGGACAAATAACAACATATGCAAATAAATCAATAAATCATATTTTATTTTTCAAGAAACGATTAGTAGATTTTTTTTACAAAATACAACTAAATATTTAAAATTAAAATAAACAATAAAATAAACAATTTAAATATAAATATCAAAACAAAATAAATCCAATAAAAGAATTACAATTAACTCATAGGACACAATAAAATAATAATAAAAAAAATATTGTCCTTAAAAATGACAAAGTACCAATTACTAAGTATCTATTTAATTATTAAATATAAACGTACTTTCTCTCATAAAATTCACAAGAAATAAAAAAAAAACATTTTTTTTTACAATCAAACAAAAAAAAGGTAGAAAAATAACAGGTGAAATGAGAAAAGAAGGTGTAGAAAGTGTTTCTTCAATGATGCTATAGAAGTTGCAATTATTCTAATATAAGATAGGATCAATTTCAACAACAGGGCTGCATGAGCTACACAGAGTAGGTGTAAAAATGCTTATAAAGCGGAATTAAAATCGTACTCTCCAGAGATGATTGAAAGGGCGGATCATTTATTTTCTTTTAGTTAATAGTGAGGTTATATAGGCCATTATAATAGCGAGGGCAATATAGATTATTATAATAGGAAGGAGGAGGATGTGAATATATCTTCTTTCTCGAATTATTAAAGCTTATTTCTGAACTCCGAAATATGGTCGACTTTGCTAAGGTTAAACATATGTCGAATTTAAATATACTGCAATGTCCCCAGACTGTACAAAAAGCTTTTTTGGCATCTATTTTATTACTGGTATATGCCTCGTCAAATATTGGCAAAAACAGAGATTGAATTAGAAATTGTTTGATGGTCACTGGGAGGAATCTCTGCAGACAGCGAAGGCAAAACCGGCAAGCCGGCTGAAACAGCTACTAGTAATTCATATATTATATATCTGCAAAGATAGTATCGATGAATTCTCTCACGTTTTTTTTTACAACGAGTGTCCAACGTCACTCTTATGGATTTTAATGAGAGTATGGAAATCACATTAAATAGCGACACTAACTGACGACCACCAATCAGGGATGCCTGAGATATGCTGGGGTTAATAATGATACCAGGGAATTTAGCACAATCAGAAAGTAGACTCAGCTTAGTATTCAAAGAGTTATTATGCTGTCCAGGGTTGTTATAATAGCTCAGGGATATTCGTCCGGTCTAGCTTGCGTTTAACTTTAATTATAGATCACCCGCATGTATATGGTATGATGAAACAGGATTTTAGCAGTCGCTTTATGAATAAGGAAAACATTAACTATACAGTACTTTCCCTGTGAGATGTCAGCCGTGAATTCAGTCATATTTTATATTGCATCAGATGTTGTCATACAATTCTTTCGACAACGTAAGTACTAAAGAATTCATACCATTGGATAACTTTAATAGAGAAGTCAATACAGCATAACCGTTTCAACATTCGGTCAAAGTCAACCAACTACAATTGTCAAGTATAGCTGGCGAGCCCGTCACCTCAGGAAGTTTTAACGATTAGTCGTTCGTCTCCCTGAAGTGAGCGCAGAAGACTTGGACAAAAACAGCCCACCATCAAGCTCTGCCAGAAGCCCGTAAGAGGCCAACGCCTTAACCGCGAGATAACCAGGAGTGCTACCCAGCGGACTTACACTCACGCCCTTACTTCCAATTGCGACCAGATTACTCCAGTCTCTCGATTGGTTACGAGTTCGAGGTCGCTTGCGCTGTCCTCTCCCTTACGAAGCGGTGAAACTGTGTATACCGAATCTATCGCGGACCACGGCATCTTTTGCCCGGCTGTTCACCCAGGATCGGGTAGGCGATGGTCGTTTCAAGAGCAGTCGCCGTAAGGTCCGGTCAAAGTCAACCGAGTTAAATGCGCTACTGAAATCCAGTAGTGGGAGAATGATGTTTGTTTGTTTGTTTCTACAATGGGCCGGTTTATTGTCATGTGGCAATATCTTATATCCAATCCTATCTTACAACTAACCCTAGTATGGTAATTATAAGTTTCCTTTCATTTATATCGCCTCTAATATCATGAGTGACCTTGAATTGAAAACCAAGCAGTAAGTCGTCATTGCAGCGCAATATTATGATTTCTTTGGCGATAATTTAACGAAATCCACGAGTTCGTCTCGGATAACCAAAACAAAGGAGAGTGAGCGCGAAGGCCCATAATGTATGAAGTACTGCGGTAAACTTAGCACCGTTCTAAGGGATAAAACCAGAACACGCCTGGGAGCAGATGGCTTTCCATTGTACTTTATCCTTTATACTTGAGACCGAGCGCTCTGGGAGTTTTCGGCGACACCATTCTTCAGGCCGGCCCGCTGGGGTAACGTGATGGCGGGACGCTCATAACGGCAAAAGGAAAATGCGAAATTACCTGCGTTAGCCATGCTATACGATCCACTATCCGATATTAAAAAAAAACTGGTAAACAAGTAAAGAAAAAAATAACTGACTTTTAAACAGAATCAAAAGTTTCATTATATAAAATTATAATAATAACATAATTAGGATATATAATAATCCTACTAATATTATAAACGTGAAAGTTTGTATGTATGTATGGATGTTTGTTACTCTTTCACGCAAAAACTACTGAATGGATTTTGATGAAACTTTACAATAATATAGATTACACATCAGAATAACACATAGGCTATAATTTATAAAGATATAGTGTGAATTATCTAAAATATAACGATAACTGTCAAGTAAGTAGGAAAAAAATCTAAGAAATTGACATTCGAAATTTAAATTCTATCCTACTATCCTACTAATATTATAAACGCGAAAGTTTGTATATATGTATGGATGTTTGTTACTCTTTCACGTAAAAACTACTGAATGGATTTTGATGAAACTTTACAATAATATAGCTTACACATCAGAATAACACATAGGCTATAATTTATAAAGATATATTGTTTTCTATCATCATTATCACAATTTTCCATCACCACGCGGGCGAAACCGCTGGGCGCGGCTAGTTTGATATAATTTAGACTCCTTCCCTTGGAGTAAATGGGTATTTTCATTGATGCATCTGTCTCTTTTGCAGGATTTTCGGCGACATCGACCTTAAAGTACTATAACTACGAAACTACTACACCAATCATAAAAAGAACAACTGCACAATGATTGCATTGAAATTTCGAATATAGAATATTGAAATATCATTTTGTAAAACAATTAGATAATTATGAATAAATATGAGAACGTCAAAGAAGTGAAAAAAAACGCGGAACCAGATCTGGTCGTATCATACTCAACGGATAATTGTTTCAGAACCAGATTTAGTCGTATCATACTCAAGGGGTTAAACTAATTATTTTATTTTAATTCCATTAAAAAACAATTTTTGGTAATATTACATGATTTTTAAATATTAGTCATCAATTTGATTTCTTTTCGTTTTTCTTTCAATTATATCCAACCGTGTGCACATGTAAAATATTTTTCTGGTACGTTTGCCTTAGTACAGGCTTAGGCCTGGTTAGGCGGCGTTGACGTAGTGAATAAAATGCTGCAGTATGCTTTCTATTGTGCTACTAGTACAAACACGAATAAATTGTACTACTGCAGGAATGCGTACCTCGTGCTTTAAATAAATAAAATACAAACGGAGCTGCCATGGAATTCACCGACCAAAACTCGGGCCCATCATATATAATTATTATACTTCTGGGGGGTGAAGGGTGGATTCCGGACTAACGACCGGCGGTGGTAGGTTTAGGACAGCTGTCTTGCCACATGTGAGCGTTCACCTTACCATCCATTCACTCCCACTTTGAAGCCATAGAATTTGAGATGCAGAAATCGCGGTTTTAGATAATTTTTCTAGAAAGGAGTTGATTATTTTCCTGGAGAGACCAAGATCTTTTAAAAGGTCTTAAATAGGATAAATAAATAAAAAAAAATGTAATCTGGAAAACATGTTATTCTAAATATATGTAATGTAAATGTAATTTAAAGATTGATTTGGAGAAGGGTTTAATTATTTACCACAATGGACGACAGTACGTAATTATTAGTAGTTAAACTATATGTGTTTAGATTAGCAGGTAAAATATACGGCTTTTAGATAAATAGCGATAATTTTACCTGGCATGCCATGGTACTCTCTGGCAATCTAGAAACCGCATATTTATTCTACTAGTCCAGAACCGCATAGTTTGACGACTATTCACATGTTATTATATTGGAAGTGGAGCATATTATTATAATGGTGTTTTGTTTTGAAATAACAACTGTGGATGATACAAGTGTTCTAACTTATCTGACGTTAATGAAAAAACAAAAAAATGATATATTTTTTGTTTTGAAGATTTGAAAAACTTGACTGATAAATAAACGTTGAGCGCGCTCTGCTATCTAGCAATAGGTAAAATATCGTAAATAATCAATATGTGCGATATTTTACCTACCGCTAAATGGCGCATCGCGCACAAGCTTTTTTATACTATTTGTCAAAATATTAAATTTTTGATGTTTAAAAAATCCCAAAAATCATCAAAGTTTTTTTCCAACAACCATCAAAAGTTGCTTATTTTCGCGTACTGATTCACCCACTTCAAGGATGTCACTAATTAAAAACTCACTCTGTATTTGATACAGATTAATTTCCTGAAATTATGTTTATTTTAAACTGTTACTTGATCAGCCTTCCCATCTCGTAAGGCAGTAGGGTAAGGTATAGATCAAAAAAAGGCTGTATCGGCGTGCAATCCGTCTCGGGCCAAATTCGCAGCCGCAATACGCTCGGCTGGAGCGTGTCGTTCAGCCCACACCTCATTTGAATATTGAAAAGAACGAAGAGAGTAAGAGCGGGAGAGAGAGCGAGGGACCAGCAGAGCGAGAGAAAAAATAGAAATATTTTCCGCGTCCTTTCCTCTACCCCCTTGCCACCTTTCCGCCCCGCGCACCCTTTGCGTCCTTCCCTTTCCTTTATCATATTTACGCGCAGAGGAAATAATGCACGCGGCGAAGATTGGCGTGAGAAGATGTCGCTTTACATTCGCTCTCCGTTTTTCGGGGGATTTTCACCTTGCTTTTATGGGGGGGGGGGGGGGGTTGGAATTGGGGAGAGGGATTCGGCATGCCTATTCGTTTGCCGCTCGTGTTATTGTGTGCGCCAGTTGCCACATCCTCGTCAAACTCCAAATCAATGTTCCCCGTGCGTAGCATCCATACATGTGGCTGACACCTTCCCTTCCGTAAAATTTCAATCCGTCAGTCGACACACGGTGAAAACATATTATATACATTTTGGAATAAAGTTCTTCATTTAAATAATGTGGGATATAAAAGATGACTTCTAACAGATTTTTTTTTTCTATTGCCTTCACTTTTCGATGTTTTCCTAATGAAAAAATCGTTTGTTCCACACGGGAAGACTTTCCCGGCAAGAAGCCAACGACTGATTTTATTTAAATAAATAAAATCGATCAGCGCCCTCTCTCGGCCGGCGATCGAACCCGGCTGGATCCCATTGCGATGCCTCATGAGGCACGGTTCGTTTCTCGTCTAGCCTCGGGTGGCTCGGAGTAATATTTAATTAAAATATATGGCGAACTATAAATATTATTAGTGCAGCTGGTGTAAGAGATATTCCAACCACAGATTTTAAAATCTGATTTCGGTCTAACAAAAAGTCTGTGTACCAAATTTCAAGGAATAGAATAGAATAACTTTATTATGCTATAAAAACATAACTTAATAAATATTACGCTGGTTTTATAAAAAAGACAATTTATGCACAAATGGCGGACTTATCGCTATAGCGTCATCTTACTGGTACAGTCAACCATTTGATAAAATAATTCCTAATTTTCACCGTATAATACACAAAGGAGTAGTAAAGTTAAATTTAAAATAAACTTATACAGTTACATGTCAGTAACTTATGCTAAGGTTGTCTAGGGAAGGATAAAGGAGAGGAAAAGGTGAGGTATTTGGTTAGTGGCTGTGTAAAAATAAATGTTTCTTCAACAACTTTTTGAAAGTATGCAGCGAAGGTGCATGCCTGATAGAGTGAGGGAGCTGATTCCATAAACGAGCAGAATGGACTGTAGAAGAGTGCGTGTAAACAGAAGAATGATGTATCGGAATGGCGAGTGTGTTATCCCGGCTTGATCGAAGTGGTAGACCGTGGCCTCCCAAAGGGTGGAAATTCTTCTTGAGATAGGAGGGTGAAGTGGGGTTATTGAGTATGTTGTAGAGTAGCGACAACGTATGCAAATTTCTTCGATCGCGAATAGGAAGCCAATGAAACCTATAAGACCAATATTTCAAGATTGAAGTATTACTAGCGCGCCCAAAATTTCACAACGTGATTTCGGTCCAACAAGTCATCTGTATAGGTACCGAATTTCAAGTCTCTAACTGCAATATTTCGAGATTGAGTATGACTAGCGCGCCCTCTGGTGGGCCGATTTCAACCACAATCTTTTTAACTCTTGCCGTGACGAAGTGATGCCTGCATGCCGAATTTCAGCTCAATCGGATGAAACGTTTGAGCTATATCGAGGAGGAATACACACACATCCACGCACAGACAGACAGACACAAAGACAATATTCAGTCTGGAGATGGTTTTAATCGTCTGAGGGAGGGGGGGGGGAGGGGTGTTCAACATGTATATATCCGTCCATCTCGAATTTGCGCGTTCACAATGCTTTACCTTCTCGTTGGGTTGGGTCTCGTCGTCAGTAAAGTAAATTTTCAAAAGCCATTCAAGGCGTAACTGCGCACTTTTATTACACAGAGTTGATTGAAATTAAAAATACGCTACACTGTTTCGAGGAAAAATATAATACTTATTATGTATACAAAGCGGTTCTCCGGGGAAGTGGAGGGATGTTGGGCTCAACGTTGAGCGTTCATTTATCACGAGAAAGGTAAAAAGACGAGGTGTAAAGTTAAACGCCGATTCGTATATAATTTAGATAAGTGCCAAATCCATCAATCTGACACTCCAGACAAACGACATACCTCCACTGCTGAACCGTCGGTTTAAGATCCACCCCCCACCCGATTTAAGTGTTTTAAACGAATATACTATTAGGTTGCTGCAAAGATATCTAACTATATACTAAAGGAACAGTAAAAAAATATACTCAAGTTCAATATTTTTTTCACAAGACTGACACGGACAAGCATTTTTGTTGTTTATATGCAGTATGTTTATTTCGCTCTCTAATCAGAAATCTTCCTTTTGACTACAATTTACCGTTTTATAAAGTATCACTAATCACTCCCACTCTGTCTTAATGAATCTATTTAAAATTATTAACCCCAATAATTTATAATCGACTGTTGTTGGGTCAGAATATTTCGGAATAGGTGGAGATATGGGGCAGACTGGGTTGCATAATATCACCTCTCTTTTAACACCTTTACTCTGATTTCCAAAGATAAGTTCTAGGTTAATGTGCATATATCAACCACGTAAAATATTTCGATGATACTGCACTAACTACTAACAAAGTGGAAGACCTCCAGCTTCTCATTCGAAACGAAACGAAAACGAAAGCTTGGCAACTTCCGTAAGCTGCAACTGTAGACGTGCTTACGGGCATTTTACTGACTACCATATACTTGATATTTGTAGTGTTCAGGTTCAACCCATACTGACTTTAATACATCCTCATCACATTCGTCACATGCTTTGACTCACATACATCCAACTACGGAATATGTAAGAATTTTATGAGGGTAACGAACTAAGGACTGATTAGGACACTGATCGACTTATTCCAAAATTCCATCATCAGGCAAATTTTGCCTTGTTTAGTATATACATAAATAATCAACTATTCTTTAGTTTTCCATCATTTTACCACCCCTGAAATCCCGCTTTTCCGATACAAACATTATGATATTAAAGCGCCGTCTCTGGCGTGAAAAATCGAAGGAAGCGAGCAACTGATACGGCTTGAGAGAGTGTGAAATTGATACCAGAGCCGGGCGAGTTTACGGCGTAGAGCGCACTGACTACCTTGGTATATCACGAGTCATATGTATGTAGCTATACACAGACAAGTTCAAAGTAGATAAATTACAACATTAACTCAAGCGAGACGAACTTAGACAGTGGTGCAATTTTAAAGAAGAGTCATCCTTATGCTATTAGGCAATAACCACAGTTACATTGTAAAATGACATAATGTTATAAAATTATACCTTGCATAAAATTAAAGAGGCAAAAGCATGAAGGTGCCATCTAATATATTTTAAAAATAAATATTTCTACTTTGAAAATGATGTTGTGAATATATAAAATCTAAAATTATACAAATTAACTATTTATAAATTCAATTCAATTCAATTCTTTATTAAGAAATCACACAGTATTACAGTAATAATATTTTTAAAAATGCATGCAGATTTACAACAAATAAAACCGATTACGGATTTCAATAAAAATTACATAAATTACGTTTTAAAAAAAAACTACCTAATAAAACTAATGTACCTTCAATTTTAGAACTACATAAGAGTCTAGTATTCAGGTGTGTGTGTATGTATTTCGGGGAGTGTGTTGAGCATTTAAGTGTGGAGTATGAGCGTGTATGATATTAGTAATGGCGTATATAAAATATAATAATAATAATAATAATCAATAAAAATAGCTAAAAACGAATAGTAGCTTATTGTATCGGTTAGGGTTTGATTTACGTAGTATTTGTAAGTGATTATGGAAATATTAAACATATCAATACAATTTAAATGGGTATTATAATGCTCACAGCAACGTGTGAGTTCTCCATTACTTGATGCCTTAGTTTCTAAAACGCTGCAATCGAAACAGGTCAAATTGGCGTGTGCTCCTCATTGGGGCGTTAATATTGATCTCGCCCACCAAGTCAGAGCAATCGAATATACCATTCATTCAAGACATATTTTCTAGAAAGTGTTATCTGCACGATCACTTCATATGTTTGTACTGATGAAGTGTTTAATTCATCATGGATTTAAAATTCTTTATTAAATAATTTTATAATAAAGTTGTGCATAAACCACATTTTCATATAACATATTTACCGTTCAATTTTAGACGATAGCTATATCATTTTAATAAATCCTGAAGTATGAGTCTACTAAGTCGCTAAGCTAGTGGTATATGTACAGTAAAATAAATATGACGCTGGCATGCAATTCGTCTTTCTTTTCCGTATAAGCCGTTAATGCATTCCTATCTTTTTGTTGATACCTTAAATAATATCAGACAACGTGCTATCTAAATATTAGATTATTTTTCCAGAGGCCTATTAAATACAGGTAGATATATTTAATTTTTATTTTATATTTAGGAATAAAAACTGAATTTATTTATTTGTACGATTATATTTTTATGAAGTTGAAAAAAAAGGATTTTTAAAGTAAGATTTGTAAATTTCATGGCTGTTATATTAGTTTTTTTAAAGATATCACTTTCATCGACTCTCCTTATCCATTATAACTCTTAAAAAATAAATACTTTTCCCGTACTTACGTATAGGTAGCGCAAATAAATACTTACGTATAGGTAGAGCATTGAAATCATCCGTCAAGCCCGTAAGGGTTTACTTTTTAGAAAAAACCTACATAATTGGGTTGAATAATGATATTTAATTTCCTTTGTCTGCCTCCTCGGTTAGTAAATCAGGATATACTATTTGCAGGTTTACTGGACACCTTTCCAGGATCTATGGAATCTTCGGTATTAGTTCTTTGACAAATAGTAAATTAAATGTAGTTTACAGGCTTAGTAATGTGTACATGTACGATGAAAACCCCTCAGACAATACAAAATCGCAAATGCGATCACTTAAATATATAGTTATTCAGTCGGTGTTTAATACATGGTGTCTCCCATCTATTTCGCCTTCTATTATCAAACACACTAAACAATTATAACAGTATAATGGTAGCCCCTTATAAGTAAAAATCGTCACTGCGTTTTTCAAACTATTTTATAAAAATAATGTCATAAACAAATACTAAACATTTCTTCATTTAACGGGAAGGGAATAAAGACCTATGTACATACTAGAATGGGGCAAAGACGCTATTATGGGTTTGCTACGTCCTCGCAATATCGGTCGGTGTCATTACATCTTTATGACTCGGGTAATGCCTAGCAATAAATCGTTGCAACGTCTTTGTCGTAAGATTTCACACAAAATAAAAGAGTAGTAAATAGGAGAGGTTAACGTCTTATGTAGGATCGCCAGCAATTTGAAACTGCAGAGAAGTGAATGTTTCTTGAGTGGAATTGCATGAAGTGAAATTAAAATGAACTGTCGTGAATTTTAAAAGTGATAGGAAGATCAACGAAGAAAACTAAATATTAAAACGCTAAAATTAGAGTGACGATTTATGAAGCTTTATATTATAAGTGACTATTATCTACACTTCATCGAAAATATGACATAGGTATGTAGATAATAATATCTAAATAATTTTATTTCTAATTGATTACTAGTTACTACTTATTCATGTATAAAGGTCAGCGATATAATTGACTATTAATTATATTTCGAGTGCTTTTTCACAAAAAATGCGAAATAGTTTTTCTCATTTAACGAAGTGATTGTTATCGATGTAAAGCATGGCGTTGGAGATTGGATAACTTCACATTTACCAGTTCGAGTGTTATTTTTCATTTGACTGGTGTGCTCTTCGGTCTCGCGAATCCATCAGTTACTTTGCAAAGAGTGCCAAAGGATGTAACTCCGTATACCTGCTATTTTGCGTTTATAATAGGATATGGACGGGAAAGGTGACCGAAAAATATAGAAGCTGAAGTTGAAAATGTAGGTTTACTGTAATGCTAATTTACTTTAGACAAAAAGAACGCAAATTATATACTTGATTTTATACTCGATTTATTTATTTTATACTCGATTTTATAACGATAAAGTATGTATCTTTGCTGTTTTATTAGGTTATTCGATAGCATCTGCAATGGGCTGTCATATTCTATTATAAACTCAATTTACCTAAAAAAATAACTTCCCTTTTTTCTCTGTGGGCTTCAAGGGTAATCTATGCAGCGAGATTTACTATCAATGTTAGTCTTTTATCCTTATTTTTATTTTTATTTATTGAAAATATGTGTGATTTCTGATGTTTTACTTATTCACTGAGGGCAAAGATACTATATTACATATAAAGAAATATTAATATGAATACAAGCATTTAAAATATATATGTATTTTAATCGTATGCCTGTTAACGTGGGTTAAACTACAAAGAAAAGCTACCGGAATATGTAGGAGATGGCAACAAAGCAAATCTGGGCAGCGCTTTGCGAGTGTGACGTACGTTTTAATTACCGGGGGCGGCGTAAAATGTTATACGGCGGCAGCAGTTATCCGGGGCGAGTTCGCGTAACGGTTGTCGTGGGGTCCCCGTTAAAATGCAAATGTATGAATCAATGGCGGGCCAACAGTAAAGATGGGATTATTCGAAACAAGCAGTCACTCCAGCGGCGCGAGTAGGCGACAGACAGTTCGGCGAATCCGCTTTTATTGCCGTTGTCTACGGATGCAATAAAAAGGCAAATTAATCCGGTTCACTTTACGCAGGGGCGTGTTCATAAAGCCAACGCCCAGGAAGGCTTAGACCGCCTCAGCATGAAGACGCATCTCTCTGGAAATAGTGTCCGGAAGAATGTAATATATCAAGCAGGTAGATAGTCGATGGTGGATAATAATAAAGAGCTTGTGTCTCATCACTGCGACCAGTCCTGATCTCCTATCATAACTCGGCTTCTTAATTCACATACTCTAATCCGGAACTCCTTACATTACATTTTCATCATGTCCAATTGACTGCTAAAAACCGCTCTTGGACGTATCAAAATAACTGTGTAAGGTAGTAAGCCTCATTACTACTCCTTAGTACTACCTCTAGATTGCCATATTATAAATACATAATAATCAAAATAGAGTTCTTATAAATGAAAAAGTCAATAATTCGTATAAATACGTAGTAAATACGTAGTTATTCATCCTAATATTCAAGTTGTCAGAAAAATGTTAAAAACAATTAAATCTAAATGCATTTAAAAAGTAAAGGAAAAATTATAAGACCAAATTAAATAACCACACAATAAGGTTTAACTTTTTGAAGTAATTTAAATGGGCACAATATTTGAAAAGTCATGGCCCTCACATTCGGCCAGATCATAGAAAGGATGGCTATCAGTATCTTCTTGATGTTTTTTTTAATGGTTCGTCCTTCAGCTGTTTACCAGTGGTAGGGAGTAGAATATAGAATTTAATGATAAGGTATAAGTAGCTTTTCTGTACTTATGCCAGTCGTATTTGGGGTTCGCACAAAAGAGAGCTACGTCGGGTATGGCGTGAGTGAATGTACGCATTAATTGCAGTTTCTGCGAGGTGCTGTCTACCATATATTAAACAGTTACGATTGTCAGGATTCATCTAGGTATGATTTTAATAAATACCACCTTTCTTAGATGATAGAGTGTTTGCTATGCGATTGGTTGCTAATGCATAGTATGTAGATGCTCTGATGTTCCAGCCAATCGATTGCGCACTCTGACTATCATTCGGGGGAGTCTGGAAGCAGTACTGTTTCCTATAGAGCGGGGGTGGTTGCGAAACCTTACAGCGACTGCTCTTGAAACGACCATCGGCTACCCGATCCTGGGTGAACAGCCGGGCAAAGGATGCCGTGGTCCGCGATAGATTCGGTATACACCGTTTCACCGCTTCGTAAGGGAGAGGACCGCGCAAGCGACCTCGAACTCGTAACCAATCGAGAGACTGGAGTAATCTGGTCGCAATTGTAAGTAAGGGCGTGAGTGTAAGCCCGCTGGGTAATACTCCTGGCTATCTCGCGGTTAAGACGTTGGCCTCTTACGGGTTTGTGGGGGACCTAGACGGTGGACTGTTTTGTACAAAGCCTTCTGCGCTCACTCCAGGGAGATAAAACGACTAATCGTTATAACTTCCTGAGGTGACGGGCTCGCTCGCTGTAGTCGACAACTCTAGTTGATGCTCCAGTATTGTCTGTGCAGAGTTTGTGCATTTCAGTCTCAGCAATTCCTTACGATATATGTATAAACAAGTAGAGTAGCGAGACTTTGCTGTCAGAGGATCTGATGTGACTTCTGGCCACCCCAGCCTCAGTTTTTATGAAGGGCATGCTAGCTCTGTTCTTTGCAAAGATGCCAGGGTTTTCATTATCTTGCACACTCTAAGCACGCACATATCAGAGTTACTTTGTTCTCTTTTTACACGACTGCCCAACAAAAATGTGCGTAATGTATTCAGGGTTCGTCTATGTATGTTTTCCGTTTTTATATTTCACCATAACTTGTAAACGTTTGGACCAATTTAAAAGTATGTACCATTATGTCATCACGATTATCATAGGGTACATTAGCTGTTCAAATATCAAGTAAGTAGTTGTTTAAATGACCAAATATCCAAATATCAATAAATTAAGATACATATATCGTATTTAGTGTCAAATAAAAGGTCTGATTGAGTACATTCCGGAAATACACATCCATGTATTTGGATTATTAATACATAAAACACAAATATTTCACAAATATATAACCAAAATAAAAAATCCGTGATGAAAATAATTATATATATAATAGTTTTCTTTCTGTAACGCAGTCGTGCATTTTATTCTTTTTAATATATTTACTTGTTCCAGATGATTTAGGGCATTTAGACCTCAAAATATCTTTGACTCAAAACAAAGCTATTCAGTGACTTGAGAGCCGCCTAATTGTCCGATATGATGTAAATTTATAGCAGGGTGCTAGCCTGCTACGTTGATTTCGGTGTTGCAAGATTCCATGGCCTGAATATCTACAATTCTTAGGAAATATCACAGGGACGAGTATAAACTTCGGTCCAAATAAATTTTCCACCTTTTCCATTTATTTTTCGACACTTGTGTATACCAATATAAAGACTCGATTTCAAATTAAGGCTGTCCCTGCACCAACTGACATACAATATTTTTCGGCACCTACGTTTTTCATTTAGAATCAGCTAATCAGCATTCGTAAATACTGACGTTTGATTTAAATGTAAGATATTGCAACGAAAAACCGAAATTAAATCCTCTACTCGGGATTTTGTTTGCGAGATCCGCGGCGCAGAAATACCCGTGCCAATGACGTATTAATTATTCATGCGTCGTAAGTGGGCTGTTCCGGTACCGCTGCACTGTGTATTTTCTCACACAGCTGATAGTTGCGAAAACCTTCATATGCCATAAATATGTATATTCCAGAAAAAAACGGAATGGAATTAGAAAAATGAGCTCATGATATGATATCACAAATTAATAAGGGGGTTCCAAGCATAATTTCATTGTTTTTATCGGTCTGGAATCGATATTAAGTTATATCGTTCTACATTGTTTGTGTCATGGAAACAATGGGAGAACTATTGGATAATAGCGGTGCATCATTTTTTATACCGACCTTATATTATAACCTAAATGAATAATTGATTATGTACTGCCAATACCTGAAATTTACCGCCGATTCAATCTACATATTTTACCAGCCATTACTCGGATCACTCATCGTGAAAGATATTTACTTTATTGAAATCCCAGACCATATACTTTCCGAGATTTTCTCTCTTGAGTACCGCTTCTCCTAGAGTACAAGCGTATCTTGCGGATTACTTATTCTATTTCTTCCTGCTAATCTTCTTGATTATTGGGTGCCGACTCCTAGATTTCCAGCGAAACTCGATTTTGCCTGAACGGATCGTTGCAAAAATTATACAAGGAGATGAGTTGTTCCACAGGGACGAAAATAATAAATAATTCATTCATTCACGGTCGTAATTAATTACTTAGGGTATATATTTTTTCCATGGTATTGATGGTATGGTATTTTTATTTTTCTCACTCGGGTCCTTTCGAAAAGGGGTAGATTGGTTTATAATATTACCGTGTGGCATCAATGTTCGTCTTATTCACACATATTGACACATGACGATGTTTTATTATAATTTTATTGTTATTCAGGAAGCATACAGCTATATTTCAATACATTAGATACAGAGTTATTAAATTTCAAAGACAAAGCAAATTATATGTTTCCACTTATTTTTTTTTTTTTTTGAAGAATAAACACACATATTAAAGCAAGATCGGAAAAGAGGTTTTACCGGTGGTGGTTTTGTAAACTTTAGAATATCGCATGGAATACGTATAACAAAAACTACTCATAATATGTAACTGGCAACATCGAAAAGCAGGTCTTTGGTGATTGGCTGGGGGCGATGTCAATGGATACAAAGCAAAGATGGGTAACTAAATATACGACTTTAACCAAAAAAATATCGTTTTACCGAAAACTATTAGTATTTAGATAGGTATTATTGGGAATTTAGTTTTATTCCGTTATATTGGGCATATAAAATAATAAAATACATATTAAAGCTTCAATAAAATAAGATTAGAAGAGGCCACACTCCGCATATCGCACTCAAATGAAATAAATATTATTAAGTTTCGATCGCAAACACGATGGTATTCACTGATAATGATCTATATTACAAGCATCTTTTTACATTTTAAGATATAGGAAAGTAGGTGAAAAACATTTCACTGATATTGTTGAAATTAATTATTAACTATGGCAATGGCAATTAACTATGGTAATTCGCCTTTGAGTCAAAGTAGTAAATAATATTCTTGTATAGGTAAAACTTAATAATTGTAGTTAGATCTTGACTGTTCCCTTTTTGGCTGTTTGTTGTTTATATCAGGATAATCCGATATTTCAAATTGTTTTATTTATATCATTTCATCACATTAATCAACATGTGTATTGTGAGTATGATTGTATTGCCAATAATAAAGATAAGTATTAAGATACCAATAAATTTAAATCATAATTTAACTATGTCCATAGTAATTAGTCCATTATGAACGGGTTTGAATTTTGTTAACTCTATTTGGAAACACTGTGCGCGGCGCAAAATTCGACGCCAATTGAAGAAGTGCTTTATAATTAAAATCCAGAGCGGTATCGGCTGAGTAAATGCGCCTCCCACGACGGAGAGACTCTCCTAATGCGGGAAGCATCAAGTAGAATTTTAATTAGGGTAGGCGAATTTCTTCTACTTATCCTGGTACCGGGCGCGATGGCCTGCTATGTCTCATTTTCCAAATTGGGGAAAGAGAGTTGACATAAAGGTCGGCCACCGCAGGCGACATTTTTTTGGCGGTAAGGTTAATTTCGCCTTTATGGCGTAGCGCGATGGTATCGCTTTGGGAAAGCCTAATTTTCTTCCCCGATTTACCGAACTGCATTTCTAATTGATATATGATACAAAATTTTAACAAAAAAAAACGGATTTAAATTTCTTTATAAGTGCATCAGCCATTTCACGATGTTACTTAGAACGGGCTATCATAATTTAATGCGTATATAAAATTTTGTGTCTGTGCTGAGGAGTTACCTCGTTGGAAGCCAACCCTGAGTGCCTTAGTTTTGTGGAAGTTAATGGGCCCATGCTGGGTTGGCCACGAAGACCTATTCTGTTCAGGGTCGGTCATACTCACGGGTCAACACCCATCCGACGGCCTCCACGCATGAGGTGCGAACCTGGGTAGGACTCTGGCCTTGGTCAGTTTCCCCTGGGAATCAAACCTCTGGCGCTCCTGGACGGTCTGCGCACCGTGCGGCGTAAGCCAATCGATTGTGCACTCTGACTAACAGTCGGGGGAGTCTGGAAGCTGTACTGTTTCCTATAGAGCAGGGGTGGTTGCGGACCTTACGGCGACTGTTCTTGAAATGACCATCGGCCATCCGATCCTGGGTGAAGAGCCGGGCAAAGGACGCCGTGGTCCGCGATAGATTCGGTATACACCGTTTCACCGCTTCGTAAGGGAGAGGACCGCGCAAGCGACCTCGAACTCGGAACCAATCGAGACACCGGAGTAATCTGGTCACAATTGGAAGTAAGTAAGGGCGCGAGTGTCGGCCCGCCAGGTAACATTTTCTCCCAAGTCTTCTACGCTCACTCCAGGGAGATAGAACGACTAATCGTTAACATTTCCTGTGGTGACGGGCTCGCCCGCTGTAGTCGACAACCCAAGTTGCCTTAGTTTTGTGTTGGTGAAACTTAGAACGAGCTGTCGTAATTGCATGCATATACAAATTTTCGTGTCTGTGCCGTTGACCGTTGAGGAGTCCCCTCGTAAGGAGCCGTGCCTGGGTGCAGCAGCCGTGTCATGGTTAAACTTTCTGAGTTCTGAGGTAACAAACATTAAAAAAAAGATAGAACCGAACTTCCTCCTTTTTTTTGAAGTCGGGTAAAAAGAGACGGTTCTGTATAACTAAAATAAATAAACATACGAATACCCGTTATTAGTAGAATAGAGAACGGGCTAGAGGATTTACCAGCTCGTCTGTAAATACATTTTATCAATCGTTTCGATGTCGTTTTCTTAATTGATATAAATTAAGTGACGCGTGTTGCTTAACGCGAAGATAAATGACTTAATCAAGATTTAGGAGGAATGGAGAGACTTACCTTTACTCGTGCCGTCGGGTCCGCGAAGAATTGTGCACTCTTCTATAGTCCCAAAAGGCGTGAAAAGTTGACGAACATCTTCTTCAGTTTGTTGCTTGCTTAGCATGCCAACAAAGAGCTTCCGGTCTGTAGCAGCCGCCGGGCGTCACCATGCAAGAAACAAAAACATAATCAGAGCCTGTAAAGCTTTCCTTCTCTAATAATAATTACACCTACTTACGACTACATACAGCTTAACATTTTAAACAAATAAAACGAAAAAAAAAGAATAAAACAAAAAATAAATAAATAAATCAAAACACAACAGTATATATTTTAAACGCTAAGCCTAACATAGTTTCCATGAGGCATTTCTAAATACGTTTAACTAGCGTAATATCAGCCTATAACAACACCACTGCCACACCAAATTTCACTGATTTTTAGGCACACAAATTAGTATAGTAATTAAGGTAGATTAATGAGGATTATTTTTATGTCCGACATGTTATTAAAATAATCAATTTGAGAAGTTTTAAAAACCTTAACTTGGTTTTGGGAGCTTTATATCAATTATAAGTGATAGTGGGAGTTTCTTACAATTATATTATATAATAATTATAGTTTTTCTTAGAAGTAAAATGTATACATATTACTGCAGCATTATTCGTTCTTGGACCAATAGCAAACTTGTTCGTTTAGATAGTTTAGATAGTTAAACTTATAACAATTTTAACTGATAGATATAGGAATTTAATAACTAATAATATAAGTAAACTTTTATATTTTCAGTATCATAGAAAAACCATAATTGAAAATATGTAAACTTTTAGCAAATGAAATTTTTAATATCATGTCGAATATCCCCATTTATTACCGTCCATAATAAAATAAATATATAATAAATAAAAATGCATCATTATGTACACGAGGAGTCAACGAATGCGGCGGCCGCGCGAACCCTCCCGATGGGCGGGCGAGCGGAGTTTGGCAATTATGAATTCATAACTTCGGCAAGAGAAACTTGGAATAGATAACTATGAATAATGGATTCGGCGAGCTGGGGGTGCGGCGCGGGAGGATGTGTGCCACGTCGCGCGCTCTCGTCATCAGTCTATTCATGGTTAATTTGCTTGTCCGCGACATTGGGAAAAGTTTCACAGTCGAACGAAAAGGGCTGTTTGGTAGAAAACGCAAAACGCAAAACATCTTTGTCATTCATTGTAAAGTCGATGGTGCGCACACGAGACCAGGAGGCATGCGAGTGAAATGAAAATGACCATCTGAACTAGGAAACGTTGTCTTGTGCTATATCGATATAATACAAACTTTTAATTTTTATGTGAAAACAGAATATTTTTTTTGTCATTATAATTTTAATACTAAAGATGTTAAAATCATATTAATAGTAGTAACTTCAAGCTGCTAATAACTGCATTTTTAAACATTTCTGTGAAATTTATCTTGTCACTTTCTGTTATTAAATTTCGAGTGTTTTTACTTTAAATACACAATGAGTTTTTAATAAATCACAACCTCTAAGTCGGTAAATCAGTAAAATTAAAAAAGCAACTTTTTTTTTGGAAAAAACTAAACATATCTATATATTTTTTTCTGGAAAATTTGGGAAACTTGACTGATAAATAAAAGTTTGACAATCGTTGAGCGCGCTGCGCCATCTAGCAATACGTAAAATATCGCGAATGAACAATATTCGCGATATCTTACATGCCGCTAGGGGCAATGCGCTCAACTCTTTTTATACTATTTTTATTTTTTTTTTATTTTTAATAAAAAAAAAATATACTTTCGATTTTTATCAATAGATGCTTATTAGCTCGTACTGATTTACCCACTTCAAGGATGTCACTTATTAAAAACTCACCCTGTATATTTTATGTAGATCTATTACTCACATCAAGTAAGTCAAGAGCGTTTGTAAATCTGATTTTAATTTTCATATTACAGCGTATCATGCGGTTGAAGAATATTTTAGTACGATGTCTTTTTTTTTGGCCGTTAAATAAATCAAAACTATGAAATCTGCAACACCATCTAAACAATTTCAAACATACACTCATCGCGAAACTCAAGTGGTGAAAATTAATAATTAAAAAGTAAAATGATAACAATTAAAAAGAAAACACAGAAATCTAGCGAAAACAACAGTCAACGACAAACATCGAAAACGATCGAGCTTAGCTGGTGACACAATAGGAACATAAACGCATATAATATGACGGTTAATCGTGTAAAAAAACAACGGAGATATAACAATTAGACTACACCACGATACAACATCCTAGGGTACGGTACGGTAGTGTGGCGGTTCTAGCGTAGTCGAGGAGGGCCGGGCGGCGCGCTCTACCTGAGGTTGTGCGCGGCGTCTATGTCATCGCCGCGGCCGCCGCACCGCCCGCCGCGCGCTCGCACGCCGCGACCGCCGCCGCCGCTGCAACACAACAACACCCTCAGACGCACCTGTTCTGCACCCGCAGACACGCGAACGACCAACCCTAACGGAATTTTGAAAGTTTGCTAATGGTTCATATCCGCTATAGCCAATTCGTCCGACACCTGGTCTACAATAATCTTTTTAATAAATAAAAAAACTAAAAATAATACAAAAATAAGAAATACATAAAATATACATAACAATGGGAAGATAATGATTGGGAAATGGCAATAAAATAGAAAAATAGGACCAAAAACAAAACATTTTACCGTTGTAATTTTTTATCGAATTATGACATCAATATCATATCTTAATAAATCGTTGCCACACTTTATACAACATATTTGGAAAATATGTTGGAAAAAAACACCTATTCGTACCTATACACCCTACTAGTTTCTTACTAGTTATGGTGGGCTATAACTCTCTTAAATTGCGTAGAGAAATGCTCGCCATGGCCTACGTTTTCAAGCTGATCTGGGGCAGAGTTGATAATCCTACCATGCGAAGGTTTGTCTCTTTGTTCCGGACAATTATAATCGTGCTCGCACTCATAATCTATTTGCGGAACCGTCCTTGCGCACCAACCTAAGTCAATGGAGTCTGCTTACCCGAGCTTTGCGGCACATACATGCACTGTGTTCGGCAGCGTCAGACCTTGATATTTTTACAGCGAGCCCGCATCTCTTCAAGGTGTCGGCATTGCGCTACTTGTTTACGTCAGAATAAAATACGTTGTTTTCATTCTTTTTGTACTGTAAGTTTGTAAGCTTTTTCTATTCTTAATGTCTGTATTTGTATTTAATGCTTATTTAAACATGTTTTGTATGTGCTTGCAAGAATTCTGTTTTTTATATTTATGTTTATATTGCATATCAACGGATTGGTATGAACTATTATGTTGATTTGCTTATGAATGAATTAAATAAATAAATATTTAATGACTGTATTATTGTATCATTTAAAATCATATTACATTAATTCCTGGATTGTAAATATTTTTCTTTTGTGCTCTTCTATTTGAATAGGTATCTAACTAATACATAAATAAATAAATGAAATGAACTAATATTACATCACAGATTATGTTGATTATTTTATTACATCACATTACACTATTTTATTATTGAGTGCCGTCTATGTCAAAATAAAATGTTACTATAGAGACCAGATTCAAATACTCGCGCCAGTCCCGTGCTAGTCAGTGTTGACACACGCGACCTAATTTACACGGAGTAGATAAGAAATAGTTGCCAACGGAAATAATGTGTAACCGACGGGAGCCAGGCGCTCGCTAATTCAGTCGTGAATAAAACTTCCACCCGTTAAACTATCGAGTTTCACTATCGCTTACACCGCACTCCGTCCGCGCGCAAGCCACAGCATGTATTACGGCAAGTGCAGTAAATGCCTATCATAAATTCAATAACATATTTATTAGATGGATCCATCCAAGGTCCATGCTAGAATTGTATTACATGACAGATTTAAAATTATAACATAGACAACGTTTGATATAACGCACGCAGCTGACATGATTATGACATGTATACGCGATAGTTTGCATAAGTATTGTAACGGGAGATCGTGATAATATTCCTTTTTGGATTCCTTTGTGACATTATTTTGTTTCTCCGCTCATTACTGAGACAAATATAACGATGTAATACATGGAAGTACGCATGCTTCAACAAGGATTATGTATATAAATCGGACTGTGTTCCATAAGTATGATCTAACATGACGCGTGACTGCAGTTACCGTGTCGTAATTTTAAAACATAACGTTATTTCTTTATCTGGCGACCTAGGGATCTCGTTCCTAACATTACCGTATGTAGTAATATACTTACGCTAATAGTCAGACACATGAATCATGTTGAAACTACAGTACACTGTTATTTCCATATTAACCGTATGAAAAATATTGATACTTATAATCGAGTATTAGAGTTTCAACAACATTTCTTGTAATTCAACATAATTATGATTGAAACATCGTTATTCTGCATAAAACCGTAATAACAAAATGGCAATGTAAGAATCAATCCAATTGTTTTCTCAGTGTATGTAACCAATAAATATATAAATAATATAAGCAAATAAATTGTATCACCTCACAGATTATGTACATAATTTTATTACATCACATCATTGTAATAATATTTTACATCACAGATTAAAAATTCTAACATAGACAACGTTTGATATAAAGCACGCAGCTGACATAATTACAACTTTTCTATGCAATCATAGGAGTTTAAGGAAGTACTGTAAAGGGTAGCTGTGATATTACTTCTTTTTGGATTCCATTGAGATATTTTTATGTCTCGTAAATATATTGTGTATTTCTTAAAAACTCTCTCGTACTTAATATCTAATCTCTTCTAGTGTCAGCTCGCAATCTTAAATAAGTCCGAAATCGCACATATAGGCATAGTTGGACGTGTGACGTGCCTCGGGTTGCATAAGATTGACATGAATCATTTTGCCGCTTAATATGAACGTAATTATTTTTTCTTTATGTAGCATTAGATAAGACATGTATAATTAAATACATAAAATAAATATATAATATTTGTTTTTCGATTTATGTGAGAGTGATATCTTTAACAAATCTCTCCCTGCGCTCTGGTCGTTTCCCGCCACTAGCTCCAACCCTAACTAGACTAAAACAATTGCAAACAATGATCAGTTTGACTCGAGAGAGCGCGCAAAATACGGCGCCATTGCCGGCGTAGGCGTCATTAAATACAGATTTATACTTGATTTGGGCGCGAGTGGAGATATCTGTCCCCGGAGTAGCCGACGCTAATGACTGCGTAAATTGAGATAATTCAACGTTTAACCAGCCCGCGCAGGATGCGGCCGACATGAGCCTGCGGAAACCGCCTGGCTTGTCGCTGGCCATGCGCTCTCCCCTCCGACAAAGCCAGTCAGTCGTGCGACCATACGTTTCGCATGCGTTTGGGTCTGTGATTACGGCATGGATTAGGTGACGACTTAATTCATGGTGAAATTCGACGAGGATATGTAGGTTTACGGCCCTTTATCGCCGGCGAACTATCACACTCCAATCATTCATCATAAAAACAAAGCTTATACTCCTTGACAATAAAGTTAATCGATTCACGATGAAATCAAACAAATAAACACATGCAAAACAATGAATAAGCATGATAATATATCGGCGAATGCCACCTCATTAAATGACGGTATTTTAAATAATATATGATTAAACGTTTTCCTTGCTTATCAGCCAGCCATGACATCAAATAAAGAAAGATTTATATGCTTCTTTTATTGAAAGGAAATACTCAACTAAACAAACACCGGACAATGCAATGCTGAGGCAGAAATACACTCGTTATCGAAATTTATGTAATAAAATTATTAAATTGACTAAGCAGCAATACTTTAAAAAACAAATAACTGACTCAGCCGGGGACCCACGAAAAATCTGGATAAATATAAAAGAAGCGGCGAATTATAAAAATAGAAAGGATGTAAATTTAAATAGTATTAAAATTGACAATCAAATTATTACAATGAAAGATAATCCTGAAAAGTTACTAAATTGTACAAATAGTCATTTTTGTAATGTTGGCTCCAAACTAGCAGAAAAGTTTCGTGGGATAAATAGTTCTGTAATTACTGACCAAAGTAAATCTGATACGTTACCTGTGTCCATGTACCTAACGCCTACAAATAGAGACGAAGTTAAGAAAGTAATAGGCAGCCTTAAAAATAGGTCAGCGGTGGGGGATGATGGGGTCGGGACATGCGTATTTAAACTAGCTGAAACCTATCTCAGCCAGCCTATTGCTTTTATTATTAATGTGAGTTTTAGAAGCGGAATTTTTCCTGACAAATTAAAAATTGCCAAAGTAATTCCCATACATAAAGGGGGAGATAAGCAGGACCTCAATAACTATCGACCTATATCCATTCTAAACACGATCTCCAAAATCTTCGAGAAAGTTGCAAAGGCGAGACTCTATAAATTTTTAATTGAAAATAAAATACTCTCAGACAATCAGTTCGGTTTTAGGGAAGGTTTAGGGACAACAGACGCTATAGCTGCCTTAACAGAATTTATAGTCGAAACGGTGGATAAAGGAGACAAGTGCCTAGGAGTTTTCCTTGACCTTGCAAAGGCTTTTGACTCCGTTCCTCATAATATATTATTATGCAAACTGAGCAGTGTAGGAATTAACTATACAAGTCTTAAATGGTTTGATAGTTACCTATCCAACAGGGTACAAAGTGTCACCATCCAGGGCCTCCAGAGTAAAAGCCAGCATCTCAAGTATGGTGTGCCACAGGGTAGCGTTTTGGGACCCATTTTATTCCTCGTCTACATAAATGACCTATGTCAGTTACCAGTAGGTAAAATCATCACATATGCCGATGACACCGTTATACTATTCAAGGGTTCAAACTGGGATTACACATTTGAGGAAGCAAACGAGGGCATGGAAATTGTTAAAAATTGGCTAGGAAACTTTATGTTGACGCTTAATGTTGGCAAAACCAAATACATGCCATTTAGTATAACAACCAGAGGTCAACCCACTACTAATAAAACTATTGTAATACACGAATGCGATAGCATAGAGTCTTGTAACTGTCAGACTCTACAAAGAGAAATATCTTGGAAATATCTAGGCATCACTCTAGATTGCTTTCTCCGTTGGGATTCTCATATACATAACGTGGCTACGAAGGTGCGAATCCTTGGATATGTTTTCAAAGAACTGAGGAATATTCTGGATTCCAAAACACTAAAAACTGTTTATTATGCTTTATGTGAATCGCTTATTACTTACGGCATAATTGGATGGGGTGGATGTGGTAAAACCCTGCTAGAGCCATTGCAAGTTGCGCAGAAATTTATATTAAAAATTATTCTACGTAGACCATATCGCCATCCCACTAATGAACTGTATAAGGAAGCTAAAGTTCTTGATTGTAGGCAACTTTTTCTAAAAACTTCCCTCTTAAGGCTATTTTTGGACAATAACTCAAATTTAGGAATAATTCAGAACCGGCGACCAACGAGACAAGTTGTAGAAAATAGCTTAATAATACCCAGAAGGAAAACATCATTTGGTCAAAGACATTACTCTTTCATTGCGCCGAGATTTTACAATCTGATCAATATGGAAATAAAAATGAATTTGACATTTAGGGAATTCAAAAATAAATTAAAGAAATGGTTATCGAATCATGACAGACTAACCATACATCAAATGTTAGAAATAATAGTATAATAAAACTTAGGTGCACAAATTATTAACATATTTTTAAACTTATATGTTAAGTATTTTTTAACATTGAACTAACTACCAAAAAATATTTGACTTTGACAATGAATTATACTTTTAGACTAGGTATTTTTATATTAAATCTTATATTACTTAAAACATAATATTAAATAATAATGACTGTTTCTTTCTTTTCTCACATATAACTTTATTTATATTATTTAATCGATTTTAAATTATATTTATTGCCGATTTAATAATGGAATTGCATTTTATTTATTATATATTTTTAATATTTTTTTTTTATCATTATTTTTTAATTTATTCTGAAGACCACATTTTAGGGCAATTTAGTGTCATTAGCTTTTTACTAAAACTTGTACATTTGTAGGCAACCAAGCAATCAAGCAAACTTGATTGTAATATTGGAGTCCTGTCCACCCTAGAACGGGCTAGTCCCAGTTGGGTGACAGAAACAAATAAGCAAAAGGTTAAGGTTTTGCCATTCGGTTCCTGTTATTTTTGTAAGCTAATCAATGTTTTATAGTAATTAATTCTTAAATAAATAAATAAATAAATAAATAAACTTTCCTTTCTGACTTGAGATATCAAAATTAAGGCTATTACGAAATACTTACATGATTTCATGGAGTAGGTTTACAACGTAAAATAAAATTATGTATTATTAATGTTGGGATTGTTTTCTAAATTTCTAATAATTTTCATTACATAGTGAGTCTTCCAATATATCTAAATGTCTTTCTTTTCATTGGATAAAGCGAACGCGAAAAGATATTATAATAAAAGACACACAGTAGCGACGAAGCCCGACTATCGGAATTTGGTATGCTTGTTTTACATTAGGAAAATAGATATCCCTAACCTTCGACGAGAAGATTGCACGTTTATGGGCCCTTTATCGCCGGCGAACTATCACCCTCCATAAATTGAAAATAAATACAAAGCTTATACTCTTTGACAATAAGATTAATCGATTCATGATGAAGTTAAGCGAATAAGCAAAGAGAGAATGATGAAAAGGTACTTTATTACATTGGTGAATGCCGTTTTCTTATATTGAATGACGGTATATTAGTGGCAGTATATCCTATACTGCTTGAATTATTTTATTTTTAAAGAATTTCAGACGACTTTTATTTAATTGTTTATCCTTATTTAAGATGTGTCCTGAAAGCCAGGATAAGAGATTTCTAGAGGATACCTCTTTATTACACAGTCGTCTATTTACAGTTAAAAAAGGTATATTTGTGTTTTATAAATATTTTTTTTGAATGACAGTTACAAATATTGTTGAATATAACAACAATAAAAATTATACTGCACAATTTGATTTACAAAAAAAAACTGAATAAACACGCTTTTTTATTATCAGCTTGACGAAGCTTCGTTGGGAAATTACGAGAACGTCAGTAACCCGCCCGCTGCAAGCCCATTCATACGGTGCCGGAGCAGACTCGGGGCCTAAGTAGGCGAGTTCGCTCCGGATGAAAGTTAATTATTTGAATAAAGAAGAGGACGGCGGAACGGCGCGCTGGCTGGTGTCTGAAAGGGAAACTTTCGATAAAAGCGGACAAAACCGGCGGCGCACGCGGACCGCGCCCGTTCGAGAGCCCGCCCGATCACACGAGAGCGACGCGAACGACGAAGCTCGACTCGTCGACATTTCGAGCGGGCATTGAGGCGCTGCACTGTTTTGACAGCGCTTTTGTCTCGCCCGTGCGGCGCTCTGCCGGGCCGCCTGAATGTAACCTACTTAATTATGACATCCTGTAGGGAAACAAGTTCACAATTAATTTAATCGCCCTTTAAGCGGATTCGGAATTTCGAAATTCTCTTTTGATGTTTGAAGTAACAAGTAAATATATTAAAAATAATAAAAAACACGACTGCCGTTACAGAAAGTGAACAATTGTATTTATAAATATTTTTATTACGGTTTTATTAAGTAATATTTGGGGCTTATGTATTTATCCATATAGGTACCGAAATGTACTCAATCAGACCATTTATTTATCACTAAACACGATATATTGATGTGTAATTTATTAACATTTGGACATTTCTACACTTAGATAACTGCTTTTATTATGATATTTTAACAGTTAAGTTACTCTATGACATTCGGGATAAAAAAGATTTTAACAATACCACACACCTCTAAATCGGTTTAAGCGTTTAGAAGTTATGGTGGAATAAAGAAAGAGAAAAAATATATAGAGGAACCCTGAACACATCACAGTTCTTTTTTCTTGGGCAGTCGCGTAATAAAATTGTGGACAACGATTCATGAAATTCACAAAAAGTATATGAGGTAAAAAGCATAAAGTAAAATAAGTTAAGGTAAAGTACCTAATATCAGACATGTAACTTTATAACGCTTTTAGCGTATTGTTATAAGATTTTATTTTTATATCGTAAGGTAAAAGGTTGTCTGTCTTTTATTTTATTTATATCTATATACATAACAATATGAAACTCCGTATCTGTAATATACTTGTATAAAACGCAAGCATTGCACATCCTTCCAGCTCCTTGGAATTAATGCCTTATCATTATATTACATTTCATATCTCATATCCGTTTAATGCCTAGTGTAATTAGTTGAATTAACAGTAGGTATATAAAGACTATATTACGACTATATCCGGGTTATCAGAGTGAATTAATTTCTACCACGCTATTCCCCCCTATTATTTCCATATTCGCCCTCAGCAATACTACGCTAAATTTGTTTATTTGCTTATTTAATTTTATTACAACACACTTTCTATGGCTGTCATGCCTAACAATCGAACGCATACATACATCAAAAATCACCTCCCCATATTTGTTTTCACATTTAAACCGTTTTTTTATTAGGTTAACTTATTTTTGTATTAATTTTATTATTTTTCATTTTTTTTAAATTTTAATATATAACATTGCTATGTAATTTCGATGGTTCTAAAAAAGTCATGGTTATAATTGCACCATAGTTATGATATAGTTTTTATTTCATATTTGGAAATTCTTCGGTTTTATGCTTTGTTATTATTCAATACTATAGTTGCTATCAGTTTCACGCTGTATGTTTCCATAATAAGATTAATACAATTTCCTCTCTTTTTACCACTCAATTTAATGTATAGGATTATATTTGTAAATAACAATTAGGCCAATATTTTAAGTTGGTGCCATCTGTGCACAGGAGAGTAAACACAGGAGAGTAAGCACAGGAGAGTAAACAGTTTCCTTAAAATGATAAAAATAAAGTATTTAGATTGTTGAATGGCTCCGATCGGAATGAAGTAATCAAAGGTAAAACTTGTAATTTATTTATTGATCAGCGAATAGGTAGAGCCGTAATAAACTTACACATAACTAAACATAACCATATAGTACGAGTATATTCATATTATATAAATTAGTTGGCTTTCTACTGAAACCTTTAAAATTAACTCCGAATCATGAACTAATAATTTGTAGGTAAATGCAATTCAGTACACCACAGCATACACTGCAGCTGAAGTGGACACTCTTTATTTTTTACGGCGACTGTAAACGGAACCAAACTGGCGGTGACATCCGCTTTGCTCGTGGCGGTGTGTAACCTTTGAAAGAGTAAAACGTAAAACCACATCAAACGAGCCGTAGTGCTTGATGTGACGTGACCGGTGACAATCTAAATGTTCACTCAAGTAACTGGACTCGCTTTGATCTATTTTAGTATTTGCCTATTTAATTCAAATAGTTATATGCTCAGGGGTTTATTTTTGTGTAATATATTATATTCTTCCGTCATTTCTGTTTAAAGGTAATATTATTGAAGTTATTATTGAAACCTTATTATTATTCAAAAAGTAGGTAAAAAATCGTTGTTTTTTTTTATTACATTTTTTTTAACAATACTTGTTTACAATATACCAGAAAACTTTTTATACAATAGACCCATTTATGACCGTTTTTGTATTTACAATCAAATAAATAATTTGACGTATCATGTACGCTTTGTGGGTTTCGGTTTTCTTTTTTTTTAATGTTTGAACATACGGCATACGTTTTGTTGCATTTAGGCGATAATAAAGCTGACGTATCAATTACATTCGTATAGGTAGGGTGGTTAAAAAAATATGAAAGTAAAAGGTTATAAAATTATATTTATTAATATTAATAATATGGATGTTGGACACGTGATATAATTCTGAAACGAAATTTTTGGAAAATATTGCTCTCTAAGGTAAGTAAACAAAGAGGTTGACAGAGTTTTTAAAAAAAAATATCGATGGATTTTTTACACTGTTATAAAACAAACAAAGGAAAAACAACGCAAGATACTACTTCATTGATAGATGGGTTTTATCCATTTGGTCATATGAAAAGGGTGCAATGCGTCAGAGGTTTAATGAAAATGAATACCGGCCCCGTCCAGACGATACAAAGCGAGTGGTTTACAAATGCGACTACTTTTGAGAAATGAATTTTTGCTAAGTAAGGTTTCACGAGATACGCGACATGGATCAATATGCAATAGAGAAAAATATTGAATTTATGAAAGCGTAGCAGTCGTAGAGGCGCAAAGGCGTAGCGATCGTAGCTGCGTAGCAGTTTGTAAATAGGCAGGGCGGCTGGCGCCGACATGGGTGGCGCGTATTGAAGCTGCAGTTATTCATACGAGTCGCTGTCTGCCAGAAACAAAAACACGCCCATCACGTGTAGCACAATAAACAACTTTCTAATTAGCCGCGTTGCGTTGCTTTGTTAATATGGATTGATACCCGCCCGTTAATGAGGTAGCGTTACACGGGATATTCGATATAATCCATTGTTTGCGCCTGTGTCATGTTTTAGGTAAAAGCGAAGACCTATTGTTAAAATAATGGAACATGCCTGGCACAATGGCAAAATAGTGTACCTAGAAACGATTTACTAACATCAGTGATTTAATTTTAAACGTTTGCTATAAAAAAAAATATCCAGCACGAATGACTGATTCCGCAGGGGTATCACTTTAAACATCACATTCCATAATTAATATAATAGAAATTATAACAGAAGTTTTAACTACAAATATATGGAGGTCTAATGTGCGAAGTGACTAAAGTTTTATTTAATAATCTTCTATACATTACGATAAATACGCAGGTAAATATTGATATAAAGGTGCAAAAACGACAATAATGATTTCGAGATTTCTGAAATAACATTTACCACTGTCAATTTCCAAATTATTCGATTCCCCAAAGAGGTTGGAAATATTCCATCATACATTCGTTTATTTCAGACAAAAAAAAAGACAATTGCGAGATTTCTGAAGTAACGTATTCCACTCTAATTCATAAATCAATACATTTTCCGAAGCGGTTGGAAATCTTTCAAAAAACCTTGGTTTTTTTCAGTCGAATGAAAAAAACTTAACAAATTATCATATTGGTTTAGAGATTTCTGAAACAACGTATCCAATTTTTAATTTATAAATCAATCAATCTCCCAAAGAGAAAGGAAATATTTCATTATCTTTAACAATAATGTGTTCATATCTATCTTATATTATCTATTACCTATTATACTTACATTATCTATTATAATATTTTTACTTTAAGTAATTTTTAGGTTAAGACTTCCTAACCTAACCTAAACTAACCAATATTTCCTATATTAACTAGCTGAATATACACTAATTAATATTTAGAGTAAATAAATGATTTTCCACTAAATTTACATACCTACTTCCAAATCTAACCTAACTTAACCTAACCTATAATAATTATCTTGGTTTACACTAAATACGTGTACTTACTTTGTTTAAGATTACAATAATAAATGATTACACTAATAAAATGATTTACACAAGACATCTATATTATGCCCTAACATAACCTAACTTATCTTAACTAGCTTGATTTACCCTAATTATGTGCACTTATTTCTACTTAATTATATGCACTTATATGCACTATATTTATTTATGCTATATATTTATACAGTATATTATTATTTATATTATTATTATTATTATCGTATATTATTATTAATATTATAATATGCATTTATTTCTATTAGTTTTATTTACCCTAATTATATGCACTTATTTCTATATAGTTTAATACAAAGTAATAATACATAGTTTATGCTAGTGATAATTTAGCTTAATAGAATTTTTACTTGTTGTGCTAATGCTTTTACATATTTATGCTAATTTATACTAATAGAATTTTAATTTCTCTGTTATAGTATTTATATTATGTATTATTTAATTAGCTCGCTAATTGCAGTTACTTTTAGCAATCATTGTACGATGACTTCCCGCGTGAATGTATTTATATAGCATTGCAAACCAAAATTTGCAATTATGTCTAAATATTTTGACACGTACGGTTTGTTTTCTAAATGTATGTTCCAATTTATATCACCAAATAAAATAAAATAATATCATCGCCCTTAGGTAATGTCGAGAACTGTGTTTCAATTTTTTGTAACCAAGTGCTATCATTTGAATTTGGAGGTCGATAAACAGCATTTTTTTAAAGTCAAATAATAAAGCAGTAAAAAATAAAAGTTCCCAAAAAAAAGATTTTTTTGTTGTTAAAACTATTAAATATCGAAATAATTTCAATCTTTAAGTTAATGTACAACACTTCAATTATTGTGACTATCACCAAAAAGGGCTCAGGTTTCTCGCTATGTAGGATATATTGCGGTGTAAATGTTGGTTTACATTGTATTTTGGGTCTTCGGCTACCGGCTGCGTATCGACATATTCATTAGTAAGAATGCTAATATTACTACAGCGGGAAGTACCTTTGCCTGTCACTGGTCCTTAATTCAGAATGTCCGTGCCTCGATATTGGTTCGCTTTGCCGAAATTCCGGCGAATCACTGCAAGTGCTGAAAATTCAGGTGGCTACGAAAATTACAGCCCTGGTGCGGCCGCGCGCTTCTGTTTAGCACGTCGCGCTGACGGCTACAATTGAATTCTCTGCCGGCATCGAGGCGAATCAAATGCCCATGCGAACGTAGCTCCAGCGGCGCGGCACAACAACCGGAAAAAACAGACGCGTCCACACTAATTACACAGGGAGAGTCGGTCGCCATGATACACTTTTAAAAACAAACAAAAAATGGGAAGAGGGTTAGATACGACTCGTGAAGGGTCATTGGTCAAGGGATATTAGTCATCTCATATATTTGTAAAATGAATTCTCCGGTAGGTAATAATTATAATACTAAAATGTCGGAAGATTTATATCCATATTCATGTTATTGGTATAATGGTATACATCGTAAAGTCATCATAAAATTAAGCAAAACCTTTTTTTTCGTAATATAACATGGAAACGTATGAAAATATTAGAATACACAAAGAAATAAAATGAAACAAGTAAATATATTAAATGGAATAAAAACACGATTGCCCTAGCACAAAGTGAACTACTGTATTTTCAATTATTTTTATTATGGTTTTTATGACATATTTGTGGTTTATATATTTATTATATTTTCGGAATGTACTCAATCAGACCTGGACATACAACAATCAGAACTGGACATACAACTATTTACTTTATACTTGGACAATTGAAGTACCCTATGACACTTGCGATGACATAACGATCCTAACAATATTACACGCTTCTAAATCGGCTTAAACGTTTTGAAGGTTTGGTGGAATAAAGAAACGGAAAATATACATAGATGAATCCTGCAAAGTTACAATCCTTTTTGGTCGAAAAGTCGTGTAAAAAAAAGAAAATGCAAGACAATACAAAATTAAAACAAGAAATTAGAAAGAGATAATTAAACACATTACAAAGAAAGAGCATTAACAATATTGATTTTAGTCAACCCAAGAATAAAGGCTGAGTTACATTAATTTAGTTACTTACTAAATTGATTCTAGTCAGTACAGTGAACGCCGAAGTCAGTCGCTGACACTGCGTTGTAGGGTGACGTCGTGTCGTATGGAAAATTTTAACTAGCGAAAATGACCCTTTTTTCCCGACTGACTTAAATAACGTGCGTACACCCTGAAAAAATCTTACGAGCGACTGTCTCTATGTAAACATAAGTCAGATCTCGGCTCCATCACTGACGCCTACAACTGACCCAATGTAAATCGGCGCTAATATTCCTCCAGAGATTAAAACGCCTTATATATGAGATACTTCTTAATGCTGCTCTTGAAGACGTCAAGTAATTGTGATTTTTGAATGCGATAGCTGAGTTTGTTGTAAAGCTCTGAATCGGCGACATGAGCTAGCCTCTCTGAATTGGGTAATGCACGACTCACCGAACGTAATCAACAAAATTACGGTCGGAAAATGTCGGGCCTGTCATCTATGCAATTCTGAGTAGAGGGAAGTCCCCTAACGCCGGACGGCACCTAGCGTCGGACACTAATAGTATCTCGACAAGTCGCGGCGCGATCGATACAGAGACATAGGAAAAGGAAAAGCGTACCCTTCCCCGCACCTTTTCACCCGTCTTCGTATCAATCGCGCCGTGACTTGTCGAGATACTATTAGTGTCCTAGGCTAGGTGCCGTCCGGCGTTAGGAGACTTCCCCTTATTCGCACAGTTACCAGAATTATAAGTAACCAAGTAACCAGAATTATAAGTGAAGAGATCGCCTTCATATAGAATTTTGTACAAGCCCTAATAGCTTATTAATAATTGCAGTTTGCTTCTGCGACCGTTCTAACTCAGAGTTAAGTTCGCATCCGGGAGCCTCCTCGAAGAGATCAATTGATGGCCGTATACCCCAACATCGACAAGACAGAGAAAATCAAAATTATGAAATACTTCGATTTAGCCGATGAGATTACTGACGAGGGGAACCTGTGTCGCTTCTATAGTATCAATAATATTAACCGCGAACGGTGTTATCATTAATAGCGTCACTAAATACTCATATATCGCACTTGAAACTGGGCTATACAGCTGATTCAGGAAACAGTAATACTGGTAACAAAGAGACTTTTCATATAGTTTTCTAGTAGTAACTTCGCACTATAATATTTCTATGTGTATTCTAAATAAATAAATAAATAAATTTAGTAAGTGAAACTGAAATCAAAGGAAAAATAATGAAATGAAAACATGCACGTAACAATCGGGAAAAGAAATAAAATCTCATTAGTTGTTATATAAATGATCTTGCTGCATGATCTTTCTACAATTACATATGTTATTATTTATTTATTTATTTGTTAGGTAAAATTATGTGGGTAACATTACACATAACTCTAATGAGCAACGCATAACACAGTATAATAAGTTTTAATATTTAGTCCCTATTTACTAAGCATAACATTTCATGAGATTTTTAATACTAAACAGACATATGGTAATTTACATACACACCTCTCCATATCACACATTACAACGCATACACTCACATACACGCACGCAAAAATTGATTATGATATCATGTGGTTTAAGAACCTTCTCTTCAAACACGGCTAACTATCTTCGAATATATGCTCATATACCCTGTTAAATAGAGAAATCGCTTTGTCTAGTGGAGATCCTTTCCCATGAGCGTTAGCCATGGTGACGGGCCCTTAAATAGCTATTCGGTGCGAATAAGATGATCTCGGCGAGAACATCGAGATTAACAATATGGTTAAGTTCATTATCAAATGGTACAATATCCGCTACTCCAATCAATTATGTCCGATCATATTCAAGAAAAATAAGCTATGCTAGATCTGTAGATATCCATTTATTCTCTGAATTCCTCGCTATAAATATGTCTATCAAAGGAAAATGCCCATTCTAGTATGAACTTTTAAAAAAAATGTATCTTCGTCAAATGGCATTTTATCTGTTCAGTGACATCATCAGAGTCTTTGTAGAAAATAACATCGAAAACAGTTTTCGCATTTCAGAAATATTAACAAAATAAAATGAAATTATTTTGAGGTTAGGTTCAGCCACATATTGAAAAAATGATAACAGATGCAACCTATTATCTATTTTAAAAGTTATTTCAGGGTTTTTAACGGGTTAAGGATAAGTTTAGTTGGTATATATTGATAGTGTGCCCACAAAACTATTTATTTATTTTATTTATTTATTTTATTCTCCATCCCTTTAAATCATCAATATCAATGTGACAAAACCTAAGGACGAATGGCGATAATAATAATAAATTGCTTTTACTTTTATCGATTTTTCTTCGACTTATGTATATTATAAATCTTAAATATAGTGAATATAAAGATAGCTAAATCCAATTTTATTTCCAAAAGTTTTTGATTAGTAATAAATAGTTCTTTATGTATAATTCACATACGTAACACAACTTTTTGTTTATTACGAGTGAATAAGGATTTCTCATATAATAAAAAAGATCGATGCGGGGATCGATATCGTATACCTAGGTAATCGATAACGTAATAGCAGGCATTAGAAAAAAAGACATTCCTTTTCAGTAGCTTCACACGTGATAATTATTGACAAATAAAAAAAATGTCGTACTACAGTAGCCGTATGTTTAAAAGTAATAATATTTCATAAAAAAATGACCCTGAAACAAAGAGTCATGAAACTTATTGAGAAATTATGTTTTTATTTTAGCTATGATGTAATAATATTTTTTTCAAGGACAATCTTTCTTTTGATAGTAATGTGAATGGGCATTCTCCTTTCTTTTGAATTATTTACTAGGAAAGCTGAATGAATGAATAAATGTAAAATGATAACTGATTACAATGAATAAAATTACAGACTGTAAAAGCGTATACAGTATTCTTGGTCATATAAAGAAAATATATATATATATATATATATATATATATATATATATATATATATATATATATATATATATATATATATATATATATATATATATATATATATATATATATATATATATATATATATATATATATATATATATATATATATATATATATATATATATATATATATATATATATATATATATATATATATATATATATATATATATATATATATATTTATATATATATATATATATATTAAATATTTTAAATCTATATTTTATTTTAATCGTAGTCGATTAAGTCTTCCATCACTAAAATATCAAACGACAAAATTAATTATCCTATTATTGCCGCTGCGTCCATTAGTAACTGTCACTTACTGTTAAGTGATTGGAATGTAATGCAGTCAAGTTCATGTATTGATCGCGGCACCATATGTTGCCCGTCACATCTGCACGAGCGGCGCGAAGGTACATACAAACTCAATCACTTTCGAGATCGTTCAGTCCACGCCGAATGGCGTATGTGTAAGTGGAATGGCGTGGCGACATAACTTTGCTGTTAACGGACAGTCCACCGGCGAGACGAAATCCCGCGCATAATGCACCACATATCAGACTATACTTGTATATCACGTCCTGGTTGGGTTGGAAACGATGTAAATGATTGAACGTGTCTAGTTCTGAACTTTAAACTGCTCAGCGTTAACCCTTAGAAAGCTATCCATTGGAATGAAACTCACGACGGCATGTTTCAACCCTCGAAATTCTATGTGGGGTGTGTTAATGCACGCATACTAATGTATAATAGTGGCTTATTTAATGAAGGCGACTTTTTCGCATATGATTGCATAAATACGGAGATCGGCCGCCCGCAATTTGTCGTAACGGAAAACCACCGATCGGTGGTATTAGCGGCGTCAAAGGATTCTTACATCACCCAGCGGGTAGTTGCAGAATTATTGTCATAAAATTCGTTTTCCAAGCAGAATTTTGAGAAAGTCGATTAATGATATCATCGATCATTATGACACGTTATTTTTATTCGATGTAATAGCATGGCATCTCCATCGCATACATTTAAAACTATTCATATATAAATATATATTTGTGAAAGCTGTAAATGTCCTAAATAATACAATAAAAAGGTTAGCTTATGGAGCTTATATAGCTTTAGAGCTTATATGCCTTAAGGTTAGCTTATATAACTTAAAGATATATGAGTAGCCGTGTTCTCATAAATAAAAAAATCTGCCTTACCACCTCATGGCACTTACATATACAACCAGTAAATTTTCACCAATTCATTTATACTAGTGCAAGTGACGTAACATTTTCATCCAGCGGTCGCTGAATTTTAATATTTGTTTTATATTCTCAGTTCAAGATTACCATACGAGATGGATTCATTGGATCATTAATTACTAAAATTAGCCGCACCTTCAGAGGAGACATCGATGTTAAGAATATGAATAATTTCGGGTATCTATTAAAAAAGGGAAAAATATTGAAATTTTCAAACTATATGCTGTCAAACTATATATAATACTAAGATTTTATAGCTATTGTATCATAGACCCTAAAAGATGAGGATAATCGTTTAGTTACATTGATCACAATATTTTTCAAATAACAGTTCATTTTAGTCTACTTTTTTATATTTCCTCAATTCCTCGCCTCAACGTTTTGAAATATTTTCCTACCACTTTTTTCAGTCAGTTTCCAGTTCTTGCTTAGTTTTTAATTATCAAAGCCATATAGACAGTACTAGTGAATTTGTAATTACAGGCAATTGTGATACAACTGAAGTGTCAAACGCAGCAGACGAACCCGCCGCTTCAAGGAGTTGTAACGGCATCAGATCGTTTTTCTCCCATGGAGTGAACTTGAAAGACTTTAGAGGACAAGGGACAGCCCAATGTCTAACTCCACCGAAACAACCCGTAAGCATCGTTTACATATAGGCACAGGCAAGATGAACTAGCGGGTGAACCTCGCTCCCTTACTACCAGATTTGGACGGACTACTCCATCCTCCAGTTTGGACACAGATTCGAAGTCTCTTGCGCGGCCTCTACCTGCTGTTAGCAGTAATTCAGTTCGAATTTATCGCGAAACGCGTGCCCTTTGTACGTGAATCTCACATAAGATCGGGTGGCCAACGGAAGGTTTCCAAGATAGCTGACATCAGGTCAACATTCACCCTCGATGCTTAGAAAACGTATAAAATCGTTTCCAGAACCCTCAACTTATTCGCCGGAGTGCAAAGTAGGTTGACTGACATCGCACAATTCGCAAACCGCCCGCAGCGGCTCGATGGTCATCCCTCAGAGGAAGTGAACTAACCTGCCATGACAAAGGAGCCATCTTCGAGGAGGCTACAGTATAGGAGTTGAACAGGTCTAAAATTTAACGAGTAGGTCTTACTGGCCTAACTGCACGGAACCATTAGCTATTAAGACGCTTGTACACTAGTGAAATTGTAACTTTGCGACTTGTTGCTTTTGGGATACGGGGCATTGTTTGTAGTTGCGGAATTATTTGTCATACAATATGGTCACCGAGCAGAATCGTGACCAGACGATTCATGATGTCATCGAGCATTCTCAGAAAAACTTTTTTTGACATGGCAATATAGTTTGGTATCTTTAGTGTCGATAACACGCTTTTGCCTTAGATGTTAGCTAGTTAAAAAGGTATGAGCACAACAAATAGTTAAGAGCATAGCAAGCATCCTGCCAGCGTCGAATATTTCGGGGCGAGTTTCTCATATTTGGAGCAAGCGACGCCTTTGTCGCCGCGCCCGTGCGCTCGTTCCACTAACTACTTTTTCCACTGTCAAATGGGCGACCTCCGCGTAGCCACTCGTAAAAGAGCGCAGCCGCCCGGGGCGCCGTCGTACGGCGATTTAATTGAGTTATAGAAAATTAATTTACGTACGCCGTTTTATGCGCCCTCTCCCACCTTGCGTCGCGCAGATAGGCTGGCGAGCCTACAATTTTATTATTTAACGGCCTCTCCTGTTCGTAGACGTGGGCGTCCCGCGCCTAAAGTCAACCTTTAAGTGCTATTTCATTTGGAGCCGCATTAAATGAAGATCTTTAAGGTGGGGTACCACCCTAAACATCACATTGCATAATCAAAATAGAAGGTATACCTTTAAACTTATACTTTATACTTTATTCAATGTGATTTTTACAATATTTTAACGAATCGCTAACTCCTACCCAGTGAGCTCTGCTTACGGAAGTACATATTATTATACTGTTTATTTCTAATTTAAAATGGGATAAGTCAATTTGATTTTATAATAGCATGGATATCAATGATCAGTTTTAGGATGTTTACTTATATTTCAAATATGCAGTTTCATAGGTGTCTAGTATAAGTCTGACCGAATTAATCAAGGAAGTGTATTGAAAAGTATTTTGTGAATTGTCAGATTTCCATTTTCCTAATATTCAGTGTAGATTCCATATAGTTGCGTAAACAATAACAATAAAAAGAAAATGGCTATCTTCGGCTATCTTCGGATTTTCAAAGTGAACGCTTATTAGCAATATTCCTGGACAAAACGAGGCTAAAATAATTCTAATATTTGGACTGCAAATGTTATACAAATAGTAAGATGACAGGTGCTGAAGTTTCATGCCATTAAAGATACTTTTAATAATCATCTATATGCTATGAGAAATACGCAGAAAAATATCGGTAAGAATGATCTAAATATACTATAATACGAGTAATTTTCAGACTCCAATTTTCAAATAACAATTCAAGTGTCAAAGTCGATGTTGATAAATATTTTTAATGGCTTGTAAACAGTAAACCAGTAAACTACAAAAAACTATCAATTTATTAGGAGTGTTTTCAAAGTCTTTGAAATAACGTTGTGTAAATAACAATTCAGAGTGTCTAAGTCGGTAGGTTTATGAATACTCTAAATGGCTTTGATAATTTTTCAGCAAATAGAGCAAACAAAATCAGTAAGACATAAAAAACTCAATAAAGTAAAGAAAAACAGGAGGTTCTTCGTCGAATTTTAATAATTAAAACTAGTAACGTCCAAAAGGTTCCCAATTTAGTAAGAGTGTTTTTAAACTCTTTGACTAAACGTTTATGAAAGATATTTTGCCTGCCACTAGAGGGAAAGCTGGCATAAGAAAGTGGCGATAATATTTTTTCATAAATTATATTGTTGAAATCTCCATCTCTATTTCTCCTTTTCATATTGCATATAACCAGCGATTCATCCAACGTGGCAGTCTTCCCTCGCTCCCCTCCCGAAATCAAGATTTAAATTCTTCTCCGCTCATCCGATACATAACGGATCGTCTACGGGTCGTCGAATTCGTGGTCGGGGCGTGTTGAAAATTAGTGATGCAAATTTCGCCGTCACCGCGGCATTTTGTCGGTGGCTGCGATGGCAGCGTCGGCGGACTTCGATCCATTAGTGACAGTTCGATGAGAGGTGACAGCTCCCGCGTCGACGGCAAACGCTGTCAGCGACGCGTCGAGTGTACTACACCGACGCGCCAGTATCAACGAGAGCGAGCCGAGTTGCAGTGTTTCGTTTGACGGCGTCAATCCGGGGCGGTTGCCACTTTATACGCTGATTGGATCGATGAAGCGACGGCGTCGCGGAAGTTTCAGTTTGGCAAGTGCTGACTGCTGATTATAGACGATTTTTGAGGAACGAATTTTGGGAATGAGTACAAAATTTGTGTCTCATCAATTTTATTCTAAAAGACGTTGACTTCCTTTACTGAACTCATCTGAATCTGAGGGCTGCTTATAACCTAATAAGATATTACTATTTTTTGAATATGTGACAAAACATGACACGGTGAAGCTGTTATAATAAAGTATGAAGTCGACGTAAGAACAACAACTCCTTAGGGGCCCTCTCCTTTACTGTGGTCAAAATATCAGCAACTATCATATCTATCATATTATAGGGCATTTCGTTCACTATGAAAAAAACATTTTATAACTCAATTAGGACACCATATAAAGGTGCTCCGAAAGATTTCGCTCTAATGACTGGCTGCATGGGGTCCACTCATTTGATAGTGGAAAAAGTAGATAGTAGAATGAGTACGTGCACTCGGTGAAAAAGGCGTCGCTTGCTACGAATATGAGAAACTTACCATAAAACAGTTGACGCTGGGATACTTGCCCTTTGTTTAAATATATTGCGTATCTTTTATTATTATTAATACTTTTACAAACAGGCAGCATAGTTGCTGATATGTCTGAATTTAACACTGAGTACAATTACAATCTGTTTTAGGTTGTACGTCAAATCTATTTTTGAATATATTGACACTACATGATTCAACCATTTTAGCAGGAGAACTGTTCCACTTGCCCACAATCCGGTTGCTTAGAAAATGTTTTCTGGGATTGGTGTGGAATCGTGTTTTCTCCATTTTGAAGTTGTGTCCTCGCAGATGATGCTTGTATTTTTGATTGAAGATAGAAGACAATTGGGGGCAATTGTAACATTCCTTGAGGATCTTATATGTCTCAATGAGTTCAACACTGATCCGACGATCGAATGTAATCTTTGGAGTCGTTATGCATATTCCAGATTATTGAAACCTTTTAGCGTCTTGGCGCTCGCATATTTGATATATTAAATTAAGAAATTCAGGGGTTGTTTGGTGGGTTGGCTTATGCAGTCTCAAAAAAGGGTCCTATAAGTATTCAGTATTCAATTTATTCATTCAGAATATACAATAAAAGCATGAATTATGAATTAAAGCTAATTATCGCATATTAGAATTCGTCAGGTGCTAGTAGTATAATATATGTAGATATAAAACTATTAAAGCATAAATATTAATTCGACAATAGCGTTGACTAAAGTCGGCTTTACACGGCAGACAAAAAAAATTAAAAAAATAGAGCTGAATCCATGTACATGAGTATACATATATAATAGATAATTATTATAAGAATATTAATAGTCATCTTAGGCACTTTATACAAAAAATAATCACACAATAGAAAGTATCAAAACAAAATTGGAAAAAATAACGTATGTATATGATCAGGTATGTTACGTTACACATTGTAATCTACATATTAAATATTAAATTCATAATATTATTAATAAACAATAAGAACTAAAATGAGGTACCTGAAAGTTACATATTAATGTTATTCCCATTTGAAAGAAAGCTGTGGACTTCTCTTAAGGCTCATTTGGGCTTGCTGTTACATTTAACCATTGTAGTTGCCCTGGTGGTTGAAGGAAATCTACTTCCGCTCCGACCACTAACGTTGATCAATAAAAATTGTTCCATCCCATAGGAAAGTAACGATAAACATGAGCTAGACCTCCTTTTTGTTTCAAGCCGACACCGAGGTTATACTGGGTATACTTTATTTCGGAAGACGTACACGCCGTTGGATAGAGCAGCTTCTCGCGTTGCACGTAGTACCTCGCCGCTATGCCAATTTGTCGCGTTGCGCCCCAGGGCGGGCGGTCGTCACGACACTACTGAAAAATGCCGCCCGCCTAAGCGCTGCACCGTCTCCAGCCGTGAGCGGGCCGCGCCGCGCGAGTTACGACCCCACGCCGACGGCTAGTTTAATATTTAATAAGTATCGCGTAAATACGTCTCAGTTAAGGGCCACGCGGGTGAAATAGAAAACTTAATTACGCGAATGGGAGCCGGTATCATAATTGAGAGTGAATTACCGGCCTGACGAAGGAGGTAATTAATTAAGGGTCTTCTGTGCCAGGCAGACACGAGCACGACATTACCGCCTGCCCAGATAAATACAATGCTATGACAGTGGAACCCATTCATTACCTTAGGCTGATTTACATTGAGCCAGTTACTGACTTCAAATTTAAGAGGTCAGTTTTAACCCAGTAGGGGAGAGGGCCCCATTATGGGATAGCTTTCGTTGAAGTGCTATATAAAAAGAAGCTTTAATGTAATACATATTAAACCAAGTAGATTTCATTACAAATTCCATGTTCTTATAGTCCTATGAAAAGTATGTCCCTAGTTCTTTAATATTTTCCACCACATTAAAAAGAACAAAAAATTGACTTTTTGTACAACAAAAAAAAGGTGTCCTAATATGGGACGTCATATACTCCTAATATGGGATGGTATCCCATATTAGGTTTACATATTTGTTTAATTGTGAGATTTAAATTCCATGTTTACAAAACACACTTTTATTCAAAATAAATTATAACAATTCAAGAAGAGAGACAAAATTCACATATAAAGTTAACAATAAGTGCGTCCACGCCAGCACACATTTCATGAGACCAACGAAAGCATTTGGTACACCTGATCCATTTTTCTCCTGCAATATCGTTTGAGTATGGATTCAAGCAGTAAATGCAGTCCACATCCTCGTTTGCCTCGCTGTCATCAGATTCCATCAGTGGTGGCTCCTCGCTGTCAGATGAAGATGAACTTTCTTCAACTATCTTCCTTTTATAAGGCATCTTCTTTGGTCCTTTTTTGTTATTCCTACTTTCTTTACCTTTGGATTTTACTTTTGGGCCTGTTGTGTTTTTGTGTGTTAGCTGTTTTTGAAGCTCTTCTTTGTATGGTGAACTAGTCACTAATAGAGCCTTTCCTGTTCTACCCTGAGCTTTCTGTGCATCAGGTGGCTTGTTTTTTAATTGAGGTACAGGGCTGATATCAGTGGGCTTAATAAGGAAACACGGCGTTATCTTAACACCACAAGTTGATGTTGATGGCTGTGGAGATAGATTTGATGCAGCTGTAAACGTTGGTGTGGGTTTAGATGTGGTTGATCTAGCACTTAAAGTCAAGGGGGGTGTTTTTGGTTCAGCGCTTAAAATTGGTAGAGGCGTGGTTGGCGAAGCATTTACGACTAGCGGTATAGATGTGTCCACATCTACTCCATCATCATCATGCACGGCAAATTCGTGGTCTCTGAAATGATCGCGGTCGAATGGAAATATGCCGCTTCTTCTAAATCCATTTACAGCGACCTCCACTGTAGCAGACCTTAGGTATGCTTTCCCAACAAGCTCTGCGACTTGAAACGCCGTCACAACACGCCCTGGGTGGTGCTTCAGCCATGTATCAATTTCTTTAGCGTAGTAGGTTTTAAAAGGACTCATGAACGAAACGTCTAATGGTTGCATCCTGTGAGACGAATGCGGTGGGAGGCATATAAGTATAACCCCATTATCTCGACATAAGTCAATAACATCCATATTCCTGGTGTGAGAAAAGTGGCCATCGAGAATCATTATAACTGGATTTTCCTTGGTTGGCCTGACAGTTGCAATGAAATGCACCACCCACTGTGTGAAAATATAACTCTGTATCCATCCAGATTTATGGCATGCAAACTGAGAGCCTGGTGGGGCACCAGTCTTCAACTCCTCCTTCATATGCACTCGGGGGAAAACGAATAATGGAGGAACGAAATGTCCTGATGCGCTCATACAAGTAACTAATGTTATAAGAGCCCCCCGTTCTGCTGATGAAATCCCGCCAACTTGTTTTTGGCCCTTTAAACTTAACACTTTTTCCATTTTATGTTGTACTACAGTTACTCCGGTCTCATCTACGTTGTAGATTTTGGTTGCATCGAAGTTGATTTTTGGAAGTTCGACTTCGAGGATGTCGTTAAATGCGTCAACTTTTGCTTTTGTAAATCCTTTTGCGCGATTTGCTGATGTCGCTTGAGGTGTCCTAAAGGACAAAGTAGGATTTCGTTTTAAAAATTTTTTCATCCACTTTTTGCCAGCGGTATTTGTTTTCGCATTAAACTGATGTGGTATATTATTCTTTAAAGCAAGTTGGAACGCTAAAGTGCGAATGTCCGAAGCTCTTAGCCCATAAAATTTATTCACCATTAGTAAACTATATTCTACCAGTTCCCGTTCCAAATCCTCAGAGAAAATCGGCTTTCTACCCAATTTCAGTGCATTCAGATCTTCTATTGTACGCGTTTCATTTTTGCAATAACGCTCAAGAGTCGACTTTGGGATAGAAAATAATTTAGAAGCTCTAAGGTATCCCATTTCCTTGTTTTTTACTGCATTGTATGCACGTATCATTTGCTCGGGATCCCATTTCTTTCGCTTTTTATTTTCATCTTTATCCATCTTAAAAAAAAAAAACATTTAAAATTACATTATAAAAGTAGTTATCCTAATATGGGATATCCCATACATGGCACCCCACGCTATCCCATATTAGGGCAAGGTCATGTTTTGCAAACACGTGTTCAAAACAAAAATACTATGTGATATTAGCAACAAATAACACATGAAAGTCAAAATAAATGTTTTTAGTTTAAGCAAAAACACATTATAAAGATGAATTAGCAAACCTACCTTAGCAAAAGTAAACTTCCAATACATGCACGTAACAATCTCCGGAGCAAAAATTTTGCGTGGACTGCACTCGTTCGTTGGTACGAGCAGACTGGCGTCCAGGCGGTTCAACATAGCCGTGCGACCATACGGGCTACTGATACACCCATAGTGCGATAGATGGCAGTGCCTCAGATTCGAAATAACCCACTATCCCATATTAGGCACCTATCCCATAATGGGTTCCGCTCCCCTACTGCCATCGTAAACATTGATTTTAAGTTAACTTGAATTGTAAACTACAACGGGCAAACCCATCACCTCAGGAATATTTAACGATATTTGATCGTTCTATCTCCCGTGAGGTGAGTGTAGAAGACTTGTAGAAGAGTTGCGCCACTCGCCCGTAAGAGACCAATTTCTTACCGCTATATAACCAGATAACCCAGCGGGCTGACACTCGCGCCCTTACTTCCAGTTGCAACCAGATTACTACGGTCTCCCTACTGGTTACAGGTTCGAGGTCACTTGCGCAGTCCTCTTGTTTACGTAGCAGTGATTCGGTGTCTACCGAATCTATCGCGTACTACGGCATTCTTTGCCCGGCTGTTCACTCGGTATCTGGCAGCTGATTGGTCGTTTCAAGAGCGTTTGCCGTAAGGTTAACAACTACCCTGCTCTATAGAAAACAAAGCAGTTTACAGACTTTCCCGGCTATCAGTCGTATCAGTCGGGATGCACAGTCGATTGGATGACGCCGTATTTTGCGCAAACCGTCCAGGAGCGCCCAAAGGTCGATTCTTAGGGGAAACTGGCAAGAAGGCCAGAGTCTGACCCGGGTTCGTACTTATGCGTGGAGGATGCCGGATGGGTGTCGAACCGTGCGTTTGGCCGACCCTAACACGTGGTTCTTAGTGGCCTTACTGCATACGCCATTAGCTCCCCTGATTTTAAGTCAGTACAGCACTGTCACGTCAGTGTTTACTTTAATATACCCGCTATATATTCTGAAGACAGTCCGCTCCTTCCGCTACCCGCGCCAGCATTACTGGCCTTGTCTAATGTCAGTAGTTTGTCAGTCGCTAGCACTGTATTGTAGGCTAATGTCGCGTGGTGTCGATAATTGTATCTATCGAAAATGATGTTTTTTGTGTTACCTCTCCCTCCTCCTATTTCTGTCAAATATTCTAACCCCAGATGGGGAAGTTTTGCCAACTAATGATTTACTCATATCAAATTCTGCCATTTTCGAGAACTCATTTTCCCCACTGACTCTAATGACGTGGGTATATCGTAAAAAACTAACCACGACCCCAGACAGAATGTTAACAATGTGAGTCAATACGTCAGACGTCTGTAACTAACTCAACGTAAATAAGCCATAATTAATATTGATCTATATTAACTCATGTATGAGTATTCTACTGCTGGACTAGCATACTAGTAACTAAAATGAAAGATTTGGGAATCTCTTTGACCCGCAGATAAACTGCAGAGAGCAAATACGCCTACTAGCCGCATTTATATTTAAACTCCTAGATTCGTTATTGCTTAAAAAAAATCCAATACAAACGCTTCCCAGAGCTAGAGCTTAGGTAAATTTAAAAGTGATACTTGTCAGTTTCAGATGTAGACTCGGAATGACGTCCTTTTTCAGTCCAAATCGTGATTACCCTCAAACGACCGATAGAGCCAAGAATCGACTTGTTTCTCGATCGTCTTTAAAATGAGCGACCAATTACAAACCCCAAAAAGTATATTAAAAGTAAAACTTACTATAATTACCTGAAAGTAAATTATTTTAAGAATCAGAACAATCAGCTGGTCAAAAATAAATGAGGAAAAACAAACCGGATCGCTACAAAATCTCCTATCATTTATCCTAAGAAACGAAGAGGAAATCTATGGCTTGTACGTGAAGACAACGGGTAAACCTTTGAAGCGCGACGAGAAGAATGTCGGCCGAAATGGACGAGTGCACTTAGAAAATTAAAAGGATCTCTGCCCGACCGCATACAAGCAACAAATACGACTTAAACGGGAGCATGTTTAGCTTTACTAGGGGGGAGAGGAAAAGAATGTGTTACCACGTACATCCGCCCGGCCCAGATACCGCTGCGGTTTTATAGCGTATACGTGTCTAATTGGTTTTAGTGTACGTAGGTACTTGGAACATTATCGAAACGTATAGATACTCTATTCTAATGATGATGAACAAATAATGCACACATGAATGACTGAAATTATTATATTAAATATTTAACTTTGGGATGAGTATAAATGTATATGTTATGTACAGGGTGAGTTTTAAGTTATCGGTATCATTGAAGGATGTGAATCAGTGCTAGCAAATAAGCAACTTTTTAAAGATTTTTTTGTTGTCAAATATATAAATTTTATATATTGAAAAAATTGAGAAGCGTTGGGCGCACTGCGCCATCTAGCGGTAGGTAAAATATCGCTAATAAACAATATTAGCAATGTGCTACTTACCGCTAGATGGCGCATCGTGGCCAACTTTTTTAGACTATTGAAAAAACAAATGTTCAAAAAAGGAAAAATGTTTTTTTCGCCCTCACCACATTTTTTTATAAAAGTTGCTCAATATGCTCGTATTGATTCACCCAGTTCAAGGATGCCGGTAAATAAAAACGCACGGTGTAGGTATATTGGGCCCGATTGCATTTCTTCGTGAACTAAAACTAAAATTAGTGCAAGCGAACGAGACAGAGCAATACGTTAGAGCGGTATATGAAACGAACGATCGTCGATAAATACTACCTGTCGAACTTATACTCGTCCGAATAAATTCGAGCATATTTCTTGCGGTGTAAAATTTGACCATGGCGGGCAGTTTTAATGCGAAAAAGTGACAACCGGTCATCTCACATTCCGGTCTAGCGTATTGCCCTGTCTCGTTCACACGGAATAATTTACGATTTTAGTTCACGAAGAAACGCAATCGAGCCCATTGTTCCTGTAATATTACGCGGCGATTATGACTGTCAGGCGGCTATAACTGTGCAGTGCCCCATCACATTGATTATTTACATAATTTCAACACTAACACATAGGTTTAACAATGTTAAATGAGATACTTTATTAGGCAATTATTTTTGTTACTTAGTTATGCAACTATCATCAGCGGATTAGGCTTTCCTTAAAATGCAAACGTTACAGTACGGTACTGCCAGCATTAAAATATTCACCGAGCTTGTACATCCACCACACTATATAGAAGCTTTGATGGACGGACAAACTGTTAGATTACATCACGCATTGATAGTATCTGACGATAGGTCATCCAAGTGAGTGCTTAATTATTATAAGTGGATGGGTAAACAACGTTATTATGCAGCGCAGGTAGAGCATTCAGCCGTTTCGTAATCTAGATTGCTTCGTGCTTCGCGTCAGCTTTTCCCTCCCCTCTTTGGGTAATGAATTCGTTACATCGATTACCGGAAGTCAACCACATAAGAAGACAATAGTTCACTTTTGGTGATAAAGCATCCGTTCTTGAGCGCGAATTCGTAGGTACTTCATCTTTAGTGACGAGGATACCCACTAATACACAATTTCGTATCAATCCAAAATTTCGAAATTTATTTAGTATATGAAGTACTTGGAAAAGTATGAAATATAAAATGTAATATTATGTTTAAACATTAGCATATATTTTGCAATGTATTATATACCAATGGATGTTGGTATATCTGTCTGTAAGAGCTTAATAGACTCCGAAACTGTTTGACTGATCACCATGAAAGTTAGCACATATATGTATTTTTTCATGGAGAATGTTTTTTATGATATTCGCTTTATTGCAACTTACCACTAGATAGCGCTGCAGCACATCAACTTCTAAACCACACAACCGATCGCCATGAAAATTGGTATAAATAGACTTTTGAGCCCGCATATTATTTTAGCGCTTTTTCCTATATTGTAACTCGCCACCAGATGGCGCTGCAACCAACTTCTATACCGTTCAACTAATCGCCGTGAAAATTGGTAGAGATAGGCATTTGAGCACGGATAATATTCTCGCGCTATCCACGTTGTTGTTATTTACCACCAAATAGCGCTGCAGCCGGTCAACTTCTATACCGTCCAACGGATCGCCATGACAATGTTATAAATTTGAAAGTGGAAGAAACGGTGATTAACATAGGGGAGGGAGGAGAGAAGGAGGGGTGGGAGGAGGAAGGAAACGGATACCTGAGCATCGCCTGGTAACATTCCACTAGTAGTTTATAGAAGAAACGCTACCATTATTTCATTTCAGGTCCAAGTCAAATAATGTATAACTTTAAATAGGTAGGTATCCATTTATAGTATCGAATATTAATTAATTAATTTAATTTAATATTATTGCAAGGTAAGTAATAACTGCCTTAAGATGAGCATTTAACCAGTTGTGGTGTGATTAAATGTCGAAAAAGGAAGAAAGAGTATAGGAATTCTATCATATTTACCAGAGAAGTCCTGTGGGCTGTTATCTAAAACGATTCTATTAAATCACACATATATAAGTAAGTAATGTCAGTAGTAATTATGGTATCATCGTTGAGTGTCCCGTTTTGGTATTGCTAAACTCTATGTTCCATTCAGAGCCAGTAATGTGACAGGTGCTCGAATATGTAATAAACTACAACCTGTATATTGCATTCATAGAGGAACACCGCCAGCTAATGTTTCTGTGTTAATTATTTACAAATTGACATGAAAAATACACGTATCTTTTAAAAAGAAATCTTTATTTTGTAGACATCTACATGTACAAATAAAGCCATTTTTAAATTTTTTGTAAAGTACCTACGTATACAGGTTGAGTTTTTTAATTACCGGCATCGTTGAATGGGGTGAATCAGTATGAGCAAATAAGCAACTTCTATTAAAACCATTTTTGAAAAAAAAAAGTTTTTCTAGCGATATTATCGCTAATACGAATATTGTCAAATTTGTAAATCCTATCCATTCAAAAAAGTTTGAGAAGCGTTGCGCGCGCTGGACACCTAGCGGTAGGAAAAATATAGCTAATATACAATATATGCAATATTTTATAGCAATATTTTGCCTACCGTTAGATGGCGCATTGAGCCAAATGTTTTTTAAACAATTTAAGAAAAAAACTTCAAATTTAAAAAAGAAAACGATTTTTTAAAAAAAGTTTTTTACGAATTTATTTTTAAAGTTGCCTATTTGCTCGTACTGATTCACTAACTTTAAGGATGCCGGTAACAAAAACTCATCCTGTATATTTAGAGAGAGGCCAAGGCCTTACTGCTAGGCACTAGTAAGGTAACCCAGCGGACCACCTCGCCCACATACTACCAGTTTTGGCAGGATAGCTCCATCTGGATTTAACTATCAGGATACCTCCGTCCTCTCGACTGGTTACGAGCTCAAGTTCGCTGCTGCATTTTTTTATAGCGTTGATTCAGTTTGAATCTATCGCGGACCATGACATATTTTGCCAGGCTCTGAACTCACGATCAGGTAGCCAGATGGTCATTTCAAGCGTGGAGGACGACAGGTGAACTATCACCCTCGCTGCTCAGGAAAGAAAATCGTTTCCAGACTCCTGCGGTTATCTGTCGGAGTGCAAGTCAATCGAAGCGCCTGAAGAACGATTCTCAGGGAAAACTGACCCACAGAGGCTCGAACTTCTTCTGGGAGGCTTTCGGATGGGTGCTGACTCGTAAATTGGGCCAACCCTCAACACTGGGTCATAATGGTCTAATTGCACTGGGCCCATTACCTCCCTGTATTAGACTGTACAGGCTGACATTTAAAAATATAGTTTGGAAAGACTCGATCCCTCACGGGCGGCGCGCCGTAGCGGGCTCCACTCGCCTGCCGCTCCGTCCGCCCGCGACTGGGACGAAATCTTTGTCTCATAATGTATTAACAAAGCATAAGTGTTAAAACGTGTCCCCGTCCGGACGGACGCCTTGTATTTTATAAATAATTCAATGTCGTACGTGTGCCTTCTATCGTCCCACTGGCTTTCTAGTCGGTCGACTTTTCCATTAAATTTTCCGCGCGGCTAAACTGCGGAAATACACAAGCCGTACAGTGTTTCTAATTTAGAAAATTATATCAAGTAGTGCAAGTTCTAGTATACTGCATTTATCGTAGCCTAGTTAATTCTGGTGGTTATTGGATGATGTTAATTGATAAACAATTACGTTTCTAGTTTGACAGTTCTCATAGGATTGCTAACTCAAGCAAGTCAACAAGAACAATAATTAAAAAAAAAAATAAAAACACGGCTGGCGGTACAATAGTGAACTATAATTTTAAAAATTATTAGAAACAATTTGTTAGCGCGGAATAGCACGTTTTTTAGAGATTAAAATTCTTTGTTAAAACAATATTCGTTGAAACGAAATTCAATTTACGCAAGCCCTATTACGTCCCTTTTAAAGCGTGTTATCTCTATAAATATCTACCGGTGCTTAAAGACGATTGTGAGTGAGTCGATGGGCCTTGTCCGAGGTCCATGACGCCTTCCGCTGGGAAATTGCCCTTTATCGGGGCTTTAAGTGAGCCGGGCACATTGATTCGGCATTCTAAGTGTGGCGTCGCAAGGGATGCGTGCCATGCGGCAGTTATCTCGTGACGATCGCGCGCTAACTCGTGACGCGTTATAAAGCCTCGCACCGACATCCGCCGCTGCACGCATTTGGTTGCCTCGGGGCTCAAGCAATACAAGTATTTTATTAAATAGATGTAGTTTTTTTTATTAAATAGCTGTAGTTTATTATAACCCGTGAGTTTTTTTTATTAGTGACATCCTTGTAAAGGGTGAATCAGGGACAAGCAATAATGCTTTTTTTAAAAAAAAAAAAACTAAAAAAAAACTTTTTTTTTTGTAAATTTTAATAACTAGACTGTTAAATAAAGGTTTGAAAGCGTTGAGTGCGCTGCGCCATCTAGCAGTAGGTAACATATCGAGAATATTACTTATTTTTGAAATTGTACCTACAGCTAGATGTCGCAGCGCGCTCAACGATATTAATACTTTTTTTTAACAAAAAAAACATATTTTTAAACAAAAAATGTTTTTCAAAAAAAATATGAAAAGTTGCTTACCTGCTCGTCACCCACTCACTACAAAAAAGTCAGTAATAAAAAACATCCAGTATAGCCGTATGTTGTATGTTAATTTATTGACGTTTGGGCATTTATACAAATATTTATTTTATATTTGGACAGTTTAGGTTTTGACGCCCGGGTGAACGTAACCATTCTAACATTACCACACTTCTAGATCGGTTCAAGCGTTTAGAAGTTATGGTGGGATAAAGAAACGAAAAATAATACATAAATGAATCCAAAACACATAACACTCCTTTTTTTGGAAGTCGTATATTAAATTACTTGCCAAGAAAGATGTGGGGTGACACAACCGTTTTTTTTGTTATCTAGCTCGATTGCGTAGGTACATGTCACACTGTGTGCCGCCCGCGCAGCAAAGCGCTACACTCTTACTCCATTATCCTTTCCCGGCGGAATACTAACATTGCTTGCGCCTCAAAACTTTTATCTACCTGACCTAAATGCTAATAGCATTACCTGCCTGCATACTCTCCGATCGCCGATAAGATACGTGGACCAGTAGCGCGGCTCTTCAGAACGCTCCCCTCCCGTCTGCCCCATCGGATAAAATCAATGCTGAAAATTAGACAACTTTCCCCCGGTACGCCCGGTTGGGTCGAAACGGCAAGTTGCGAGGGCAAGAAGAGGGAGATAAGTCGTACCTTTTTTCAGTATCTTCCCTTTTCTGAAGTTTAATGAGGCTCTTGTCCTATTTCCTCTTTAATAGGGGTAAGTATTTCGTAGTTGATTCCGTACCGGCTGGCGAGGATCCTTAGATATTATGAGAGCAAATGATTGTTTATTTTAAAGAATAGATCTTCCCACTGAAACCTAGGTAGCTAATGGACCCTTGCTGAGGTGACCACGAAGACCCATTTTGTTCAGGGTTGGTCACACTTACGGGTCAAAACCCATCCGGCAGCCTCCAAGCATTAAGTGCGAGCCCGGGCAGGACTTTGGCCTTAGGGCTAGTTTTCCCTAGAAGTCAAACTTCTGGTGCTCCAGGACGGAAGTAAGTCCTAAGTAAAGAAGTTAAATCCAACAGTAACTTTGCCTGGATACAGTAATCTAGGATACGATATCACCATATTCCATTTAAAAATAATAGGAATCATTTACTCATGTATATGACTTATTGCACAATGTGAAAAAAATATTATTGTTTTATGGGAAAATGCAGAAAGGGATAAAACCACGTCGTATATTCTTTTGGATGATAATAGCTCAATAACAAAACTAATACTAGGCTAGTTTTTACGATTTAAAAGAACGGCAATATCAATCAAAAATACAATATATTTAAACAGACGAATAAGTAAATACAAAGGAATAAAAAACACTACTGGCATTACAAAAAGTGACCTACTGTATTTATAATACTTTTTTATTTACTGTTTTATGAAACGTTTGTGCTTTATGCATTAACCATATGGATTTTCGAAATGTACTCAATCAGACCTTTCATTTGACACTAAACACGATATATTTATGTAAACTTATTGACATTTGGTGATTTGTACATTTGAACAAATATCACACTCGGTATAACATAACGATTTTAACAATACCACATACTACGTCAAAATCGGTTCGAGCGTTCAAAAGTTGTGGTGGAATAATGAAACGGAAAATATACATATATGAACCCTGAACATATTACACTCTTTCTTGTTGGGCAGTCGTGTAAATAGCACTAGAATATAGACATGTTGAATACTTTAAAGGAACTTTCAACAAAAAGCACATATTTCGATGATGTATCTGGTCGATAAGAGTATTTCGTCTTGGCGCTTTGGTTCCAAGCTCCAGGGCTCAGATTTTGGCCTGTCATAATTACGAAGAAACCAAGAGTAATTTGTTCATGAAATTCTGAGTAGGTTTTCAAAGTTTCCTTGTTTCCATTTTAACGTTTCCGTAATCGCGTGATATTTGTATAACTGATTTGGGCTTGAATATTTGTTTGGGAAAGAAGTGAAGTTCCGGGACCATAGGATCATCAGGAGAGTGAAGTTTGCTTTTTGTTTGGCATGAATACTTGATAACCAAAACGGCTTAATAATGCAGGTCCGAATACTTCAGAGGAAGGAAGTTAGCGTCCGCATGAGAAAAGGATACCGCGGTGGTGAAGGGGTGTACAAAAGTTCTCTATTTTATAGGACTGTTTATCTAATATAGAATATATCACGTTTTGTTATGTAATATCAAAATTATTCAATTATTAATTACTGCATTTGTAAGCACCTATCTATAGTAATATTATAAAGAAGTAAAGTTTATAAGTTTGTAAGTTTGTATGTAGGAGATAATCTCCGAAACAACTGATCCGATTTCAAAAATTCATTCTTTATTGGTATGTAAGCTACATTATCGACAATTGCTATAGGCTATATTTTATCGTCATAAATATTGGTTCTCTATAATAAATCAGGATATTTGTAACTCAGCCCGGAGGAAAATGAGCTGGTGAGTTGATTTATCAACGTACTCTGACAAAACGAATGGATATATGTGAAAATAGTGTAAAACATAAACGTCGCCTTTAAAGAGGTCTATTAAAAAGTCTGCTACAGCATAAATCCAACTTTTATATTTAATCTACAATAAATGAGAAAAATAATTAGGCTATGTTTAGTTCGACATTAGCAGTAAAATATGCATCCTTATCAAAATAAAGTATTTCATCATCACGAGAGTTATTTAGAAATTAAATTTAAAATAATCTCTAATTTTTAGGCTATATTATGAAATTAGTAACGCGTATAAGCACATCGAAATATCTAGCGGCGGCGCGGCGGCGGCTGGCCCAGCAAGGTCAGCCTTCAGCGGAACGTGGGCGCTGGTGAGAAACAAGACGAGTACCTACATCTACAAGATAGGTAGCGTACGTTTCAGAGGGACGTATTAAGTCATTGCACTATATACCTAAAGGTAGCGTCCCAAAAGATAAATAAACGCCGCTACTTAACCCCTCAAATGAATGGCGATTAGCTCGGGTTGCCTACGGCAAAATGTATATAAATTTATATTTACATTTACATTTACATTTACATAGAGCGGGGTTTACTATAAAGCTATAGCATTACTATAGAGCGGATTACTATAAAGCGGCGCACATTTACATTTATATTTACATTTATATAAATTTATATACATTTTGTATACATTTTGCCAAGGCATCCCTTAAGGGACGCCTCACATTTGAGGGGTTAAATTAACAACTCAATTCGAAACTCTACGCGAAGCGAAGCCGCGGGCAACAGCTAGTATACAATAAATAAACTATTGAAATAACCTTAACATTCGTACTGGTATTTAAACAAAAATAGTAACTGTCGTGATGCCTCTATCAATTCAAGCGGATCAGACTAGACGGAAAAATCTATAAAATGTTTAAATTAAAGAAAGAAATTTACAATAGAGGAGTGCCTTTCGTTATGCTATTTTTTGAAATATAGATCGTTCATTCCGATGATTCGTATCAATGTGTTCGGACGTGTTCGGTCATGTCCTTAATTATATAATACAACTCAGAAAATATTTTACAAGAGACACTGTCATACTGTGTATTCGATACATAAATTGGAAATGGCCGAAATAGCAGACTAAAGACTGTGAGCACAGTATACTGAATTTGAGCAATAAGCGCCTGATAATGTTCGAGGCAAGTGATCAGAGGGTTACTTCTCGGCGAAAGCCTTTGATTGGCGTTATGCGCGGGGGGAGGTTAAAAAAAATCTCGAACGTTTGAATATTTGGATCGGCGGAGTAGCGGCCATATGGCGGCTATATGCGAGCCTTAGGACTCGTGACGTGTCTTCCTGCGGTTTTAATTTTGTTCTAATAGAAACTACTGTCTGCATACTATGCTGTAAGTGTTAAAACCGACATATTTTAACTACTATTTTACCTATTTGAAACAACCACAGTTTCATTTTAGTACAGTCCAGTTTGTCACGGTCACCCTACAAGCGGTGCGCGGGTGTTCAAGTAGCGATGGAAAGGCGAAACAATTTGTGCAATGCGCGAGTCCCGCGAGGACGCGGTGAATGGCAGATGGACTAACTTGCGCCCCTGACAAACTTGACGCTCTCGGCCCGGAAAAGTTTCTTTTTTATCACAGAGCGTCAGAAATATCGAGAGCGCGCCGCGCTCCCGCGATCAAGTTAAATCTGGGACAGAGAGAGAGAGCGGCTCGCTTATATGCCGCACCCTGCTCTGGTTATGAGGGTAGTACGGAGCCCGGCTGGGCGGGCGCGGCCTGGTGGGCGTTTCGACGAGTTATACAATGACCGCCCACCCGGGCAGACATGTGCCAACTTTTCGCTTTACATACACGACTTACTTTACAAACGTACATACTACGTTTCAAGATTAAAGGGTCAGGGCGGCGAAGATTGCATGTACATGTGCTTAGGGGAGAGGGTCGAGTTTAGAAAGGGATGTGCTGACCTTAGCAAATTTAAGATCAAACTTCACTTGATTAGAAAAGACCCTATCCGAATTATAACTGTAATAACGTTTAAACAAAGTAATAAACATAAAAACGATGTAAGTTCGTAGTTAATTCCTGTATTGTACCTTCAAGTATTACTTACCCGGCAGAGGGAAAGAGTTGAAGATCATCTCCAGACTGAAGTATGTCTGTGTGTGTCTGTATGTATTCCTCGACGATAGCGCTCAAACGCTTCATCCGATTGAGCATGCAGAAATTTGGTATGCAGGCATCATTCGGTCATGGCAAAGAGTTGAAAAAATTGTAGTTGAAATCGGTGCATCAGAGGACACGCTAGTCATAGTTCAATCTCGAAATATTGCAGTTGTAGACTAGAAATTCGGTACACAGATGTCTTGTGGAACCAAAATCACGTTGTGAAATTCAGTTGGAATATCTTGTATACTAGCGACGCAAAATTTATTGAAATACCACCGTATTTAATAAACTACTAAATCATTTTTGAAAAAAACTACCATTTCATTACCACGGAAATACTACAAAGCACTAAAAAATACTACTTTTGCTATCATAGTCACTTGAAACAAACACTAACGGGTGGGTAAGGGGGTGGTCGGGTGGACGGGAGAGTTGGCGGGGGTGTAGGGGAATTGGGTAGGGGAAGGGGTTGTATGGGATTAGGTTATAGGGGTTAGGTTATGGCGATATAACTTGGGTTGTCGACTACAGCGGGCGAGCCCGTCACCTCAGGAAGTTTTAACGATTAGTCGTTCTATCTCCCTGGAAGTAAGCGCAGAAGACTTGGGGACAAAACAATCCACCGTCTAGCTACGCCACGAGCCCGTAAGAGGCCAAAGCCTTAACCGCGAGATAGCCAGGAATGTTACCTGGCGGGTCGACTCTCACGCCCGTACTTCCAATTGTGACCAGATTACTCCGATCTCTCGATTAGTTACGAGTTCGAGGTCGCTTTCGCGCGCTTCCCCCTAACGAAGCGGTGAACCGGTGTATACCGAATCTATCGCGGACCACAGCGTCCTTTGCCCGGCTGTTCACCCAGAATCGGATGGCCGTTGGTCATTTCAAGAATAGTCGCCGTAAGGTCCGCAACTACCCCCGCTCTAAAAAGGTAAGTGCAAATCACTTAATTCAATTTGTTTTAAGGAATATGTATTGTAAAACCAATCGACAAATTGTAGAAAAATATGTTAAAAATTGCAATAATAAAAGGAATATATAGATGACAAAAATTAAAGTAAAATAAAATGTGCGATAACATAGTTCGAACTCAAGATTAAAAATCGTTCGGCACAAAAGAAATGGTGGCATTAACGTGATTATCATCGTATATTTATCGAAACAGCGACATTACTAGTAAAACTCTAATAACATGCGCTATGCCTGAGTCAATTATTGCCGATTCGACATCGCGATAGCGCGGACCGTCGTTTAAAACCGCAAAGGTTATATTTGTTTAGTCCAATAGAGCCATCCCCTCTTTGTAGTGAAGGAGGAAAGAGACAGAGCGAAGGGGTGGGCGGAAGGACAGGGCGAGCACGACTGTGTAATAACCCGGCACAGCGATCGTAAAGCGTCCACTCTTTGTGAGTAAAAATAAATTTTACGATACGATAAGTCTAACGATGGGCACGGCGTCTGACTCATTCTAAATGCACGCTGACCACGCAGGCGACAATGTCGCCGGCGACGCATGCCGGAGAAGACGGTGTACATGGTACAATGCGTCACATAACGAAGGGGGAATACACGTGGATACAAAAAAACATGATTTTTTTAATTATATATTTTTTTAAATATATATTTTTAGCGGACCACATGTTAGGGCAATTTAGGTTAATTAGCATTTTACTAAAGTTTTTACATTTTTTTTTTGTAATATTAGAGTCCTGTCCACTCTAGAACGGGCTAGTCCCAGTTGGATGACAGAATCAAATAAGCGAAAGGTTAAGGTTTTGCCATTCGGTTCCTGATAGTTTTGTAAGCAAAATCAATGTTTTATAATATTAATTCTTAAATAAATACATCTCCTTAGGTTCTAAAAAATATTAGAATATAGTGCAACTCAGATCATTGTTATTGGTGGGTGTATTAATATGCAACATGATGATCAGAAAATTGTTAACTGATATTCAGGGTTTTGTCTCCGAGCCACAGAGTTTTCTATGGAAATTTGGCGTCCACCTATTCAAATTAAGGGCTACAGTAAAGAACTATTAATTCAATGTTTTCGTGACAGTGAGATACTAATGCCATCGTGTGGCTTGTTCCCAAACGAATCGAAGCATGAATCGATTTTTGAAATAATGATTATAACCTGCCCTTACATGAAGAGAGAAGAAGACGTGTGACAAGAAAGAACGATCAAAGTCCACTCGGTGACGGTGGATATTGCTGGTACTCTATCAAGTTCACGAGTCAAGACCATAAATGGGGTACCTGGATGACCCTCCGTCTGACCATGAGGAGGAACTGTGTTAGGAAATGCTGATGAAAGCCAATAACTTTTCCAAGTTTTCGTTTTTTTCCGGAGGTATAATTTAAGTATAATACTTATTTTTTAAGAATTCCACGTATTCTTATGATAATATTATTTATATATTAGAGATTTCTTTATTTTATGAGATAGAATTTAAGTTAAATATTTTTTTTAAAAACTAAATATGTTTGATTTACATACAAAATATATATTTTTAAGTCAAATCCTTGCTAAAATATTATTTTTTATGTTAGTAAATTATAAAAATGGACTTTTACTACCCGTAGCCCTATCATGTAGATTCCACCTATCATTAAAAAAAATATATAGCGCAGCTCAGTGCATTATTGGGTATATTAATATGTAAGACGATGATAAGAAAATTGAACTGATATTCAGGTTTTTTTTAATGTCCAAGCCACAGAATTTTCTATGTCACATGGCGTCTCTACCTATCTAAATACTGAAGCCTCTAAAACACTTTCTAACTACACCTCGATCAGTGTCTCATAGGATCAGTATATTTTTGATAGGTGTGGCTGGAAAATCTTCCAATTGGGTCCTACTGTAGAAACCGGGTCAATTTTTATGATATAATTATGGAGGATAGACGAATGGCACATACCATAGAGCTGTAATTAGTGTGGTGGAACGTCGACTTCGACTTCGAGAAACGTAATCGACTAATTGATTAAAAGAACGATACTTTAGATGCGCAAGAAACCTAAAAGTGACTAAGTCCGACAAACAAAAGATACACTTTCATCAGTAGTGGATCTTTGCAGATTTTGTATCAGTAGTTGAAATATAGATAATATATCATCCGTATCAGATGCTTAAGCTAAGCTACCTGAATTTAGCCGCTTGACTGCTATCAGTTTACTACTCACCGAGTAACCGCGCCATAAAATTCATCATAATATCGTTGCATCAGTAATTTTGATTGGCTACCAAACCAAACTCACAGAAGATTTGACGTCAAAACTTCTATTTAGAAATAGGTTTTTATGACAAACACAGTATATCCATAAACCACTCTAATATATTGCATATTATAATAGACAATAAAATAGCCATACAGAAAGACATGAGTTCCATAACTAGCCATCCGTAATTATAAAATAAGTTTCCTTAAAACAAATTTAATGAACAGACACAACTACGTAACGATTTTGTTACATATGTATATTGATATATAATGACGTAAATCCTATTTCGCTACAATATTAGTATACTATTACAAAACCCCGTCGAGCCCCTCTAAACTACTACATATTATAATAGATAATAAAACAGCCACACAGAAAGAAATTAATTCCAAAAAGAGTATCGTTTTCCGCATCTGTCGAGTAGTTTCATAAAGTAAGTTTTTCCAAAAGAACTTAATGAAGAGACACGACTACGTAACGATTTTGTTACATATAATTGATACGTAATAAAATGAACTCTATCTTACTACAATATTAGTATACTATTACAAAACACCGTCTATCCCATATAAAATACTACATACGTATTATAAAAGATAATACAACAGCCATACAGAAAGACATGCACTCTAAATAGAGTGCCGCTTTCCGTATCTGCCGAATAGTTTCATAAAGTAAGTTTTTCCAAAACAACTTTATTAAACATACACGACTACGTAACGATTTGGTTACATATATGCATACGTAAAAAATGAACCCTTTTTTACGACAATATCGGTATACTATTACAAAACACTGTCGAGCCCCTCTAAAATACTACATATTATAATAGATAATAAAAAAGCCATACAGAAAGACATTAATTCCAAAAAGGGTGTTGCTTTCCGTAGCTGTTAAAAAGTCTCCTAAAGTAAGTTTTCCTAAAAGAACTTTATTAAACAGACATGATTACGCAACGATTTTGATACGTAATAAAATAAAACCTATTTCACAACAATATTAGTATACTCTTACAAAACACCGTCGAGCCCCCCCGATATGCTAATTAATACAGTGACGGATAATGCTAATTGGTAAATTGCATGATTACGTTTGCACTATTTGGTCCTTTTTTGTTGTCGATCGCGCGATAGGAAAATAGCCGGCGTCGCCCCCTTATTCGTGCGAATAAATTACCGCTAGTGCTACCTACCATTTTGTGCGACTCGCGATTGTTATCGGACGACGACCATTAGAATGTTATCTGCCTGATTGCCGACCACGTCGATGTCCTCGAAAGTGGATAGACAAGAGGCTATATAGCTATTTACTTACAAGGTTTGCTTTAATTAATAGAAACGGGGTGTAAGGAAAACCACGCGGTTCCACATCAATAGGTAAAACAGGTCTAAATTTGTCAATCTAACATATCTATCTATACTAATATTATAAAGAAGTATGTTTGTAAGTTCGTAAGTTTGTAAGTTTGTATGTAGGGGTTAATCTCAGAAACTACTCATCCGATTTAACTTATCCGAATTCTTTCACTAATAGGAAGCTCTTTTATCAACAAGTACTATATTTTATTACGATAAATATTGTTTTTCAATACGAAATCATAATGTTTCTAAATCAAGTCGGAGAAAAATGAGCTGGTGAGTTGCTTTATCGGCGTGCGGCCACAAAACGGCTTGATATATGAGAAAACAGTATATGACAAAAACATCGGCCTATCTATAAAAAACTCCGCGACAGCATATATCCAACTTGTACATTTAATCTACAAAAACTGCTTTAATATCCTAAAAAAAAAAAAAAAATAAGTAGGCAGTGTTTTTTAAAGATATTAGCAATAAAATAACAATCCTTATCAAAATAAATAAATTCGTTATCACGGGGGTTAATGATAGATAAAATTAGCCATTTACTGTATGATTTTTGTGGTTTATACAGTTTAAGAGATATCATGAAAATAGTAACGCGTGCAAGAACCTCGAAATACCTAGCAGGCGACGGCGATGGCTGCTGACTCACCAAGGACAGCGTTCAGCGGAAAGCGGCGCGGGTGGTGAGGAACAAGACGCGTATCTACGAGATAGGTAGCGTGCATCTGTGAGGGGCCGTCTTGCACTATATATCTAAAGGTAGCTTCTAAAAAGGCAAATAAATGCCACTACCTAAATTAACAAATTGATTAGAAACTTTACGCGAAGCGAGGCCGCGAGCAACAGCTAGTTTTACTATAAATTGCCATTATGCGCTAGGAACCTTGGGGAGGTTCACTTTAAGAAAAAGGTCCAGTGTATTGTAATTAAAAACCCAAATTATGGTATTAGGGATTTTGAAAATATCGTTTTTTCCCATTCCCTTGATTTTATTGAATATTTTCATTCTTTATTTTTTATATTATTGACTATTATACTATTGTGTTGTTTTATTCTGACTATTGGCGATCGACTATAATTATAATTACTAACTTGTTTATTTTTTAATTTTTTTAATATTTTCATTACTGTATGTATTTGTGAAATTATTACATGAGTCTGATCGATTATTTATAACATTGTCCATATTTATGTTATTGTAATTATCTGTGAAATTATCGAAGACTTCTAATTGAAAATATTGTAATATTTTGTTCATGAACTAGAAAATCTGCGCTTGAATAAACCTTCTTAATTTATTAATATACCGTATAATTACACATATACATATATGTGTAATTAGGTGTAATTAGGGTAGGTACACATATACATATTTTATTATTTTAGTGTAGGAACTCCAATGATATGGTTTATTACTAAAATAAAACTAAAACATTGCAAATTTTAGAGAAAGTAAAAACATCCTCAAAATAATGTTATGCTGGTGAGGTTACACGCCGGGTGTATTTAAACTCCAATATTTTAAATCGATGGATTTGGTGGCTTTGGTGAATGCCATCGTCTCGCTGTTTTTTTTAGTCCGACTACGATCTAATACCGTTAAAACTTCCTGAGGTCACGGGTTCTCCGTTGTAGTTGACAGCTCTAGTGTATTTTCTAGTAATATCTGGAATAAATACATTTAATATTGAAATATTGAAAAATATTTATTTGCAGCTGTTGTTATAAAAAACATATACAAAAAACAACAAAAACACACGGATTAAAAATTAAAACTGTAAATAGACAAAGACTATGAAATAAAGCTACAGACGCTGCAAATTAGGGGTATCCTCAGGATATCTCTTATCCTGGTTTTCAGGACACATCTATTAATTATTGGTACATATATGATTTTAAAATAAAATAACCAAATCAAATAAATCTTAAAATAAAAAATTCAAATAATCATAATCAAATAAATACACAAATCGAATAATCAAAATCAAAATATTTAACATCAAATGATATTAAAAGAAAATAAGGTAATTATATAAATTTAAAAATCTATATATAATAAATCAAAACTAATCAAAATCAAAATATTTAACATCAAATAATCACGTTACAAATTAATAAATAAACGAAGACAATAGTAATTTTACCTACTAACACAATATCTGCATAGTTCCGCTACTGGTGTAAGTGTATGGTTTATGTATTTCTGAAAATAGTCGTAAACTATTGAAAGATTTAAGTTTATTTCGCGTATCAAGTGTCGTTCTTTTAATCACCTAGTCCCATATATGTTTAATATAAGCCGAAGTCCCACAACACTCTAACTCAGCTCTATGATATATGACATTCGTCAATCCTTCTCTTCAGACTTATATCGTAAAAATTGACCCAGATTCTACAGTAGGCCTCAATTGAAAGTTTCCCAGCCCCACCTATCGGAAAATTTCTCTTCCCGGATTTCTGGCATATAACTCTCGGGCGCCCCCTCCGAACCCGCTCATGTCCCGGTTATATCTCGGAAAGTTTTAAAAAGGTGCCGACAGAGATACTTGCGATGCAAATCGCGCCCTCGTCGGGCGGGACGTCGGCCGCGCACGCAAGCGGCGCGTAAGAAATGCCACCATTTGCATGCGCCGCTTGTGCCCACCGGCAATTATCGGCGCGATCACGTAACGCTTAGCGACTCATTCGCGGGGCGCGCGATCGACTGCCGGGTAGATATTGAAAATCTGCCCGGGAGCCGCCTATTCCCGCGCCGTTTCGCCCATAAACTATTCTTTGCGGGGACGTTACGATAATGTGCGCCCCACCGAGTGCCGCGGAGGCGTATAACGCGCTCCGCGGACTACATCCTGGGGTAATAAAAGCAAGCGACAGCTAATGCTTAAATGTAGGCGAGGGTTTTATGATCGAGTTATTTAATGGTGTTTCTCTGCGGATTAAAATTATCGAGTAAATGATGCGTATACGCATCGCTTTAGCACCAATTTCAAAATTTTGAATGAGTAGTCGGCCGTGGGCTGGGAAGGGCTCATCAAGCCGCTGAGGGGGGCTTCACTTGGCGAGGATGTTAAGGTACAGATAGGACCGGTGTACCATCTCCCCTACCACACCTGGCGCGGTCTCAAAAGACTAAGGGTGCGTGTGGCAAGATGCCGAGCTTATCTCGTTTACTGGAGCTACACAGAGAGCCCGATATGCATATATAAAACGCTGCAGGATGAAGACTACCTCCGATCCTGCCCTCAACTACCAACCTCCATCACACACCAGAACCTACAAGACGCAAACGATAAGGCCATCCAGGCCGCATATTTTTGGAGAGACGTATCCCAAATTGATCCGGACACAACGAGCAAGCCGCTGAGCGCACCGTACGATAGCACGATACTATTTGAACTTGATATCTAGTAAGTTTATCCAGCTGACAGAAACTTGATTCTTGTTGATTGCGGGTCTGCCGTAGAAACTCTAAAATTTTAAGAATTAAAGAGGTCTTAATTTATTACCACTTAGTTTAATATTATATTTATATTGTACCAATACTGTTGCTATTAAACAGTTATATTACAATATATTATGCTCTACTGTTACTGTTGTGCTGACACAGTATCAATACTCTTATTTCTAACTCAAAATATTGATTGGTTGTAAAGTTAAGCCATAGTGACTTCTTTTCAGTGAGTGAAAATTAGGTTTTTTGAGGTGGTATTAATGTTAATGTTTTGTTAAAAAATATGTTATTGGGAGATATAGAAATATTTTTTATTTTGTATTGGATTTATTATCAAGTAGTTCATTTTTTTCACAATTTTTAAGAAGGAATAATTACAATTTATTTCCTATACAAACAATACATTAGACACATTAGACATTATTTAAACATTTAATATACAAGATATATTGTCTAAACAATATCTGTTGTCAAATAAATAATATATAAATACAAAATATATAATATGATTAGACAATTGACTAAATGACCGTTTCTCTACTGCATTTTTTAATTTAGTCGCATATCATTTGGCCTATGCTACGGGCCCGCTAAGACGAAACATTTGTGTTTCGTTTATTACACGACTGCCCAACAAAAAGTTCAGGGTTTATCTATGTATGGTTTTCGTTTCTTTATTACACGATAACTTCTAAACTCTTTAGAAGTGTGTAGCATTGTTAGAATCGTTATATCATCCTGGTATCATAAGATACATTAACTGTCAAATATCATGTAAGTAGTTATCTAAATGTCCAAATATCTAAATGTCAATAAATTAACATAAATGTATCGTGTTTAGTGTCAAGTGAAAGGTCTGATTGAGTACATTCCGGAAATATACATGTATCTATATGGACAAATACATAAACTACAAATAATTCATAAAAAACCGTAATAACAACAATTATAAATACAATAGTTCACTTTCTGTTTCGACAGTCGTGTTATTTAATCTTTTAAATATATTTATTTGTTTCATCCATTCTGAAACTACCTTCCACTTTCAGTTTAAATCACAGCTCGATTTCTGTCTTCCATGGAGCATTGCATCAATTAAGCACCTGCTCAGTGTTTAATTATACCCGTCCTTGTCACTGCGCCCGCAAAAGCAATTTTCGGTGAGCAATATTTCATTCGTTCGAGGAGCGGGTCACAGCAATATCAGGCGGCAAAGCTTTGATGTGACACGCATCACGGGATGTAATCAATGCTGTGGACGGCAACGTAATTACTGCGTCATAATTAGAAAATGTACGGGGCGATCGCTTTTCTCTGCACCCTATTCGGCGGCACTATTTGATCTGCCCCATATCTGTCTATTTGATAATTGAGATCAGAATTTAATATTGTCTGTTCAAATGAAGCTTTAAATAACCCTTTTGTACATCGCGGCGCTCTTTGAGATACCGCCAATAAATAGAAACAATTGCATTGAGATGACATTATTATTATATATAGGGTTTTCCAATAAGGGTGGGTCGATGTTGTCAGTCTGTGCAATAAAATAAGGTGTGTGTGTGTGTGAGGTACTAATGGAATGTGTACCTCCCTCACACGTGTGTGAGGTACTAATAGAGTTGAAACATTATGTATGGAATATGACATCGTTGAAATGTCTGCCGCGGCTTCGTACGGTGGCAAGGATTCGAAAGGTCCAATTTTTAATGACTGCCGGATAGATCTGGCTGAATTAGAGCGATGGCCTGAGTTATATTGATTTTAAAGGCATGGGTCATTTGCGGCTTATTGGAATAGACTTGCGAATTCAGAAAACTCCACATGAAAAAGTCCAGCGTGATCAAATCGCACGATCTTGGTGGGCAATTCACGTCGCCTCCGTGAGAGATAACCATGCAATTACAAACACTCATTTCGATAATAAAGTTTTAACGTGCTGCTCAATCGTGTAGTTACAAGTTGGCAAGGTTGCCATGGTGATTTGGCTTCAGGGACTAAAAACCAAACAACAGATTTGTCAGACGCCGCCAATACAACATGGCCGCCACAGACTGTCATCGATCTGCCCTTATCAGAAAACCCTATATAATAATCAAATTAACTTCTAGTATTATAAATGTTCATTAATTCGTATCATAAACTGGAGGGTGGATGTATTTTGATGTTGAGCTAGGTCTCTCATTCTAGCTCATTACCGAGGATCGCGATCTTCTATGTGATGTGTCTATATTAAAATCAATGGCGTCGACAAACGACATTGTTAGCGATGTAAATGAACATAACTAGAATTAAATTAATTGGGAAGAATGTGGGTGGTTAAAATACATTCATTAAGTTATATTTTTCCATCCCAAGACTTGTATTAAGATCTAGTTCTTGCCCTATAATGACATATTTTCTGTGATTAGATGTCATCACCAGAAAATTTGACATATGAATCCACTACCTCCTTCAGCAACTCTGTATAACCCTTCGCAAACAGCTGACCCACAGAATGTCCGCATCTAACCGAGGGTAGTTTATTTTCCGCTATCAAAATTGTGCGCGCGATAGCGATCCAAATCCGGGGGCTTATCGCGACAGGCGGTTGGTTCGGCGTCGCCGCTCGTCCACCTACTCGGTTCGTGTCCTCATCCATTGTCCTGCCGGGCGCTCGGGCTATCTGTGCAGGGTGAACGTTCTAGTCAGTGGTGCGATTTATTGCGCGATACTGCGTCCACTTTACGACACTTTACGGGCCTTTTTATCGCCCCGACCGCGGATTTTCGTTCTGATATCAATAAACCTACCGTGGGCGGCTGGGGCACGTCTGCTTGATCAACGAAACGATGCTGAACAATAATACTCTCATAAATATATTGCAAAACTACAGGGGTTTGCAGACGGCGACAAAGAAATTGAAAATAGGAAAGCCACATTTAAAACTTGGTGCCGTTACGTTAGTATACGAAAAACCAGCGCAAATATACGTATTAAATTCCGATTGATATTCAAATTGCAGCAAATACAGAACTAAAGTTAGGAAATATTTTTATTCATCAAAGCAACAAATTTTTTTTTAATTAGTTACCATAAAATACTATGCCATGCTCCACATTAGACGGTATCTGGGAAACGGACTTTTAGAGCTCAAACCCTGACTTTGTAGAATTGTCTACGGCTTTCTCTAACATTGAGGCTATCTTGAACAAGCCACATTTTGGTGCCCTTGTGCACTGAGAAAAATATAACCATGTAATAAATGGAAATATGGATATTTCAACAAGGATTACGTATATAACTCGGGCTTTGGTACATACGCATGAATCAACACGACGCATAAAGATATTACCGTGTCGTAATATCAAAACATTATGTAATTTTATTTGGTCGCAACCTTGGGATCTCGTTTATGACATGACAGCATGTAGTAGTATACGTACGGTTATAGTCGGGCACATGAATCATGTTGAAACTACAGTAAAGAAACTAGTGTTATTTCCATATTAACTGTAAGGAAAATGTTGATTACATATAATCGAGTACTTAAGTTTCAACAAAATTCCATGTAATTAAACCAAATTAAGATTGAAACATCGTTACTCTGTATAAAGCCGTAATAACAACGTCGCAATGTAAGAATCAATCAAATATTTTTCTCAGTGTGTAAACGATTGCCTTAATATAGGCTATTTTATTATTGGCGTTCTCTAAGTTGTATCCCTTAATACATCATCGATTACGTTACTATTAACTATTCTGGATGTTGGCAACTGTTTTTTGCCCAAAGAAAATGTTAGGGCCTAAAATCAATTATCTTTGATACAGTCAATGCTAATGTAATATCACCTGGTTGACAGCATATGATCGGTCACCAGACACGGTCATTTTAAGATAACCGGTGTTTTAATGCGTTCCACTCATTATGAGTAAGTGGCATTAGAAGTAGTTCAATTACGCAGGTTTTGGGATAGTAGATAGAAGATACGGATTTCGGATAAAAAATGCCGTTAATACAAAATACAAAGATCGACCAAAGAACTCACGTATTTTACGTATTTATCGCAGCATTTGAAAGTGATGCGTTTTTAAAGATTAGGTTTAAGAGGCCGTGTACGAAATCGATGTGGGCCGTGATACCTCTATAATCAATGGTATAATATAACTATAGGTAGGTAGGATTTTCGGAGCCAAAGAGATACGTCCACCCTTTGGAAGCGCTAGGCGGGGACTAGCTGACTTGAGGCGTGAATCGTATCATAGGCGAGTATCATAACGCGAGAATTAGATTGTTTTAAAAGACTTTATTGCTAATTTTAATAAATGTTTTTCATTTTTTTTTTGAGGAAATGGGTTGATATTGAACTAAAGTTTATTTCTGTTGCTTTTATTTTATGAACGAGAGTTCTAAAAGGCCAAAATCAAAAGCAATTCTTCGCCCATTTTCTAAAAAAATGACAAAGTTAAATATATTTTTTATCAACAATTTTATATGAAAGTGGTAAAAAGTGATTCACTTATTATATAGAGGACTTTCACAACAATACATTGTAATTTTTTTATACCGTTTAGATGTCAAAACGATTCGTAAATATGTTATATTCTAAACCTCTTACAGCAAAAATTCACAAACAGTCGCATGTTTAAGGTCATCTAATCAAAATTCTATAATAATTAGACAATAATATAAATGATCTTTTATGTTGTGCAATAAAACTTATAGAAATACAATATTTTAACCTTAAATTCACGTCTGCAAAATTACGTAAATTCACAAAACGCGCAAAATTTCGTGTACGGCCTCTTAATCATAACGGCATCGCGATCTTGGGAGGGTCGTTGCTAACGCCAACGCTTTCTGCTTTCTGCTCGTCTATCGTGTTATTAAACAGCTTTATATTAACGCAACTGACTCCAAATCAACTTAAATGTTTTGTCCATTTTTTCCTCTGATGTTCCTCGTAATGCTTATACACTGATCAATATAGATATTTTTCTGCAAGCCTCATTTTTTAACTTGTAGTCGAAAACCCACATTGTTTAACTACTGTTAGTTTATTATAGTAAATGATATGACTGAGGAGGATGTGAAACCGTGCCGATAATATTTTTTTAAATGTCTATATTGACAGATTAAATATTTTTATTTCTATAGAATATGAAAATCATGGCATGCAACCTTAACGTGGCTTGCAGCAGTTTATCATAAAGTAGACAAATACGTCACACGTCGAGTTGTACGCAGGCAGCGATATTTCAGAAACAAGCCAGAAAAGAGTTAAATTAGATTTATTGCGACATTATTTAGAATCTAGTTAAGCTCCGATATAAATTTTTCATCGTGTAGAACGCGAGTGTACATTTACAAATACTACCGCATTGAATATATGTATGTATTGTGTCTCCATCGAAAATTTAAAAAAGCCGTTGTGTCACCCTAAGACTTTCCCGGCAAGTATCCAAAGTCTGATTTCATCTGAATATTAAATTCATAAATAAAATAGATGAGCGCCCCTCTCGGCCAGCAGACGAACCCGGTTGAGTTACACTCAACCCGGCGTGGTTCGTTTCTCGGATAAAGTTGGGTTTGGGCCGAGCGCCAACAGATGGCATTAATATTTATTTAAAATATATGGCAGAAAGTAAATTATATTAGTATCGCTTGTATATTAGATATTCCAATCGAATATGATTTCGAATATGATCTGTGTACCAAATTTCGAGTCTTTTTATAGTCAAATATTTCGTGATTGAAATATGACTAGTTCGCTCCCTAGTGGATCGATTTCAGCCACAATTTTTACTCTTGCCATGACCGAATGATACTTGCATAAAAAAATTCAGCTCAATCGCAAAAAGCGTTTGGGAGCTATCGTTGAGTAATACACATACTCAGACATACACACAGACATACACACAGTCACACACGGCCCGGTGGCACATTGGTAAGGTCGCCTTATCTTACATTGTAAGGTTCCGGGTTCGATTCCCGGCTGGGTTACCATTTATACCGTTGGGATAAAATTAACGAAATTGCATTTGATTTCTGACGATCAAATGCAACAACAATACACACACTTACACACATGTTATATGCACGCATATAAAAACAATTCATAGTAGGGTTGGTTGTAAGAGATTGCCGTATGTTAATAAACCCACCCATTGTAAAATGACACAATAAAGAGTGGAAACAAACAACCCAGACTCATAGAAAGACTTCTGGAAATGGTCTTATTGGTCTCTGATGGGCTCAAAATGGATATTTCGTCTTCAACTCGAAAAAAATAAGCGCGTTCACAATACTTTCCCTCCTCGTCGTCTGGTGGGCCGGGAAAGTAAAATCTATTGATCATCATTAGTGTAAGTCGCAGAAATGCTCATTCTATAATGCCAAGCTGTCTGCTCTCGTAAAGCTGAAGAAGGCAAAAGATGGCAGGGACACCTCCCTCAAACGCAGTGACATCTTCAAATATCTTTCAAGTTGATTAATTACTGCGGAATGGAGAAGAGAGAGGACGGGCCCCGGAGGGAGTAGAAAGTGTCACGCGAAACTGTCGCGTTCGGGAAAACGGAGTGATGCTTGGCCTATTGCGTGTGCGGTCAAACGAGCAAAGTTCATTTGTCTAAAAACAAAAGTACCTGCGTGCCGGCGCGCGCTATCAACTTAAGTGGCTTATCGATATTGGGCCGAAACTCCAGAATTTTATTTACGAACTATAAAATTTTAATTCACCGTTATATGGAAATAGGAAATTTCCGTTAAATAGGAAATGAATATCTATTTACATTTGTAAGCAACCAAGCAATCAAGCAAACTTGATTGTAATATTGGAGTCCTGTCCACCCTAGAACGGGCTAGTCCCAGTTGGGTGAAAGAAACAAATAGGCAAAAGGTTAAGGTTTTGCCATTCGGTTCCTGTTATTTTTGTAAGCTAATCAATGTTTTATAGTAATTAATTCTTAAATAAATAAATAAATAAATAAAAAATAAATCATAAAGTATCACAATTTAAAAAAATCTATATATATAAAACAAAGTCGGGTTTGTTCGAACACGTCTTATAACTCGAGATGGGCTAGACCGATTTTCATGGTTTTTGATTTGTAGTTTTTGTCTCCGTCCCGAATAGCAGAATAACTATTAAAAACGAAAATTGAAAAATTGACAAAAAAATAAAATAAAAGAAAATACATTTTCCCATACAAAATGTAAATCCGTGTTTTTCCCATGGTTAGTTGTACGTGGCATGTTCACGTGTCGGAAAATCATCCGCATAATTTTTTCTTGCGCTTGATAAAAAAACAAAAAATGTTGTATATCACAAGGTGCTTCAATGAAGAGAATAAAACCGAGTGCATCCCATGCTGCACAATATGTAAATAGTTTAATTCAATCATGTCTTGCTGACACGCGATTGATATACTTAATTTTTGTAGTTTTATATTTCTTTCTGTGTTATTATCTTAATAAAGTAGTGGACTTAATATTTATTTTGTATTCATTGTATTACTTTCATAAAATCATAAATTAAGTTTAGCTAATCTGTAACACGGCATTCATTGACTGTTAGGCGGTAAGAAGTTCGCCGGGTCAGCTAGTATTATATAAAATACAAAATTGATTTCTTCTCAAATTCAGCAGGCAAGTGGCTAAAACCAAAAGGCATACGGTTTATAGTGCCAAGAGCCAGTGACAAAAAAGTACATGAGTTTCGGAAAAGCCGATACTCCATATATGCCATGCATCGGTCTATGACGCATCGGTTGTGTCGCAATGGCGCAACATTAGGGTATTTTTTTTAATTTTTTTTCCCATTATATTGGTATGGAAATGCTGACGCCACGAGTTCGATTAAAAAGCAATCTGACCAATTTTTTTCGAGTTCTTTAATGCATCCACTGTTTACTGATGAATTTTCAGCTTTTTCTAACACTTTGTGGGTACTAATTAAAATTACAACTTTCCCATTACACCAGCGCCAGGTGTCGCTGAATCTGACCTGCTGACTGATGACCTCTCGGCATTCTTTGGCCAAAATACTGTCCGACCTGAAAGTATCAGTTTTTTTAAAACTCTTGCTATTTTTTGTCGCTGGCTCCTAAACTAAGACTATCATTTGCATCTAGGGTTAATATTGTAATCGTATACATTTACAAAATGCACCATCTTAGCTCTCTCTCGAAAGACGTATATCTTGCAGACATGCATTGAGGACCGTCTTCTCTAAATTATACATCAGCTAAAACCTTTTTTAACAGAATGAATATTTTTATTTATAAAAGGTTCCCTAAGAATTAAATTTTAATTAAACAAATAATTGTAAGTTCTTAACCCTTTCAGGACCATGAGCTTTGCGGTAGATTATGGATATTTTTAGTCATGGAACATGTATGTTAAGTTTTGTGAAAATTTATTTAATAGATTTTGTATAAATTGATGGGACGTAGGTCCTGTGGTCCAAAAAAATGCAAAGTAGCAGCTTTTTCTAAAACTTGATCTAAAAATCGAATTCAAAAAGCCGCCACAAGTATTTTATTTATTTATCAACACAGTTCATTGATCATTTGCGATACTTTCAAAAACAAATTACGGTATATTTTGACAAAAGTTTTTTTTTGTGCTAATATATAAGATCAATAAATCTAAACACATACTGATCATTAAATACACAAAACTTCTTTAATATCTTAGTTATAAAATTGCGGGTTTTTATCAACGCAATTTTTCAGTAGATGTATCGCTTTGACAAAATCTTCCATGGTAATTTCAACATTGAAAATTTTATAATAATTGGCTTTACGATTCTTATACAAAACAAATGACTTCAGTATCTTGATAGGGTCTCTTTATTATTATCTCCTAGAAGGTGCGTGTTGTCATCTTTGATAAGGTGATAGAAACATTTCTATGGTTGATGTATCGCTATGAAAAAACACAATTTGCATCTGATAAAAAGGTATTTAAATCTACGGTTCCGAAAAAAGCACAAGAAACCATTAGAAACTTATATTTGAAAATAAGCCTAATGTATCGCTTTAAGAAAACGATCCTCAATTACACAATTACAAGTTTTGTTTCAGTTGAAAGTCATGTTTTTATTTCCAACTTTTCGATATGATAACCTTTCTCTACAAAACCTAACTACAAAACCTTTCTCAATAATCGACAAAGCTACATATTGGATTCTGGAGGTTGATTCGGTCTCTAAGCAGTATAAATTCCCTGAAAGTCTCGGATGCACAGATATAACTCTTTACTCTCTATCTCGGAAGGTGGCTCTTATTGTAGAATTAACTGTTCCATGGGAATCAAATATCCCAAAAGACCACGAGTACAAATTAAATAAATACCATGATCTTGCAAATGCCGTAACCCGGAACGGCTTCACTGTTCACCTTCACGCGGTGGAAGTTGGCGCTCGTGGCCTGCCAGCTAAATCTCTATTTCACCTCTTTAAAGATCTTGGCCTTTCCAGAAAAATAATCAACTCTTTCTTAGAAAAATTATCTAAAACTGCAATTTGCGCATCTCAAATTCTATGGCTTCGAAGGGGGAGTGAATGGGTGGTAAGGTGAACGCTCACATGTGGCAAGACAGCTGTCCTAAACCTACCACAGCCGGTTCGTAAGTCCGGAATCCACTGCTCACCCCCCAGAAGTGTAAAAATAAAATAGTATTATGATGGGCCCGACTCCGGTCGGTGAATTCCATGGCAGCTCCGTTTGTATTTATTATGATTCGCCTGTTTACCTGTTTACCGATTAAACCTGATTTAGGTTTCCGCTACGAAATGCTAAAAATAAAACAAATGTATGTCACGGCGGCCATTAAGGCGCCGTTAGTGCGATTGCAGTGTATGAAGCATCCGCACAATAAATCAAGTACAAGATGCATTATCCTATACGAGCGAGTGTTCGCTCACCTTTGTGTGCAATTTGTTTCGCTACACCTTACAGGCGGACCGGCGAAGGTGGGCGGGAGCCACCCTACCGCGCATGTCGCCTGAAGTCTCCTTACCAATACTAAACTAATTCAGTCCTAGAATATTTTTATTACCTAATATTTTACGCCGAATGAAGTTAACGTATTCTGGAGCCAAACCATTGACACATAATTCTTAGCTACGAGCATGGTTTTCGTCCAAAGTTACGTTTAAAAGTATTTTTTTTTGTAATTGGTGTAGTCGACTTTTATAGAAACGAGAGGCAAAAATTCGTGTCATTTTAAAACAGAAATACCAACTTTATTTGTATTCCTCAATGTCTCAAGACTATATAAATGCCTGCTTGGCGAACAGGAATATTTGCGTTTTCCGGAAATCTGGAGATAAACACGATGAAAATCTTAAAATGACTAAAATCGACAATGGGCTTTAAATTTATTTAAAAATATATATTTTCTTAAAAATAAAATGAATAATTGTTAGGAGTTACAAAAATTAGCTTTAGGCGAATAATAACTCCGTAGGGAATGACAAATGTATTCGTTTTGTAATTTTAATTTATTGCCAATTTTATTAATAACCCGTAGAACGTCTGGACATTAAGAGTTAGTCTAAGTCTAGACATTAATTCGAAATGGGGGGAAAATATTTCGATATGGCAACACTTACCATTTTGTTACACGATTTTTTCCCTCTTAGTTCAGTTCATGAAATTGCGTTCATTTTTTCATTAATTCTTGTTATGCATATTATTTTGTGTTGAAAAGCACAAATTTATTCGAAGCGGAGCTAGATAAATCGTTTTCAATGTCTCATAATGTACTTATAGGTACATTTTGAGGTTATGTTTTGTTTGTTATTTCGTATAGTTTAAAGTATGCTTTAACTACAAATTGTTGGTACCTACCCGTCTCAATCGTAGTCAAAATTAATGATTATTTAACGGAGGCACGACTATCGGTTTTTCTTTTTCTTTCATGCTCACAATAATTCAAACGTCGATGTTATGTGACAGAATCAGTAAAGGAGCAAACACAGTAGTTTGAGACAATACGCCTCTTGAGAGACGGTACTGAGACATGTCCTTAGATTATTTAGTCTTACTATTCTCACAATACTGTGTTGCAATATAATTATTTATTCCCAAAACGTAGGGTCTACTCTTTCTGGCCAGACTGTACTTTAAGTGATTTTTGGTAAATCACAATTTGAATATATAAACTCAACTTACAAAATCAAGAAATCATAAATATTATAAAAAAATCATAGGATTATATACGTAATATTAGCTTAATTTTGAGGTCCAATAAAATGTCAATATTTAACTGGCATATGGTAATATAGTTACCTTTTAGTTTTTGTTGGATTTCAACCACAGTAGTGAGAATAATCTTACATTCAAGAAAAACAAATGTGACAAATATTTTTTTATATAATGACATGACATTTTCCACGCTAGGAACATTAATGTACGCTCTTAGAATATTAATGTCCTCATAAAATCAGTATCAAATTTATCATGTTTTACACCCATTTTTGATTTTGAACGTGCATTATTCTATTTGCAAATAGAAAGGTGTATTTTAGACTGCAGTCTAATAGAATCTGTAATGTTATCCCCACAGCGTTAGACTTCGCAATCGTCCCCTCAGGACGTCGCCCGTACGACGTTCGGTCGCTGTGACGGGCTTGCAATGACTGCTAATCATAAATTATTCTTTGCCACCGCGGTAACGGTGATTTCTTTTATCGCCAGCTTGGGTTGAAACACTGGTAATTAATTATGTAATCTGAGCGTCACGTCGCTCCCGAGCAGGGCTTAGAGTTTTAGTGGCCACATAAAATACTACCTATGTATGTCCAGCCATGCAAACACATACGAGGGCATTAAATTTAAACAGGACTTAGCGAAAAGCTGTAAACTGGCTGGCATTACCTTGCTTGGCTCTACCGGTTGCCAAGAATCTTATGGACGTTTATGAGACTTTAGGATAAGTTTTAGATTGAACCACGTGCATAAGTAAGACCACGTCATAATATTGGGTCTTTACCTATGTAATTGCTGTTTTTTTTCACACTGGCCACTGTGAACTTAGATAACTTGGGTTGGAGTTATAATTTCGTATTCAAATAAATTTTAATTAGGAATAGAATAGAATAACTTTATTGTGCAATAAAAACATAACTTAATGAATATTACGCTGGTTTTATAAAAAAGACAATTTATGCACAAATGGCGGACTTATCGCTATAGCGATATCTTTCAGTCAACTTTTGTTATATCTTATATCTTACTGTCAATTCTTATATCTTACTGATATCTTACTGTTAATTCAAGGCAATGTTTTTTTTTTAAGAATCAGCTTTTTATTTGTCTTTCAGTCGTTTGTTTTTGCTTAAATATTTTCGTTTGTGCAACCATGGTGAAGTTGAAAATCTACATTATTTTCTAATATGATATTCTGTGCCAGTGTTTTCTATTACAGATTTTTGCAGTCTGGTTATACAGCTACCGTAAATATGTACTGTTAAGAACTGCAAACAATGATGGAGAAGCTGTGACTAAATAACCGAGCCTGGCTAATAACAATCGTCGGTGAAAACGCCTTTAAAGCATTCATTGGTTCCTGTACACTAGAGTTTTACAGCAGCGGAATTAAGCAACTCCATTAAAATGACAAATCTGCATAGATAATAGGAGTCGATATTTCTATTAATTAAAAATATATTTGTCATACAAAGTTTTTGACCTTAAATTTCTCTTATAGAACAGCACTTCATAGGTATTAAACAGCAACTTTATAGCAACCCAATATTAAATTAGTATCATCCATAGATTTACTATGAAAACATTTCCTATGCCCGTGTTTGTAACAGAATACCCTCGCAGCTGTAAATCCAAATAATATTCCGCGGGAAAAATCCGGCATGCAAGCGGCGGCGCGTCCGACAAAAGTTATTCATGCAAGGAAAGGGGGCCTGCCGCCATGATAAACGGTTAAATTTAACCCAAACTTAATAAGATCACGGGATAATAATCGCTAACCTACTTTCATTGTTCAGTGGCCATATATTTCACGTATATTGCCGCCTACGATTCCTTTTATGGCCGTTTACGTACAAATTCTCCATACGGCCATCTTGCAGCGGGCCCTGTGCGCCCGTCGAGGCCGCATCCCGACAAATTAATAGCCGCTTGGGCGTTTTGGGATCCACCGCCGCAAGATTTATATTTTTAATTTATTTTATGCAAAAAAGGAGTTAAAACGGAGGCGTGCTAATCGGTGGAGGATTATAAAATTGTGTCATGGGGTTTTATAGAATATTCAGCGAGAAAAATATACTATATACATCCGTCGATAGATCTTTTCCCATTGTATAGTATTTAAAAGGTAATTCCCCACCAATTAGGCGTCTAGTTCAATTATTGAGGAATCGGTCTTTGAATGTCAAGAAAATTCTTAAAAAATCTTTTTTGGAGATTTCTTGAAATTCTTGAAAATCCTTCTTTTAAGATTTTTGGTTAAATAACCCACGGAAGTTCGATTGGTGAATATCGTGAAATTAGCACTCAATGCTTTCAGCTATGTGGTGGAATAATGCGTTTCGGCAGGTAACATATTTTTACTTGTGGAAACCATGGGATGATATTTGATATTCTGAGTAACTAAGACCATGCAAAGATGCATCAAAATGAACCACAAGCGGTTTGGAGTAATCTGGACATCATCATTTTGGACCGATACTAATTCAGTTTTAAGATTTTGGAAGGCTCTTCAGGAATAGGAATTAAAGAGTGGTACAACCCTTCTGGTACTAGAGTTAGTCGAGATAAAGTTACAGCTATAATTGGAAATATTGAAATAAATCATTGGTATCCACTGTTAAGGCTATAATATCAACGAAACTTGTAGTGGGCAGAGTTACAAATACAAAAACTAGAGGTCGATTTAATTTTGATTTAATGTTCAAAAACCATAAACTTGAACACTGAAGTTGATCCAAGATGATTGAAGACTGAAATTAATCCAGAAGACGAACGAAAAGACTATCAGAAGAACAATAAGATCTTGAAACATAACAAAATCAAACAATATCGTCCAAATAACAGAAAACCTTATTATAGAATGAGAGCTCTGCCATTTAATACTTTACCATGCGCTGCTTACATGCCGGTTGGCTCAGTAACAAAGCGCACACGCACAAAAAAGCATCACTACCAACGGTGTAATATTTTTTCTTTGATGATTCTTCTCAGGAACATTACCAAAGAGCCGAATACAGAAAAACAAAAAAAAAATATTACACAAACTATCCAAAATGGTACTAAACCTCGGTAGCAGAAAGGCATCACACGTCGTCACTGAATTCAACGTTTTATCTGAACAAATCAAATCTAGTCAAAAGTGAATCGCATCATCGATACTTTATAAAATGTCTACTATTATTGTTTATATATTTTATTTTACCGGCCAACCAACCGGCTAGTAATAGTAGGTAAAATATTTTGAACGCGCATTTATTTTTCATAGATGAAGGCGGATATATACATTTTGACCCCCCCCCCCCCCCCCCCGACCCCCGAGATGATTAGGACCATCTTCAGACTGAAATCTACCTGTGTATCTATGTGTCTATCTGTGTGCATTCCTCCACGATAGCGCCCAAACGCTTCATCCGATTGAGCTGAAATTTATCATGCAGGCATCATTTGGTCATGGCAAGAGTTAAAAAGTGGTTGAAATCGGTCCACCAGAGGGCGCGCTAGTCATACTTAAATCTCGAAATGTTGGACGTAGAGTTTTGAAATTGGGTTCACAGATGCCTTGTTGGGACGAAATCACGTTGTGAAATTTTGGTTGGAATATCTCACATACAAGCGAGATAAATAATATTTAAATTCCGCAATACAAATACATGGTGGAACCAAATATTTAAATTTGAGTCGTCGCGCGTGTGATATTGCTCGACGTACTGTCGAAATTTGAATCTTTATTGCGTTGTATCGCTCTTACGAAATTCGTGTATTTAACGGCGAATTTTGTGGCAAGGTGCGCTTGCAATTTGATTTTTAAATTGAATGGGATGACGTCCCTGGTCGTCTTATTCATGAAAAGTCTTGAGGTGAAACAACCGATTTTTTTTTGTACGTTGGTTTGCACTTATATACTTTCTGATAATAGTAGGTCAAGGAGATAATATTTCTGCCATCAGTTAGACCAGTATATTATGAAGTGAACTAAGAAAGGCACAAATGCACATGGATAAAATATCTTCTATGTACACTGATCTATCTTGTGATCTTCTATGTATCTCGTGATCTTCTATGTACACTCTATATCTCATACCGCTATATTTCTTCTATTTTGTTGACATACAGGACACGACCTTTCATTATACCTTTCAACGCCAATACTATCGCATTACAATACGTTTAACCATAGTCCCACAATGTTAGGGCATGTCAGTCTTAACATATCTCAATCTCGGGCGACGCGAACCGCCATTTAAAAGACTGTTTTATGCTGTTTCCGGCGCGCTCGTAAAGCGGAACACTGGCCGATATTGACGACGCAGGCGTGACGTCATAAGGAGCTCACTGCGGGCGGCTTAATGTCATTTTAGTGAGACCGTCGTGAACTTTTGTTTGGACAGTATATCGTGGGGCAGTTATATGGCCGTTTCACATCTAGGCCAATCCCGCTGAGCCCGCTCGTCCCCGTCGGCTGTATTCGGTCGCTATTCTCCCCGACGTCAATGAAGCTAATGCAGCTTTAAGTCATGTTTAGAAATAGGAAAAGTTGGTTAGAATATTTACCATAAAAGCATTTAGAACACCATTAATTAATACGCGCTACATATATTTTATTTTATTACAGATTTTTTGTTTAGAATGGAATTTTTGAATGGTTTTTTTTAATATGGAATTTTTGACCATATGCAAAAAAGGATGTGCACCCCTAGCGGTTGTAAATTTTTACTCAAAAGCAATTTAAGTTTTTTTTTAAAGAGGTCAAGATATTTAAAAAGATCAAGCAGATATTTAACTGGCAGTCTACGAGCGCCAACTTCCACCGTGTGTAATTACAGTAGTCATTCCGGATGACAGAAGTTATATGATTATGGTTTATATTTAATATTTTCGTGGTATTTCTAGGTATTAGACTCCTACGGAACTATTCATTCTAAAATGATATCCATTTTCTGAGATAGAAAATAAAGGTATATTTGGATGGCGGGCTGTGCATCCGAGAGTTCCAGAGAAATTATACTGCTTAGGGTCCGAATAAACCTCTTGAAGTGCAGTTTCAAGCATTCACGATTATTGGGAAGGGTTTTGGACCGAAATATTTTTTACTTTTTTAACCATTGCGCACAAACTGTATTAGGGATTTCAAAGGTAATTTGGAGCTGTCATCTGCAATGGGTGAACCTTACACCTCAGGCTGTTATGACGATATAGATTGTTCTTTCAGCCGTGAGGTGATTACATATAGACTTTCAAGGGTACCTACTGGTCATACTCTTATTGCCATGGGTTACTGAAAGGCAAATTATATAGCGAAAAAGTTAAGGTAATGTTGGAGCTTCAGTCCAACATACCCACAACAAAAAAGTAATTTCTACAGAATCGAAACTGCAAACTCGCTCAAATCTACACGAGCTAGCTGCAGTTGATTTCCAACTAAATTCGGCATTTTACGCACAGTCAGGTGATGACTAATGTCATTTCTTCTGATCGATACGAAATTAACATACATTTCTCACCCCACTCACAACTATTGCGTCACTGCTAACAATATAAAACGCAGTACATTTCGATCGATCGATATCATTCCCTGGAGGGCAGTAACCGCGCATTAACAAGTACTCGCGCTCTTCATTACCTTCGAGTCATAAATTATCCGCGACGCTCAAACTTCGGATACACAACTACGGCTTCACCTCGCGCCCACACTACCTACACAACGGCGAAATATCAATCAAGGCGTTACGAACTGGCAACCTACTACAGACCTTCTGATTAAACACTTCAACTTCAACATCCACGACTTTCAATAACGGAGAAAACTTCCTGATGAGAACCACCCTTCGCTCACAATCAATTGGGAAGGGTGGCCACTCTAACAGTAATTTGTCACAGCGACAAGACTACTGACCTTGATCTGAGGCTGATTTACAAAAAGCTACAATATGTCTAGCTGCGCAAAGGGTATTACTATATAGAGGGACATAAATTATCCTCTGAATAGCTCCAGTGAGCAAGATCACTGGGTTCAGGAACTATATGCTTTAGACCATTTTAATCAACTTTCAATCTCACCTTTCAGCATCTCCTGTCATACAAGATTATTTCCCATTGCATTGGAGAATAATGTAAATGTCCAACTGTTGTCCAGTTATACTGATATTGAAGTCCAAAAGCATGAGTCCTACTGTGGCTGGCATAATCTGCTCGTAAGAGTGACTTCTTTATTTATTTATTTATTTATTTAGTAGTAACACATCTAGTAAAAAGTTAATGTCATATTTGATTTAGGTCCACGTCTCTCATGGTTGTACTACTGATACCTACCAGAGCTATTTTGGCTGGTTCCAGCAATCTACGTGGGCTCGTAAATCATTCCATTCAGTTACTATCGAATCCTTAAAATTGGACTTAGTGGAGGTTTTGGTTATTCTGGAGTTGGCAAAGGGTAGAGAGGGCAGTTTTAGAGCTACACTATAATTGTTTGAGGAAATGAAGAAGCCACATTCCATACCATGGAGTATATTAGTATAGCCGATAAATGATACTGGTCGACTTCACTATTTCTTCCTATTGAGTGAAATTAGAATGTGAAACAGCGAATTCTTACGCCTACACTAATGGTCGTATAATTAAGTCGGAAAGTGCCACCCAAGCGATGTCCGAATTCTGCGAGCCGTAAACTCGGATTATTATAGTGGCATGCGTGTGTCAACATTCGCTAATTATCTTGGCAGCGTTTCATAAGTTGTATGACATTATCCAGTTTATTTGAATGTTGCGTTTACACAGCGTGTGTTTACACAAATTAACTTAATAAGCCGGGGCGGTCGGTTGGCCCTGTTTACACGCCGTCACTGCCTTGCCTTCCACCTGGGTGTGTATCTGCTTTCAACTGCTAAATACACTAGCCGGTTATTGATGCAACCAGCACAGGGTGCGGCATGACTAATTACTGCCGGTATAAACATCAACAAACAGGTATCAAGTACTAGCTTATGGAAGTCGTGCGAGAAATGCATTACATGTATACAATGCAAATAATATTTCAAATTTGTACTTAACTCAAAGAAGTTCTGACAAAGAGGGTAATTTAAAAAATCAAAGAAACATCATAAGTATTGCGAATATCTGACACACTGGTGCGCTGGGGAATACTGTATTGTATGTATGGTTTAATACTAGAAGACCAATGATCCTTGAACGAAAGATTAGCCATTCGATGAAACGATGTGTAGCGTAATTTAAATTTATTGATTTATTTACATCAAAAATACATTTACCGACAATAGTGCTTTTGTACAGATACACAAAAGATACACATTTGTCGTACACGCATGCCATCAAGAAAATTTGTGATTCACTGATCGAAATAAACCACGTAGTAGAATACTTAAAATATTTCTATACATGAATATAGTTCGAAGAGTCCTAAATAAAATTACAATTACTTTGTGCATAGTTCATTCAAAGAACAGTGTGAGTGAATAGACGTAACTGCAAGACGAACAAAAAGACGTAACTGCTGCGCGAAAGCGAAAATAAATATCCCAGAAACTCATATGTGAACAACTCGGAAATAAATATCACAAAAATGCATCTGTGTATTTGTGTAAGGTAAGACTTTCTTAACTCTCGAGTTTCGCTTACTTTCCGTTGTCGTCATCCTACAACTATTCTGCAGACGATTAACAACCTTTATTTAGTTACCAACTTTTGTTGGTCCCCTCATGCAAACAGTACCTACTTCTATCTATTATATAATATCCATTGTTGATTTCGGTGAGCCCCCCGTCTGGTATTAGGGCCTACGGTCTTCGTGAACAGTGATTCCGACCTCAAAGCAACTGTTCGATTTTTCAGTCAAAATCGAAAAGTAGTGGAAGGAAAATACTACGATTTTATTTTATATCACTGAGTATAATTACGCGCATTCGTTGACGTCATGTCTTGCTTATCTATCGAGTTGCACCATGTCACGTCAAAATAATGTGTAAGCAAGAAAGGTAGTATCCAGAATAAGTAAATATATAAAAAGATTAATAAACACGACTGCCGTTACAGAAAGTGAACTATTTTATTTATAATTATTTTTATTACTATTTTTTATGAAATATTTTGTGGTTATCCATATAGGTACATGTATATTTTCACAATGTCCTTAATCAGAACTTTCATTTAACACTAAACTCGATATATTTATGTTAATTTATGGACATTTGTACATTTAGATAAATAGTTACTTGATATTTGGATAGTTAAGGTACCTTATGGCACTCGGGATGACATAACGATTCTAACAAAACTACACGCTTCTAAATCGTTGTAAGCATTGAGAAGTTATGATGGAATAAAGAAACGAAAAACATACATAGTTGAACCCTGAACACATTACACTCTTTGTTTGTTGGGGAGTCGCGTGAAAAAAGGACATTGTCGCCGAATATCCCCCGAATATGACTAAACAACTCGCACACCATAATGAAGCCATGGGGCTACCCTCCCTCGAACAGGGAAAAGTGGCGCGTGTACTAGGATGGGTAATATTGTTAGGTATTTTGTCGAGTCACATTCTGCCAGGGCCCACTATTGAGAGTTTCGACCGTGCCAAAGTTTGCCGAGCAATTTTGGCGGCAAACAAAGAAACAGGTTAAATAATTAAATTCTCGCAGCCCGGAGCCGAGCCCCTCAGCGCGGGAGGCTTTTAAAATGTACAACTCGCGAAAACCTAACAGGGTTTCAGTGAACTTTGCAGTGCGGATTTAATTCTCTGAGACGCAGGGATTATGTACATTAAAACGACCGCTTATCGCTAATTCCAAGTTTAAATAAGCAAGTTTTCGGAAAGCGAAAGCGGCTTATATAATCTTTATTTTGTATATGTGGAGAGGTTTAAAATAATATACAACACATAACAAAATCAGCGTAAAAATAAATAAATAAACTAACCAAAATAAGAAAAATTTATCATAGAAATGATGATAGATGTATTATTAGTATCTTACCTCCCCGGTTTTCACTATCCGCTGGCTTCACCTGTATGGCCCGGTTCATCTGGAAAGAATATACAATTGTCACATTATTGATTGAAAATGTTATAATATTAGATACATTAATGTTGTTATATACAGGATGAGCTTTACCTAGGTGCCACTATGTGGAAATTCTAAAATTCTAAAATATACAAGATAAACAAAAATGCTGAAAGGATTTTTGATATCAATTGTGATAAAATAGAAAATGGTTATTTTTCTATAAATGCATTTTATAAAGTAAATGTAGATGCCAATACAATAGAACTCTAATGATTATACGAAATTAAGACAGAAAAAAAAATACGACGAAAACGTACTGCGATTCGCAAAATATTTTATCTACGCTTACTTTCACCGAGATGTTCAGGAAGCAATTACTTCATTTAGAGTACGGTACGTACATACTAGAGTAATGTACAGCGCTTACAAAGTGTTGCCTATTCATGTAATTAATTAAAAGCTGTTTTTCTCAAAAGATGTATTTTTCTCCCATTGTCAAAATAACACAGTAATGAATAAAAATAGACCCTTTTTTCGGAAAAAATCCAATTATCTGAATTTTTGATTATCCGAATGGAGTTCAATCCCAAATGATTCGGTAAGTGGAGTTTTACTGCATATTCAGTTTTTGTATTAAATCATCAGGAAACGTGGATCTAAAATACTCAAAAAGTGTCTCAAATGGACGTTTAAATTTTCATAATAAAATTTAAGCAACGCCCAATGCACAATACAGAAAACCGCGCATGTTTTTTAAAAATCGGAACGGAACCATCTTCATACTATTAATATATAAACTTTATTAAATAAACATATTAAAACCAAAAGTTTAACCTGTTTTAACCCACCAGTACTGCAGTACTCAGAATAGTACGCTATTTGAAAATAAAACAGTTATACTTTAATGTGCGTATGAGTTATGGACAAAGAGCAAAACGAGTTAATATAACATACGCTTATGCTATTTAATTATTGCAAATATAAATATATATTAACAAAAAAATCTAACACGAAATTTTATTTGAATCATATTTTAATTAATAAAATGTTCAATGTTTAACCTATTCTCTTGGATGCAAAGATTGACTCTTTTAAAACGCCTCTTTTTTTGACGTGACAACGTCTTATAAATCGATGGAGCCTGCTGCACGCACGAAAAAACATGACTCATGCGGCGTTACCTCGCTCTGAGGCATTCCATTTATTATATTTATTATTCAATATAAATGCTGCCATCTACCGGTTGCGACAAGAATTATTTACTAACCTCAGTCTAAAATACTGCGAATGAAAATCACTAGATTGATTTAAATTCTTGACATAATTTTATATGTATTCTTGATATACGGAATGTTATTACTGAACGGACAATTTTCTTGTGGGTACAACGAATTGCAACAAAATAAGCAACTTTTATTAAAAAAAAAAAAAAAGTATGAAAAGCTATCATTACGATGCGCTATCTAGCGGTTGGTAAAATGTCGCTGATATTGTTTATTTACGACGTATTACCTACCGCTAGATGGCGCAGCGTGCTCAAACGCTTCTCAAACCGTTATTTAACAGTTTGAGATTTCAAACTTTCAAATTAAAAAAAACAATAAACTTTGAACAATAAACAATTATACAATTATACTGCTATACAATAATACATTTACATGTTGAAGTCAAATCGGTGAGTATAAAAGCATATATTTTTGGGTGTTTGTAATAAACAATATCAGAATCTTAAATGAAACTGCTTCAAATGCAACCATTCCATCAGTATTTTCTTATGACGTTGTCACGTTCAACTATCGTCAGTAAACCGACTTTACAGACAACCGATTTTTTTATTTTGAAGCTGCATTCTAATATTTTTAATGCTTCTATGTTGTACGTATTTTATACGCTTCATTTTTAACATGGCCCCAGAAAAAAAATCCATGGCGGGTTAGGTCTGGCGACCTTGGTCGCATAACTTGGCCGTTGCGTAGATTTTAGTATACACATTTAAATGTCAATTTTAGACACTCTCTGAGTACTTCAGACAGTGTACTGAAAATATTAGCGCTTAAATTTTAAAGAGGCAATTATCTCATTGAGCATAACTTTTGTTTATGCATGTTTATCCGGCGACCCACTCGTTGTAATGCCTTGTTAAGGGCCATTTAATATTTTTTGGAGTTCTTCCAGCGTCTCGACCATGATGGCTACATCATCTGCGAACCATAAATGCGAGATGTGTTTTCCGTTAATGTTCATGCCGTATTATTTTCACTTTAACATTAAGACATTGCTGAAGAGTTTCCGGGAACTAACATCCTCCTGTTTTCCTTTTTCTCCGATCAGATCACTTTGGGTTTGTGTTCTTGTCCTTGGAAGGTCATCGTTGCGGCCTTATGTAAATATCTCAATACTTGGATGTAGCGATAATCTACTTAACAACGCTTTAGGTAATTCAAAACTAAACAGGTTTCTACCGAGTCAAAAGCCTTTTCGTAGTCAACGTACTCTTACTCGATGTTGTCAATGTAATCTTCGGTCTTCTGTATAATTTGTCTAATAGCAGTCCTGTGAGTCATAACAATTAACTGAATCGAATCGAATATAAGTCGACGAGCCCTGATAGGGGCCCGTGACCTCTTCCACTATTCATTATGTTTGGTGGAGCTTCTTGTGATCCGGGCCCATTGACCCGGCTTTCATTTAGGTCTTCACAGGGCTGCTCGCCCTGTGTATCAGGATGGTGCAGGTAATGGGACGCCTGACGGATCAGGCGTCGTATGGTGATAGGAAACGGGAGTGTGTACATGGCGTCTTCTGAGGCGATGACTGCTGTGTTGCAGTACTCAAGCTGATGGTCCGCTAATCTAGCAGACTGCGCGGGTACGGCTTCCGGACTTCTGGCGGCCTGGTGTACAGCGGAGCGAGCTGACGAATGTGCTCGTGCGGCGAGATGCCGGCCCAATTAACGGCGAAGAGTCTGCCTAATATTTTTCAAGCAATGATTTAGTTTAAGTAATGATTTTTACTCGCAAATATTACCATAGGTTATTAACTCGTTTATTTATCATATTTATTCATCATGTGTATTTATCATAATTCTCCTTTATTAATCATACGAAATTCACCTTTTTCCATGTCTGAACGTTTATAAAAATTGAACGAATGACAGATGTTGTCTACTGAAATATTATATCTGCAGACTTTACATGGGATTTGCGGTCGAGAAGCCATCTATTAAGTTTTTCAGGCAGTTTATTACTTGGGCCAGGTACTTCGACATCAAATTTAAATACCTAGAAGGTGTCGTTTGAAAGCATTGTATTAGTAAGGGATTTTATCTATTTTAATCCATTACTTTTTTACGGTTACGATTTTCGACACTAATAGTTTTTAGTAAATGTGAAGAGAATTCCATTTATGGATATATGAAACGACTTTCTCGGCGTATCGTCGTAAGTAATTAATTCGAAAGGCGGCCGCGCGCCGCAAGGATTTTAGTAATAAACAGATGTGTGTACGGGTTGGTTGTTTGGTTGGTCGGCAGAAATCCGTTTTTACAAACCTTATCAAATATAACGGATTTCTTTACAAACCTTATCAAATATAACAATATTATACTGTTTTCTACAATATTTCTTTACATTTTTTTAATATTATACAATTTTATATAGGTTTACCCTATTTTGATAACATTATACAATCTTTATTATAAACTCCTCTGCCAGAAATTAAGATTGAAGTTTCTTCTTTCATTTCATTGAGTTTATGGAGGTTTTTTTATTTTCATTTTTATTTCGATTTAATGGCTCGTTGATATCAAACTCAGTCAATTGTATCATATTTTAAATGTTGGTAGCATTCGAAATTTGAATTATTTCGTATTGTCACTTTCATTTAGAAAACGGCTTTGCCGAAGTGATGAGTTTATTTTTTTATTTTTTCGCTTAATTCGTCTCAATTGAAGGCATTTTGTGTTGCATAAGGATAAGCCCTATTTATGAGATATATGGATGAATAGTGATCGTTAGTCGACTGCAAAAGGACCTTTAAACTTACATTGCACCGTCGAAAGTCGTGCACATCCGTAAGTATATCTCATTCAAACATAAGCATTTCCCAATACAAGCTGGGATTTCCTTCGCTACTTTTTAAGTAGCTTTTACCAATTTTATTATAAAAACATCATCCTATAAACGGATTTCTTTACAAACCTTATCAAATATAACAATATTATACTGTTTTCTACAATATTTCTTTACATTTTTTTTAATATTATACAATTTTATATAGGTTTACCCTATTTTGATAACATTATACAATCTTTATTATAAACTCCTCTGCCAGATATTAAGATTGAAGTTTCTTCTTTCATATCATTGAGCATATGGAGGATTTTTTATTTTTATTTTTATTTCGATTTAATGGCTCGTTGATAACAAACTCAGCCAATTGTATCATATTTTAAATGTTGGTATTTTAAATGTTGGTATTTCGTAATGTCACTTTCGTTTAGAAAACGGCTTTGCCGAAGTGATGAATAGTTTATTTTTTTAATTTTTTCGCTTAATTCGTCTCAATTGAAGGCATTTTGTGTTGCATAAGGATAAGCCCTATTTATGAGATATATGGATGAATAGTGATCGTTAGTCGACTGCAAAAGGACCTTTAAACTTACATTGCACCGTCGAAAGTCGTGCACATCCGTAAGTATATCTCATTCAAACATAAGCATTTCCCAATACAAGCTGGGATTTCCTTCGCTACTTTTTAAGTAGCTTTTACTAATTTTATTTTAAATATATATATATATATATATATATATATATATATATATATATATATATATATATATATATATATATATATATATATATATATATATATATATATATATATATATATATATATATATATATATATATATATATATATATATATATATATATATATATATATATATATATATATATATATATATATTTGGTTTGTATCTCTTAAAGTAACGGACTACATTAATATCTAACGAAATGTATCTTACAGGCGTCCAGCTTTTATAACATCACGTAACAGTACTCAGGCTGTCACCCATACAAGTACTGATTAAGCCCGTCGCTGCCTAACTTCGGTGATCTGACAATCACCTGTGTTGCAATCCAGCTACGGACGTTACAAATTTAAAGTTTATAAATAGCTTAAAAACTAACTGAGATATCGACCGTAACATAAAAATAGACGGACTGAAAACGGAGTCTCACCAATAGGGTATCGTTTATATAATTTGGTAGGGAACCCTAAAAAGAACACTTATGGGCTCAATAGACGATCAAGCATGCTTGACAAGATCGCGTCGCGGGCTTGGAGGGGATCGTAAGCCGCAGGAAAAATGCAAATATTTCTTTTAAATATTTACCAAAAATTACTAATTTGTAGTTTATACAAGGGATTAACATTAATTAGACGTAATTGATTGATGAATGACGTGACTCCCTGGTATAAATTACAAAATTAGGCAATTTTGGTAAACATAAAAAAAAGCATATTTCCTGCGGTTTACGATCTCCTCCCAGCCCGCGACGCGATGCTTGCCAAGCATGCTTGATCGTCTAGAGAGCCCCGAGTAATGCCCTAAAACTAAATTAGGAGTAATTCTAGGAAATATACCGAATTTAATAATAAAGCTATAATAAATTATCGTTCTCGTCTCCTCTCCGCACCGCCAACATTCCGGCTTGTTTATGTCTCGCGCGGGCCACGAAATTAGCCTAAAAAATCCACCAGAGGGAACACTGTCGTCATTAGGGATGTTGCCGTTTTCCCGCGATAAATTTTACGATGTTATTTTAATATCGTGTAAAGTAAATTTCTCTTTGAGGGCACGCAATATCGGCGAACATAAAGCGCAACCTGTGTAGAGAATATTTTACTTTGAGATAAAAGTACGATTATACCAAGTGGTTATTTTAAGTAATGAACCTCTACATTGTACTCGAATGTTAAACTAAAGCATTTTTTTAAATATATTTATATGTCTTTCTCAGCAGTGTGAAAAAATATCTATTTATACTTTGGATAAGTAGCAAATCATTTATGGTATTCGACGCTTTATTGTTTCACCACACTGGCGAACTACCGTGAATATTTTTATTTTTATTTTTATATTGAGAATTTGGTTAGAAGGAATGTATTTAATTATAACGTAAAGGTTTGGTAAAAGATAGATAGCTGAATCCGAAAAACACGTCAAAGTCGCTCGACCGGTAAAGTCACATTGATTATTTTCTTTGAGATTGGATGTGTTTCACTCCATCTTCTTTCCTGATTTGTAAAGGTGTAAACCCTCAATCAACATTATTTTTTGGATGTTATGGTGCGACCGCAAGAAAACGGTCGTACGGAAAGGGTAGATTTGTGGAACAAAAATTCTAGGATATTGCACGCTGGTAATGCGCCATCACGATTTTTTGCCCAAAAATGTCAAATTATTCCTACGATTCTAAATAGAAACAATTGGTCTTAAATGGGTCTATTGTGTGTTAAAAAATGTCCGGTATATTGTAAACAAGTATCGTTAATAAGATATCTTATGAAAAAAAAACCAACGATTTTTTACATACTAGTTGAATAATAACCCAAAGGTAGGGCGGTTAAAGGCAATGTAAATTTTCATATTGTAGAGAATGTTAAACAGAACCTAAGATTAATCTATGCAAATAGTTGCATGTATTATAGTAGCTTTTTCCGAAATAAGGGCAATAACAAGTTATCCACCACAATAATATATTACTAAATATAAGTATTGCTCATCGTACGTTGGTAAATAAGTTAGCAAAAACGACAGCTCTAGTAAACGCGACCTCGAAGCTACGACACTGTTATACCCAAACGAATTAACATTTTGTACGCGTGTTGAAATCGCTGTGGTGATGTTTCAATATTTAAATTGCCGTACTGTAATTAGTCGGATTGGATTTTTTAAAACAGAAAAAAACGCCTTTACCACTAATGTTTATACAATTTTAGGACATTCCTACGCGCCTAATAATAAAATGCTTTTTAATTACGAAGGGCGAGCATATGTCTGCATGCGATAGTCTTAGAAGCTCAAACCCAGCGATGGAGTAATCACATAGCACCTGGAGGCACTTTATATTATATACGCTCATTTTTGTACACTTTTTAACAGCAGAAATACCCCAACGCGGAATGAAAGAAAATAGATGATAGCCGAGCGACCGCGGACGGAACGAGTCGAGATAAGGTGACAGATCATCGACCAAAAGGAAAAAAATCTGTGGTGTCACCTCAATACTTTCCCGGCAATTAGCCAAGAACATCTCATTTAATTTAAAAACCTAATTGCAAACGCGCGTCGCCGTGGAATTCGCCGTTAAAAAATCGAATTTCGAACGAGCGACACGACGGAATGAAGATTTAAATTTTAAATGTGCGTCGCCGCTTATTTAAAAATTCCAATCGCAAACGTGCGACTCCTCAAATTTAAATATTTCATTCCCCTCATACCATTAGTATGGCGAGATTTAAATATTTATAGTACAGCTTTTATACGACATATTCCAACCGAAATTTCACAATGTGATTTCGGTCCTACAAGGCATCTGTGTACCAAATATCAAGTCTATAAGACCGATATTTCAAGATTGATATATGACTAGTGCGCCCCTGGTGGATTGATTTCAACCACAATCTTTTTAACTCTTGCCGTGACCAAATGATGCATGCATACCTAATATCAACTCAATCGGAATGAGCGTTTGGGCGCTATCGTGGAGGAACACACAGACAGACAGACACGCAAACACACAAATATATAGACAAACAGACTTCAGCGTGGAAATGGTCTTAATCGTCTCGTGGAGGGGGGGGGGGGCTCAACATGGATATTTTTATCTTCATGTCGATTTTTTTTAGCGCGTTAACAATAGTCTCCCTGGACATCTGGTAGGCCGTAAAATAAAATTAAGCACGAGTAATTTTCTCGAAATTCAATAATCAATTTAAAATCCGTTTGAAGAGATAGAAACAACATTGTGAAATTTAAGTTAAATCGACCACATTTTTAAATGCTTAAAAAGTAATGTGTTTATAAGATCATTGTTGTATCTATATCATCTTGGCAGAAGTGAGAATATATTTGGACACCGTTGACATGATATAATATTTTGCATTGCAAGAAACTCACTAATTGAAGTTATCTGCTTAGGTCTTATAAACTTGAAATTTGGACCGTTTCTGAAACCATTCACGTGACTTACATTTAACAAATATTGATAGTGCCTAAATGTTCCTGAATAGTTATTTCATTTTAGAGATTTCCCAACGCTCGCGTGGGGCTTACGTGAATGATGGCCGGGCTTCGCAATTAATTGAATGAATACGTGGATTCAGCCTATGTATAGACGCTACGGGAATACTAAACGGAGGACAGGTTTCGTAATATAAGAAAGAAAGATAGTGCTTCAGAACTGACCTGGATTTTGTGTCATGAAAGTAATTGATTAGGTTGTGAGGATGTAAGAAATCCTTTTTTTAACGACAAGTCCTTCCAGTAATAGTTTAGGTGTACGGATAAGCTGCACATCAAAATAATAAAATATACGTTACCACCAAATTAACCCAGAAAACGTCCCTTTAGCACTAAGCACGAAATATTTATGTTAACTTACTGAAATTAGGACATTTGGATATTTAGACAACTACTTACTTTATATTTACACAGTTAACGTAACCAATGACACTCGGGATGACATAACTATTCCGACATTACCATAGACTTCTAAATCGGTTTAAGCGTTCAGAAGTTATGTTGGAATAAAGAAACGGAAAACATACATAGATGAACCCTGAACACAATGCGATCCATTTTTGTTGAGCAGTCGTGTAAAAATAGGTTAGTTCTGCGGTTTAGAGAATTATTTTCAGTGACGTCTGAAAAAGTTTCTTAATTTATTTATATATAGCAGTATCGGTAGGCATTATTATTTTATCTAAATCTTGATTAATATTGAGCCCTAGATTAGATGACGGTCTTCAATACGAGTTCATATCAAAATCCAACAACGCCAGAATAAAATTTACCTACTGCAACATTTCTAGATTTCGCCTGAAATATTGATATGTATCCACTCTTTCGCTCTTAATATTCTCGTAAGTAAACTTTCAGGCGTTTCTCCGGAGCTTATAAAAGTTTTTTCAGCCCGCGTCTGCTTGGCGTAAATGTCAAATCTAGGTCCCGCTCCAGAGACTTATCTGTTGTTTAGATGAGTTTTGTCTCACGTTCTTTCGTTTTATTGTGTGAGAACGGCCTAGAGCGCCTCCCCCTTCTCCTTCCCCGCCCTCTCCCATGCTACGCCCCCGACCGCCCGCTCTACGCACAGCGAAGCGGGAAAACACATAAATTTGGAGGTGTGCGCCAGGCAACCTTAATTAGAGTCATCCCGCGCCCTCTCATTGTATTGCGATTCCCCTAGAGCGCATACTTTTTGTTATCTATGGCCATTTTAGCGCCGAAACCTTCACAAATTCCTTCGTTTTCATTTAAAACAATAGCACTTTAAACTTTCAGGTAAATGTGCGAAATCATTAAGGCTTTCGCCGCCCGCTCGGGCCGGCGTGCCGCCGAAACGGAATGCGCGGCATTTTACGACGTCTTGGGCGATTATAATTCCCCTGAAATATCATCATCATCTAAAAAAAAGTTCTTTCCATAAAAAAATCAAATATATTCGAATTGTCCAAAAAAACTGTTTTTTTGCTCGCGTATTTTGAAGCATTCCTTAAATCCAAAATGTAGTCGGGCATTTTCCCGCCAAATCGCGTCATAGCGCAGATGTTTTTTTAAATTTAGATAGATCGGGTACCGCCGACAATAGATAACGCACCCCCCCCCCCCCCCGGTTAGAGCCCCTCATTTTTATAAATTTTCCCCGCGTTACCGCTTTGTGCAACAGAACAAGTAAAGTCGTCTCCCGCGTTTTAATATAAAAAGGGGTATGATGAGTTTACTCGTTTCCCGCAAACAATGTGTTAATTAATGTGTGCCAGGATGCTAATGTTAAGCAGATATTATGCGTAATATTTTATTTTCAATATTTGGGAGTAATCGAAAGGAAAAGAATATTTACAAGCGAATTAAGCACGAGGTTCATGATCATTGTTCACAGTTCTTCACTGTTAGGCCGATAAAATTAAATTCTTCATCAAAAAATCCCTAGCTATTTTGTAAAGATTATACAATTTCATCAAAAAGAGCCAAAACTATTTTAAGTATGATATTTTAAATATTAAATATCAACGAGCAGACGCTGCAGTCTAGCTCGTTATATGTTTTCAATATCTCTCAAAGCCCGATAAAATTAGACGAATCAGCCCCAATAATTCACGTAGTTTTGAAAATCGTCAAAGGTGCTTTTCAAGATATCCTCATGTACCTACCTATATACGGAAAGTCCTCGAGGGCAAAGATAGGGCTACATAATTAAAAAAAGGTATATTTTTAAGATAGGTAGGGGAGCGAGGGGCTTGTTGTAACAGGGGTAAGTAGTAACAGGGATTTTTCACCAAGAACTTAAACTTTGTTAACGTATTTGTTTGACTTAACCTTACCTTTATATCGCGCCTCATCATGTCGTCATAGCCAGTGTCCCGCCAGACGGCGCAGTGAGCGAACACACGTACGTGCTTCATTTCTACCAGGTAATGTAAAATTATACTCTCGTAAAATTTGGTTGGCGATATTAGTATTGACTAATTTGAAAGTTTCTGTGTTTTATTTATTTTTAAATTTATCTAGCTCTGGTGTTGTGTAACAGTTTTTAACATTACTAAGTTGATTAAATAGTTACCTTTATAAATGTTCAGAATTATACTATGGGGTTAGTTGTAACAAAATATTGGGGCAAGTTGTAACATGTTACAACTTGCCCCCGACTTATCAATAACGATTTCTTAACAACCTTGTAATTTTTTTTTTCTACCAGAATGAGAAAGTATAAGAGAAATTCAGAGCGGGCAACACAAAGCCAAGAGGTGTATCATGAGCCACCAAGAAAGAGCCAGTTTTGTTACTTCTCGATAATCATATTTCACATGTGAATATTGGAGTTGTAGAAAAATCCAAAGAAAACAATGTTATCATGTTATCGTTTCCACCCCACTGCTCCCATAATTTGCAACCTTTAGTTAGACGTAGGAGTCTATGGCGTCTTTAAAAATTACACAAACAGAGCACAGACACCGTGGATACATAATAATCCAGGGAAGACGATGACTATTTATGATATCCCAGGTATAGTTAAGGAGTCATTACCGCTCGCCTTAAACCCTGCTAATATTACGAATGGATTTAAAGCTTCAGGTTTATGGCCTTTGAATGCTGATATTTTCCAAGACAGTGACTGCGCCGTCTTATGTCACCTACCGTCCAGATCCTACTGAAGAACCCGAAAATGCTGTAGATGTAACTGAAAATGTAACGTTAGATCTCGAAAACTCAGAACTATTAGATTCTGCCCCTGAATTTGATATAAGCACCACGTAAATTATAAGTTACATCAACACTGCGAATGAACCAACTCAGAGTTGCTCAGGTGTACAAAAAAATTTTTCGCCATCAAAGATCAGACCTTTACCAAAGGCGCCACCGCGGAAAACAAACACAACAAGCAGACGCAAAAGAAAATCTACTGTTTTGACGGATACTCCTGAAAAGGAAGCTTTACGAATGGAATATGAAGAAAAAACAGAAAAATATTATAAAGATAATGGCAAAGAAAAGGAGAAGGGGAAAGGCAAAGGTAAATCAACGAAAAATAGAGATGAAGTGGAAAGAGGTAAAAAATAGGTTTTATGTTCAGATTCAGAATCTGAGTCTGGAAAGTGGTATTGTCTAGTTTGTAATAAAGCTTATAAAGATTAAAATAAATGCGATTGGGTAGAATGTATTGTTTGCAAGATATGGGCACATGAAGGATGTGTCACAGGAGACACATTTTTTTTTGTTTGTATCAATTGTAACTCAGATGAGGATTGAATTTAATCATAAAGAAACTTATCCAAAGGTTTATTATTGTATACGATACTTTGTAAGATGTAAGGTATAAGAAAGAGATAATTACTAGATTTAATTTAGAGGTATATAATTTAATTTGCTGTTATTTTAAAGTGCCATGTTGATTATAAGTATTGTCTTACAAAATAAGATATATAGTTAATAATAAATCTTTTATATTGATTAGTTAAAAACTAAATTTCTGTTAATTATTTGATAAAGATTACATTTAAAGTATAGAAAAAGTTTATTTTGCTTCTAGCAAACAAACAATAAATAGTCAAAGGTGTCATATTTTAGTTTTTTATTATTGTTACTACTTGCCCCAATAGATGTTACAACAAACCCCAGCATGGGGGTAAATTGTAACATCCCGCTTTCTTTATATAAATATTTATTGTGAAATAAATACCTATAGTTTTGGTAGTTTGTTTACTTGATTTAATAGAGGAAGAGTTAAAGTATCAATTGATATTTAATTAGTGGTAATTTAACCGTTACATCTGAAGATATATAAGTTTTTCTGAAAATTGTTACAACAAGCCCCTCCCTCCCCTACTCAAAATTCGGTCGCGTAGAATCATTTATTTGCTCCGTTTAAATTATCAATATAAAACATCACAAGATCGATAGGACATAACAAAAGAAAGCCAATCGTCAATGTTTCCATAACGGCCATTACAGGGTCTGTTTACTGTTTCTATCTCTGCCTATTGTGTTGTATTCACTTCACGATTTATTATCTGTTTACCGAACGATCATTCATTTCGGCCATTTTGATGATACAACCGTTGCCCTAAACCGTCGCGCGTTGTTATGGCAACAACGACGAAAACAAACGGCGCATTCATACCCACTAATGCCGAAATAAAGGCGCCTGTTTATACCCATTTATTCTTGTTTCGGGGCAATAATCGTAAATGCATAGTCCGAGTTAGCGCCACTTTCCCAATTTCTATAATGGATGGAACGAGCGAACTGTTTTTCAGTCAAGCGCATACATTTATCGATTGTTAATTACCTGATTATATATTAATTCCCTTAGTGAATAAGTTAATGGGCTGTGGTCCGAGCCATTTTAGTCCTGGTTATATTATTCATTTATTTAGTCACATAATTTATTGCAAGTTTTATTTACATCACTTGTTTGTCAGTATATACAAGGTGAGTTTTTATTATCCGGCATCCTTGAAGGGGGTGAATTAGTACGAGCAAATAAGCAACTTTCGATAAAAAATTGTGGGGTTTTTTTTTTTAAATTTGAAAAATTATTTTTCTGATTTTTTTTATAACAAGCGCTGAGCACGATGCGCCATCTAGCGGTAGGTTCAATATCGCTAATATCGTTTATTAGCAATATTTTACCTACCGCTAGATGGCCCAACTCGCTCAAGCGCTTGTCAAACTTGTATCCTTCTTCAAATGACTGAAGTCGACTTCTTCAAATTTTTGATTAAAAAAAAAACGTTTTTTAAAAAAAAACAGATGTTGTTCAGTTGCTCGTACTGATTCACCCCATTGAAGGATGCCGGTTATTAAAAACTCACCTCGTACATATGTCTGTTAGTCCGATTTACTCATATATAGTTATATTATATTGTTACTCATTATATACTTAAATTATATATAACTAGCTGCGCCCCGCGGTTTCACCCACGTGGTGATGGAAAATTGTGATAATGATCATAGAAAACTATATATCTTTATAAATTATAGCCTATGTGTTATTCTGATGTATAAGCTATATTATTGTAAAGTTTCATCAAAATCCATTCTGTAGTTTTTGCGTGAAAGAGTAACAAACATCCATACATACATACATTCTTACAAACTTTCGCGTTTATAATAGTAGTAGGATATGTTTTAATTTAATTTTTTGTTAGTCTTGCCGATTTAACATCTAATGTTTTATAATTATTTTGAAAGATTTGCAGCTGATTTCGATCACCATTTTAGGCCTTACAGTATCGAAACTTCTGATATTATTAGTGAGACCCGTACGGAGTTATAGAAATATTGAATAGTTATACAATTAGCAGCGACATGAGTTTCGCACATTTCAGCGATTAAATAGAATAGGTCGAGATATTTCATTATTGTATATTTTTTAGCCTAGTTGAAATTGTCATCATATGGTATAGTTATGTCGATCAAATAATTCTCCGGTATCTTTTATATACCAATACTACATATATCAGGTCTTTTCGGCACAAATCGAAAAATAACTCATTTAAAATCTTAAAATGAGCGTAATACCTTAATAAAAATATGAAATGCGTAACTTAAAATTACGTACTTTCTTCATATTTAATATTATTACGTTCATCAAGTAAACAATAAACCAATAACTTTTTTTTAAACAATAAACCAAGGACTTTATAAAAAAGACAAAATCGATGTTTTATCTTGTTTATAATGTCAAAATACGTGATGGTCCTCGATTTCAACAGCTTGACGACTGGCTGTCTCGTAAGTCACCAGGAAAAACATTAAATTTAGCCTGAGAAAAATAAAATTCCTTTACCTAAAGGCTGTTGTCATATAAAAACAACCTTTGGGTTGTTTCCATATAAGCGATATTGGGCCCGATTGCGTTTCTTCGTGAACTAAAACTGAAATTATTTAAAGCGAACGAGATAGAGCAATACGTTAGAGCAAAACCTAAAACGAACGATTGTCAATAAAAACTACTTGTCGAACTTATACTCGTCCGAATAAATTTGAACATATTTCGTTCGGTGTTAGATTTAGATGCTTTATATTAGTGGGTAGTTTTAATGCGAAAAAGTGACAACCGTTCATTTCACATTCCGCTCTAGCGCATTGCCCTGTCTCGTGCACACGAATTAATTTCCGATTTTAGTTCTCGAAGAAACGCAATCGAGCCTATTGTAAATTGGTTGGATTTTTCTTGGAGCGTAGCGACATTTACAAGTAGCAAAGTACTTTGAAATGTGTGTACTTTGAAATGGATGTTTTCAATATAGTTTTTATGAGATACGCCTGAGCGACAAATAGCCGTTGCAAGGTAGTTTGAGTACAACCGAGCCGTGTTATGTATAATATCATCATACATGGTGGTGTTGCAGAGAACATGTTGTCATTTTAATTATTTCTTAGTCAAAAACATTTCTCAGTCGTCTAAAATATATCAAAAATGTCGTATATAAATGAAAATATTGACGATATAGCACGTAGAGAGATTGTGATGTTTAATAAAGTGTATCACTACCCGTTTTCCTCAATCCATATCAATTGGGTGAGGTGGAAGAAGGGGGGGGGGGGGTGACTAAAATCGAACACGACTCGCGCTAATCCTTCTGTCCCAAGTACCCTCGTGCATTTGACATTCCAGTCTATTTGGTTTCGCGTTCCGCAGCCCACCCGTTTGTGTAATTATTATGGATACGGTGGTATTGCGCGGTGTGCGGCGCAATCCCCGCGCATAGTGTATCACCTAGTACAAGTTAGAAGTAATAAAGGTCATGCTCTTAACTCGCATTTGAGTTAGAATCCCAAATTCAAATAATATTTAATCATGGTCATGTAATAATATTTAATAATGTAATCATGGTCATATGTTCGAGTCCGCAATGATGGAAAGTTGAAATATGCATTGTTTTTAAATATTAGATCCTATTTCATGACGGCGTTATTTATTACATATTCTTGCAGTCTGGTAAAACAATTATTGAAAATGCGTAGTAAGTCTAAGCAAGTTAACCCAAAAACGGACAATCAGCCCCAATAATCTAACGTTGTTTTAAAAATTAGTACAGGTATTACTCAAGATATCCTGATGCAAATACTAAAAGTTGCTGACGGTGTGGGGTGAGCCGGAGAAGTCGGAGAAAGATCAAATGTCCCTTTCTTCAGGTTTTCGCAGATATCCCCAGAACGTTTAGGATTGCCGTCAGTACTACTTGTACGAAAATCAACATCATAAAATTTCTTATAAAAAGCGTTCAATCTCTTTTTACTAAAAGTAGTAATAACGCTAATCCTACAGTTTTTCGAAATTGGGCAAAAAATAACTAAAGAAATGGATATTCCAACATCGTTCGACATAAACACAAAACATTGCGAAACAAAGTCCACACAGGTAAACACTGTTGTTGCGCAACGGATTGTTTCGCTGTGTTCCCGACTAGCCGACGAACGCAGTGCAACATGACTCGCAAAGCATATAATGTTTTAGAAATACTGTGAAACACTTAGAGTCATTGTTGTGAAATAAAGTTGTGCAACAAATTTTTAACAATGAATATGCAGCATAATACGCTTCTAAATCTTTTTCCAGTCGATTCCTCCGAAATTGTACAAACCAATGATACGCTGAGACGAGTCTGACTAGTCATTTAATTTCAGTTCTATATGTCTTACAGATACGTCGCCCTTATTTTTACAAAAACTTATAATACAAATTGATATTGGAAAAGATTATCATTTGAAAGAAGTCTGGCTACTTTTAGAAATCGCGGAATACGTCTGGCGGGATCTAGAAATTAGATAAAAATACAAACTCATTGCTCTCATTCTCCGTGTCTTTTTTTTTACATGATAATTGTTATTATAATTCCACGAAAAAAACACATCTGACTGAACTTCTTGATAACAAAACCCTCGCCAGACTTTCTTGAAGTTTACCGCAGTGAACGCCCAATATGTTTCGCTTCGAATTCTTTATTTATTTAAATAAATCGGTACCTACCCAGAGGGTTAACATTTGGACATAAGAGAATGGCGCTTGAAGTCTATATATATCAAAATATTATGGCTGCAATAAAAGCAATCGGTTTATAGTGTATGATCCACTGTGCGACGCTCTGCGCTGTAGTACCGTGCACGTTCCCAAGTACCGTTCGCTTCGCCTCCCTTGTATCCAAATTGATTTACAAGTTATGATTATTGGTTTCGCGGGGCGCTGGCATTTGCGCCGGGGTTTCTCCGGTTAATTAACACAGTTGCGTGCGCCCTGATACCGCATTGATTCCGTTTTACAGTATGTTTAGGTATATACAGTGCATTACGTGCTCTAATTGCTGAAAACCAGTCATTTAATTTTTGTATCTATGAAGTTATATAGTTATACAATAGACAAGTAAATATGTTAAAAGGAATAAAAAAACACGACTACCGTTACAGAGAGTGTATGTACAATTGTATTTATAATTATTTTTGTTACGGTGTTTTTATGAAATATTTATCATTTATCTATTTCATATATTTATCCGTATTATATTTATCCGGTTCATAATTCATCCGTATGGATATATGAATATTCCCCGAATGTATTCAAACAGACTTTAAATTTGATATTAAACACGATATATTTATGTTAATTTATTGACATTGGATATTTGGAACTACTTACTTGATATTTGGGCAAATAGGACACCCGGGATGTCATAACGATTCTAACATTACCACACACTTTTAAATCGGTTGAAGAATTTAGAAGTTATGGTGGAATAAAGAAACGGAAAACATGCATAGATGAACCTTGACCACATTACACCCCCTTGTTGTTGAGCAGTCGTGTAAAAACAGATTGTACCGAGTTAATAGCACACGACGTCGTCTAACCTCCATTGACAGAAAAAAACACAACCATAAAGAGAACAGAATGGCTCCCCCGATATTTTACATGTTAAGATTATGAGAAATGAGAGAAGTCTTGGACAAATAGTGTTTTGGAAGCCAACACATACGAGACATATTTGCATGCTTCGATGACGCCATCATCCCTTCATTTACGCTCAGTGCAACCATCGCTCGTGAATCGTGCACTCGACCTGTGCGACGCTGAAAATAAGATAGAACACGTTTCTTATTAAAATGGATGCAGAAAATATCACTCACGTACACAAACCAGATCATAAGAATTCTGACAAGCGCGTGACGGAACGAAAAATTAAGATACTAAATCAATTCGATATAAAAACGAACTTCAAACTGAAGTAAAGTATAACTCGATTACTACGATTCCCAAATCACTCTAATATCCTATCCCTAAGATTATCTGTAACCTCAGAAAAATGAATTTTTCAGCTATTTCACATACACTACGGTACTGTGTGACGTCTTTCGAGAACCCTCTTATAACTGGAATATAATCAGGTATTACTTTTTATAGATTCCAGCGTTTGCCATAGCCGTCGAATTACCCGTAAGGGAAAGGAGGTTCATAATAATAGGATTGACCGTCCCAGCAGTGGTCGGCCTCTAAAGCGTCCACTCGAGTTTTGGGGACCCATGTGGATTATGATAACAGCGACGTGGTCGCGTCGGCCGGCCTCTATCCAGTGGGATAACTATCGGCCGTGACAGATATTAGGCCAATATTTGGTCAGGTCGAACCCTCATCCATTCTTACCTTTTTACCCCTGTAATAGCCGTTGAATACGTTAGTCAATTGTGAATCAATAACGGCGGATACAATTTCCGGGCGACTCCGTAGGGCGACCCCTTGTTAATAAAATATTAACGCCGCGTACTGTCGGGAAATAGATATATTCAACGAATCGTCGGAGTCGTAGTGTACGTTAAAAGCAGTCATTTAGTTTTTGTACTTTAATGTAGATGGATGAGCTATTGTGGGATTATATATTATATATAGAGATTAATGTTTCAAATCGAAATATTCATCTGCTTCATCTAGACGTGTGACTTTTAGCGGGGAATCATACTTGGAATAAATTATTATAGTTATTGTATTATTATACTTAACCCAAAGTTTTTCGACAAAGGGGGTAGTTTTTAAAAATACAGGATTTCCACAAGTCTCACAAATAACTGCGCTGACCCACGCGCATACCGTAACTTTACATATAAATGAATTACCGTCGAATCAACATAAATGAAAAACATTTTTGTTTGTTTAATAACCGCCAGGATATTGTTTAATATTTTAATTGTTTAATAAACCCGAGTGGGCGAAAGAGTTGCATTCGGCTTAATATTCAATTTATAATTTAGTAACAATAGTAGCTGAATTATAAAACAACAATTTTATAAGGTGAAGTAATTTGAAAAAAAAATATTCTTTCAGATATTGTAAGATATAATGTTGATTAATTAGTAATGCATACTGATTTAATATAATATTATAGAAATATTGTATAGTTATCGCTGCGTGTCGCTCGGAATAATATAAACAAGGCTGGAATTATAACCCGAAACAGATTGTAAAGAAGTTTAAAGTTTATCTATATATTATGCGGTTATTATTTAAAGAAAACTTTATTATACAACATACATTTATATATTCTATGGGCACACAATGAAAATATAGATCCAAAACGTTTTTTTAGCGACATCAAGACACAAATTAATCACATAACTGCACAAACAATTGCTGTATGTTGTTATAGCCGTTTCTTTTATTTCCTTCTCTAGGAACGTTCAAGGATAAGAGTTTTTTTTATTTTGACTTAGAAACTATAAAAAAATGATTCAAAACATAATAGCGCGAAAACGAATACGACATCGCTGTAAAACGTCACTTTAGCAATCGAGTTGCTATACACATTTAATATATGGTTTAACGAATCGTAGCCGTTCTCGCCGTGACAGTCTAAAGTTCGCCTACACTCCATTTGGGCAAGCGAAAACGTAGGTTTCGTAATACTACAAAAAGCGACTGCAGGTTCGCGTGCTAATGGGCCCTTGCTGAGTTGGCCACGAAGACCCATTCGGTTCAGGGTTGGTCACACTCACGGGTCAACATCCATCCGGCGGCCTCCACGCATGAAGTGCGAGCTCGGGCAGGACTCTGGCCTTAGGGCTAGTTTCCTCTAGGAATCAACCTTCTGGCGCTCCTGGACGATCTGCGCACCGTGCGGTGTAAGCCAATCGACTGTACACTCTGACTACCTAACAGTCGGCGGAGTCTGGAAGCAGTACTGTTTCCTATAGAGCGGGGGTGGTTGCGGACCTTACGGTGACTGCTCTTGAAACGACCATCGGCTACCCGATCCTGGGTGAACAGCCGGGCAAATGATGCCGTGGTCCGCGATAGATTCGGTATACACCGTTTCACCGCTTTGTAAGGAAAGGGACCGCGCAAGCGACCTCGAACTCGTAACCAATCGAGAGACCGAAGTAATCTGGCCGCAATTAGAAGTAAGGGCGTGAGTGTAAGCCCGCTGTGTAACCCACCTAGTTATCTCGCGGTTAAGGCGTTGGCCTCTTACGGGCATGTAGCGGAGCTTGACGGTGGACTGTTTTGTCCAAGTCTTCTGCGTTCACTTCACGGGAGATAGAACGACTAATTTTAAAACTTCCCGAGGTGACGGAATCGCCCGTTGTAGTTGACAACTCTATTTGCAGGTTCGCGATTCCCACTACGGCCATTTTTGATACGATTGAAAGCAAAACTGAATGCAAAATGTTAATATTCATAATTCTCATCGTGATCTTCCTTGCGATGTAGTTTAAACTCAATTTCGATATTGGCTACTTCAAAAAATCATTGTTATTCCTGCTCGTGTGTTGAATGCTGACTGACTTTACGATAATTCAATGTCATGAATTTACTTGGCGTGCCAAACCGTGATATATTCGCGATTCGTTACCGCAATACTCACTTCCAAACACGTGTTTGAAAGTAAATATTGCAATTTTAACACGTGTTTAAATCAAGCCTACTGTGTCCTTTTGAGCATGGATAAGAGGATACGTTTCTCGTTCTATCTCGCTTTTGTGCTAGCTTATTGATACAGTCGTCAGATAAGCTTTGGACGAGCACTAGACTCTGCTCGACGAATAATATCACCTCTGCCTAAGCCTTGTATGCCTATCAGTGTACCTGCCTTTTTATATAATCGCCTGCAACTAGAGTGCATTTCCCGGTTATCCAACGCACTATCCATAGCTAGAAAGTCTCGTAATAAATGAGCCTGTTCCGTTTGGCTCGTCGTACAGTGTTCAGTTTATATTTTCAGCCACACGCTAAGAATTCTAGAATTACTACTATCTCCTTTCAGGTTGTGTATTGGTTCTTCATATAATCAAATAATGTTAATAAATCTTCCATTATAATTCGCCCAAGAATTTTCATCTTTTACTTATCTTCTGCCGAATATTTTGTTATAAGGAAACCGCTATATATATGTAGATATACATTTCAGTTATATATGGCCTTCTCCTCACATCACCTTTAGAGAATGGATATTGTCTATAAAATTTATTGAAATATAATTAAAGACCCCCCCTCCCGTATATTTTAGGAAAAAATACAATTTACAATAGCCTGTAAGTTTGAAGAGTGCTTACTCTCAGGTGTTTGTGCTATTTATTTTAATGAATATGTCGAGTGACATAGTTTTTGATAAATTACTAATTAATACAGTTTTAGAATTACCGTGGGTAGCGTCAATATTAAAATACAATTTCGCCAGTTTTTTTTAAATGTAAATGGAAATTTACCATTTCTATTACCGCCAAACCCGGGCAAGGAATCATTTATAAAGAAGTTTAAAATAATTACGCAAAACTACACAAAAATTGAAAATAGCAAAATATTTCCGCTATTGCTACAAAACTTTTTCAGTATGTAAAAATTTACATTTAGCGAATCATTAAATAGAAACTGTTTAATATATAGGAAATTAATATAAAGTAAATATCCTTTCATTGTTTGGTATAATATTAGTAGGCAGTGAGAAACGATCGCACCTCCATCGATCTCGCTCTGAAGAAGACAAATGTAATGCAGATGAAAAGTTAAGGATTTTATTTACGAGCTTTTTTTATATAAATATAGTGCCTAAATGTATTTAATATTTACATACATGACAAGATACTTCAATCAATAACCACAAACAGTAAAAAAGCATCATTTTAATGTTTACGAATATTGAAATGTGTAAAAATAAAAAAAATAATAAAAATAAAATAAATCAGCAGTAAATTTACGGAGAATATCATAACATAGCCAAGTTTCCTGGAAGTTATTTGAGATTTTGTTATTCAAAATATATTGTTTTAGTAGCATTATATTCAATTTGGATACATACTCGTAAAAAATCAGCCTTGGATCAGCGAGGATATCTTTTTATTTTAATTCGAATTCTTGAGATGTACGTTTGTTATGTTATGAGAAGGAAATAAATAAGAAAGTAAATTATTTGATTAAATTTTATTCTGGCCCTGAGTTTTAATAAATAAACGCATGTTTTTTGAGTGATTATACTACTATCTGTGTGTTCGTCTAAACAATAAGGAAAATCTTCCAAAGTAACTATTGATATCTAATAAAATACACTGAATATTCAAATCGACTTTGATGTAAGAGCGAAAAACTGGCTTTATGATTCGACCAGTGCATTAGGTAATGTGTGTGACACTTCGTTTTCCGTGTGTAAAATTTTTAGAAATGTCTGTCTAGCTTTCGTGTGCGCCGCTGCCCTTCTGTGGGTCAACGCAAGCCAGGCAACCCCGCCAAGAACAAAGGACAGCCGGTCGCTTTTTTGTCAAAGGTAGAGCGCGATCGACGAGTGACCGATCCAAGCTTTGAGCCCCCCTCCCGCCCTCTTCTACACCCTTCACCCATCTGCCGATGACGCGCTGCGACCTTTTTCCCTCTTTGAGGATTTACCCCGAAATGAATCGGGCGCACCTATCCGCTCACAATGCCCCATGGTTACATCCCGCGTATACGCACAAAAAACGCACACTCGCCTCTTTTTGTGATATGTCAAAGGAACGCCACTTCATATCTTTGGGTCGTCGGACCGCTCAATCACAAAGGTAAATGCCGCCGAGGCCACTTCAGTGACATCTATACTAAATAGTCACATCTTACGAATGATATATCCACTTCGTAATATGTAGATATAGTGTAAGTACATATGTATGTAAATAAGTATGTATTTTTTTAATTTATTCTTTTATTTGTTGTGTGAGGCTTGTCTGAGGTCTATATGAGCCTTGTAACACTGCGACAATTGCTGATCTATTGTGTTCGCCACCTACTATACTTCTGCGCTAAGCCTCGTGTCATTTAAGTACCTCAACATGCTTTTGGCGCCAGATTGTTTTACCTCCTCAGGTTAGAGGTAATGACCCCCCAAGTGGTTGTATCTTTTACGAATCAGCGGGCCACACTCGCACATGAGGTGCAGGGGAGTTTAATCTGCACATTGGCAGAACCTGCACATTTTCGTGTCCCGGAGGTTGAGGTTGTACATATGTTTGTTCAGGCCACAATGCCTCATGAGCGCCCTCACCAGTATGCGTAGATTGTTCTTATTTAGCGATAAGGCCTCACGGGCAGTCTTACGGTCTTAAGCCTTAATTAGCGCTTTGGAATGATTCAACCCTGGCGTGTTGTTCCAGTGGTCGACGGATTGTTCTAAACACATTTTTTGAGCATCAGGTTTGCAAGGCTTTTTGGTACGCCCCAGCAAGGTTCAGGACCGTATATTCATATTCTTTTTATTAGTATAGTGGTATACAAGTCAGATACAGATTAGCAAACATTCATACATATTAGCAAACAAACATTTTTTTTATCGTAAAGAAAAGATAAAATAAACAAAACAAAACGAAGAAAAAAAAACAAGAATAATGTAAAAAGAAGAAATACAAGACAAAATGCAAAGAGATTTTAAAATACATTAGCCACCAAAGCATTTTAGACTTCACTCGAGTAATATTCCTCCAGTATCTCTTAAGGCGTCTCTTAAACACGTCAAGAGATTGCGCCTCCCTAATGTGCTCGCTGAGTTTGTTGTAAACCGCTGGGCCGGCGATATAGGCTAGCCTCTCCGACTTGGATAATGCATGACTTACCGAACGTATCATGCTACGGAATCTTGTTGGATAGTGATGATGCACACCATTCACTTCAAAATCGGCTAGATTTCTGCGAACGAACAGCGCTACTTCCATTATATAAATGGACGGCAGCATCATGATGCAGAGATCTCTAAACAGAAGCCTAGCTGGCGTATCAAGCGCCACACGCGCTATTGTGCGGACCGCACGCTTCTGCATAACGAAAGCCCTCTGCCTGTCGGCTGCTCGCCCCCATAACTCCGCGCCGTACGTTAGCAGTGAATGAACGTATGCAAAGTAACACATGCGCAGCGTGGATAAATCGAGAGATGAAGCGATGCGATAGAGTGCATAGCACGCTCTTCCCAATTTATCACATAAAGCATCAATATGTAGGCTCATTATCGATTACGAATCCCAAGAACTTTGTTGAGGATACCTGAGTTAATTCTTGGTTATTGACGGTCACATGTATTTCGGTTTTAGTAGGTCTAAGGCTGAATTGCTGGTTAACGATGGTACACTCTCGCTCTCTATTACTGCGCATGTGTCATCTGCCTAAAGTATCAGCTCAGTGTAACGTATCAGTATCAGCTCAGTATAACGTAAAGTATCGGCAAGTATAACGTTCCCTTTGCTCCCGTCTTAGCAAGTTCGTCGGCTTTTTAATTTTCCTCGATTCCTGCATGACCGAGAACCCATCGTAGAATTATCCTGTTCTTTTCGCCCTGGGAATTCATTCAGTAGTGATACACAGTTTTGCACCAGTTTTGTAAGTAAGTAATTAAGTAAGTAAGTAAATAAGTAAGTATTTTATTTCGGAAATCCCTGAGGGGGGGGAAAAAATACACAGTTTGTTTTATTTTACCGGCCTAACAACCGACGAGAAGGTAAAAGTAAGTTTTTTTCGAGATGAAGACGGATATATGCGTTTTGAGTGAGATTTTACGAATTATTAGCTTCTTAAACTAATGTCTAGTTATTAAGTGTTATAGACTAAAGGTAAGCAACTAATCATATTGCTTATGTATTCTTTTTGTGTAAATAATGTGATTATCATTTGATTTGAACTAATTTAAGAGCTTTGTAACAAAATAAATAATAGGCAGGTTCAGTAGGCTAATTAGTATTTTTTCATAAAATTTGTGAATGCCTAAATGTCCCCTGCAGGAAGGCCAGTTGTGGCAAGCACACTGTTCTAGTTTGCAATGAGTGCAAGGATTAACTTATCTTAGGTTTATGATGGTTATTAGGTTAATTAATTTAATGAATATTTTTATTTATTTATTTATTAAAGGAAAGCACATTTTTACGGCAGTACATTGTGTGTTTAACATTATAGGCTTAAATGTAAATAATAGCAAAATAGAAAGCACCGCAGACCAATTTTTTTTTAAATCAATGCCGCATAACTAGGCCTAGGCCCGTACTAAGGCAAGCGTACCAAGTAGAGTAGCTTGTGCATACTTTAGAATACTTAATTTAAAAAATGTGCTAGGTATCAAATTATATTAAAAATTAACTAATAATAATAAACATAGTAATTTGAGTGTAGTGTGATGTAACTGTAGTGTAGTGTAGTGTGATGTAACTGTAGCTGTAGTGTGCTGGATAAATAACATTCAGTAAATGGTGAAATAATCAAATTGATTAATAATAATATAATGTCGTAATAAATACAATAAAATATTATTAATAATAACAATGAATCGAAATAAATGGAAAAATGATATCGCAATAAATATGTAGTTAAAGAATCAAATTTAAATAGTCCGTGGATACAATTATATATACAATGTCCATGTTACAAGTTAAAATATATATTTCAATATAATTCAATTAAAAAAGAACAAAAACACAAGAACAGCGATTTAACAAAATAATAGTAATAGTATTTCAATTTATTTAAATTAAATTACATAAGAATGTCATATATTTGGTGGCTAATATCCCGACCTTCATTCAGAAGCCACCTGTGACACCGCTTTTTAAATTGGTCTTTACTGTATACGATTCTTATCGACTCATCCAATTTGTTGTATATCCTGGGGCCTATACTCATAAGATGCCTCTGACCAAAAGATGTTTTCGTTCGACGGACGTCTATCATATCCGCTACGGATCGCCTTGTTCGGTGTGCTTGTTGTGTGGGCACTCTTGTATTTTGAAATTGAATTAAAAGCAGACAAAATTTTAAATAAAGTTGCCTTACTTCAAGTACACTGAACTCTTCAAAAAGTTTTTCTGAAGGGTATCTGTACGGTTGACGGTTGATAATTTTAATTATCAGCTTCTGTGCTACCTCTACTTGATGGATAATTGTTTTGGAGCAACCTCCCCACCCAATGATCCCGTAACTCAAAATGCTTTGACACAAGGCGTAATAGCTAGTTTTTAATGTTTTGGGGTCTAGAATATTCCTTAAATCTTTAAATATGTATGCCAGACGTCTGATCCTTGATGACGTCTGATCCTTCTTTCATATAACCTAATTTTTAACTAACAAATAGGATAATTAAAGAAAAATAATGCAGTTTCAATTTGTTAGTCTCTGAGATTAATAAGGATAACAGTGTAATTCAAAAACATGTTTAGTGATCTAGGGTTATAAAATTAATAAATTAAAAAAAATTACTTTTCTATCTCAGTATTCAGTAACAAGACATAGGACGGAGAAGGACGAAGCATTGACATCCAACGTCACTTGAGTAATATTGTGAAATCAGTTTACCTTAGCACTTTATTTATTTGATAATAATTTCAAACCTTGCGTTTAAACCAGAGACATACTAGAACATACCACGCTACTGCCGTGGAAGTCGATAGAGGAATAGAAAGAGAAAGCTGCAAATGGGCTCCCTCTATCCTTGTTTGGTCGCGCATGCGCGGGACACACGTAAATATATACTGAGTGCAACTTATTATATAGAAATATAGATATTCTCGTAATTATAATATAATAATCGGAATTAATAATAAAGATTTCTGAATAATTATAATCAACTAAAGAATGATAAACGCGCATGTGCGACTAGGCAAGGATATATGGGGGCCATATGCAGCTATCTTTTACTATTCCGCTATCGCATATACTCACAGTCCATCTTCGTTATCCCGCGGTCTATTCTAATATGACTATGGTTTAAAAATAGCAGATGTGTGATGTCCTCCTCCTATTAATGGTATTTTATCTAGAATCTGCATATTTAACTTACTGTTTCAAAAACCCGCACAGTTTTAACTACTGTGATACTATAGGGTAAGTATAAATGATGTGACCCATAAAATGTATATGTCGGAAGCGGCTAGGATAGGTGACTGTTTGTATTCAACCGCGCTATATTACTGCCTTGATAATTTCACAGAAATCTAATTAACCTGTCACTTATGCGGCCCTGCCTTGCTTTTATTGCGATTTGCATGCACAGTTGATTTTGTTTTAATACTTTATAAACCCTATACGCAGTTTAGGTCGCTAAAACTGTCACAGTCTTTCTTTTATATTTTGACATTCGGCCGTGAGTACAACACGTTAAAAAACATCGCTTGTGTTAAAATGTTGGTAAAATGAAAGTATTAGAAAATTCCAAACGCTTCTTCCGTCTTTATGTATTTAATAAAATAAATAGTGTAATATTCAAATTCAATTTAAATTATTTTTTCTCTTAAAAAAATAATTTAGAGATACTAAATATTAAGACCTAAACTAACTGGATCAAACGAATACTACCTAATGATAAAATAAAATAGTAAACAATAAATAGTCATGGAACCAATTATAAAATATTCAAAACTAAAGCAATATAATGAAAACTCCTAGAATCAATCAAATAAATGTACTAATACACTTTGAATATAAACTCTAAAGAAATATTTATGGAAATAAAATGAAATATTCAAAATAAATAATAAACAAACAAATTAAAATTTTAATAATAAATAAATATTTGGTGAAGTGAAAACCAAATATAGAAGTATCGGGATTTTTATTTTATATTTGTTTTTTGCAGTACTTCCCAATAGAGACGTCTGATTGATATATTCTTTTAACGTATAGCAATAGAACAGTTTTTGTTGCAAAAATAAGTTTTATTTGATAGAGAAAAAGACATAAACATTTTTTTACAAAAAGTGGGAGAGAAAGAAAAAATACTGTCTTAGGGTTATATGTGTATAAGTTTATACAAATAATCAAATTTTAGAATGACAATTGTTATTTCATCCGAATGAATCCTACTAACAAGAACAATAATTAAAAAAAATAAAAAAACACGATATCCCTTACAAAAAGCGCATTTAGAATTATTAAAAAAAAATTGTTTGCGCTGAAAAGCACGTTTTGTAAGAGAATAAATTTCGCCCGCGCCCTGCGGCAGGTATCTTGAAACGATCGCGCGCCGCCGCTCTTTAGTCGTTTGCCCTTGGTGCTCGAGTTTTTTAAAAAGGTTTTTTTATGAAATATTTGTGGTTTGTGTATTTATCCGTAGAGATACATATATTTTTCTGAATTGTACTCCATCAGACTTTTCATTTGATATATTTATTATAATTTATTGACATTTGGACATTTAGATAATTATTTATTTCAGCACTTTAGGTACCACTCGGGATGACTTAACGATTCTAGCATTAACACACACTTTCAAATCGGTTCAAGGGTTTAGAAGTTATGGTGGAATAAATAAACGGAAAACGTACATACATGAATCCTACACACATAGGTACCACTCCTGTTTTAGGGCAGTCTTGTGAAAAACGAATCGATCAGCGAATCAATAAGCGAAAATCGCTCGGATCCGAAACAAAAACAGTCCGATCGTTAAAAGTATTTCGCCGAGTAACGCGCCCGCGTGCGGCGGAAAGCGATATAAAATGTTAATACATCAGCAATTTGTCAGGGCGGATTTGGCGTAAGCCACCGCGCCAATGTTGACCGCGAATTTGTGCAAATTGACGGAGGGCGGGCGAGTTTGTTGTTTTTGGACCTCTTGTTCGCCAATCGACGCCGCCCAAAATCCCATAGGTCGTCGAATTATAAACAGAAACTTACGCGTTTTACGTTTCGTGTTATTTCGCTCCGCCGTAATTAGTTTTGACGGGGGGTTGTATGTAGTTACGTCAATTTACAGTAGCCTGACATATTAATATTATTACTATTTCATTACGTAAAATTGTAGCAGTTTTAGAGTATTACATAAAAAAAACATTATGTTTTTCAAAAAGGTTTTTACCACCTTTAGTGACACTTTTATCACCCAGATGAACATGAGAGATTTCGAAAATATGAAACGCTGACAGAAAAGGAAATATATTAGTCGGTGTTGTCGGACAGTAATAGAAATTCTAGCGATAAAAAAATAATAAAATATATTTTTGGAATGAACGTGACATTTATCGATTTAGGGCGACATGAGACTTCAGAAAGATATTCGAAATGGGCGGACACGCGAAGAAATAGGCGGGGTTAATTTTGTAGGGTTTGACCAATAAATCCAGTGTTCACGAAGCGTCAGGCACATATTCGACTTGCGCTTGCACCGACGACCGGGCGTATACTAAATGCTAGATCGCAGCGCGAGCACCGAATAACTGTCTTTGCGCAGTGATTGTATAAGGGTGTTGGTTGATGGTAATCATATTAAGCGTAACTCTCAAAGCATTCTCACGTTTTAATTATTTGTAATTTATTTAGGGCCTAAATGTGGCTAAGCGCGATGCTAGAGATTTAACTAGTTAATAGAATCAAATTAAAATAAAACACACTTCGTGCTTACATTGTAGGAGTAATCGCGCCTAAAAGTTTTCGAAATTAGTATAAAGGCTTCACGTCCAAGGTAATGAGCAACTTTTTCGAGTCTAAATTGTAAATTGGTTCCTTATCAAGGAATTCGCTTAGAGTTTTTTAATTTATTGCTTATATTTAAAAAAAAACATAAAACTAAATTTCTATAGATATTATCGTTCCCAGGTATTATGTCACCTTAATACTTATAACTCTCTAATCACCAGTGATACATAAGTATAGTTTGTTGTCTTATTTATAACTCAGCTAAAATCCCAGTGAATGTTTGTTACTGCTTCACTGTCGATTTGTATGTCTAAATATTATGACTATTCTCTACAAATAATTATTGTGCAACAATTTTTTTTGATCGCATTCGGTTGATAGATACATATAACACCTAAACATGTAGCTGTATTTTGAATTTTCCAAAAAATATATATCGTGTTACACCAAAGTGTATATAAGGAAAGTCTTATTTTTCCAAAATTTAGCCAAGCTTTGAGATACTGGTTATCAAAAATGAGATTTTTGGATAGTATCTGTCATTGTGTGTGTGTGTGTGTGTATGTGTCTAAATCCACTGTATAACTAGAAGAGTGTTATACGTCCGCTGTAATATACAGCGGACGAACCCGTCATTTCAGGAAGGTATGAACGTACTGATCTATTTTTCAACCCGGAATGAACGTAGAGACTTAGGGTCGAATACAGTTCACCGTCTAGCTACGCCAACTAGCCCGTGAGCGACAAACGCCTTGCCGCGTGGCAACGGGTAGTTGAAGCAGTGAACAGACTCGCGCCCTCACTACAAAATTGGGCAGGAATTCCCCGTCGGTTCCGAGGTCGTTTGCGCAGTTGATGAATTCGTTTTGTATAATAAAACGGACGTATAAACACAAACGGAATCTTATTGGTCAGACGTCGATGTTAAAGTGTACGACACTATCGATTATCTTTACAAGTTTCAAAGCAATCGATATTTGGCACAGGTATATCAATTTCTCCACCGCACACTCAATAGATAAACAATATTTAAAACTGGTCTATCGCTCTTGTTTTTTTAAAACTTAACAAAATTTCTGGTTTTAAAAGATATTTATTTATATACCATGGAGGTTAAAGATTACAGTAATTTTTTTTTTTTTTGAGTTTTGGAGGATCTATAATGAGGTACAATATCCATGGTGCTCGAGTCGAAGTTCCACTGTGCGACGTTCGGCGTCGGTAATCTCAAAGGGCGGGGAGCGCGTGAAAACTCGAAATTCGAAACAGGATAACCGGCGGGAAAATTGAATTGCACTGACATGTATTAGAATTGAAAAAGGAAATTTTTGCCTCGCCGCATTCTATCGGCCGCCTTTCGCCCGATGTAAACAGGGCGGGCGGGCCCGGGCGCTCCCTGCGCGGCCCCCGCGCCCGCCCCGCGCTCGGCCGCAGGTTTGGGCGGGGTTTGTATCGGGAGTGTTTGCGGAGATTGCGAAAAATAGATCCCGGTTCCAGAAATCCTGCACGTGAATCGGATTCCAAGTTATTATCCATTTTTATCGGTATGAGAGTTGCCGAATCGGCAAATCTTTGAGGCTCCCCGCATATGTACGCGAATCGGAGAAAATACAGAGAAAATCTCGGAAAACAAAGCACCCAATTGATCTAAAAATTGAAGGGATGATCCATCGAATATATTAGAATTTCTCTATCTTTAATATACTAGGGTATATTAAAGGTACATAAATAAACAAATATACATCCCACCATATTACATTACAATATATATATATATATATTTATATATATATATATATATATATATATATATATATATATATATATATATATATATATATATATATATATATATATATATATATATATATATATATATATATATATATATATATATATATATATATATATATATATATATATATATATATATATATATATATATATATATATATATATATATATATATTTATATATATATATATATATATATATATATATATATATATATATATATATATATATATATATATATATATATATATATATATATATATATATATATATATATATATATATATATATATATATATATATATATATATATATATATATATATATATATATATATATATATATATATATATATATATATATATATATATATTTATATATATATATACATATACATATATATATATATATATATATATATATATATATATATATATATATATATATATATATATATATATATATATATATATATATATATATATATATATATATATATATATATATATATATATATATATATATATATATATATATATATATATAATTGGTTTTTTGTTTTTAAGAATTCGTTTAAAGGATGACACTTTGATGAAGAAATAAAAATAATAAAAGCCACTTACATAGCTGGAAGGTTTTCCCGGACTGGACTGGGAAATGCTTATTGTTTAAACGAGATGTATTCTTGGATGAGTACCACTTTCGACGGTACACTGTAGGTTTAATGGGATCCCTTTATCGCTAGCGAACGATCACCCTTCATCCACATCTCAAAAACAAAGCGTATCCTTTTGCAAACCAAAATAAAATGTCTTTATTAAAGACAAATTTAAGCAAAAACAATGAAAAAAATCACAATCAATCGTCTCTTAAATGCGGAATGACATTTCGAAAATTCGATTTGAATTGAATATATCCACTCTTTAAAAGGACGATATACGATTGCTGGGCTCGCTATCAGCCAGCTATTAAATGAAAATAAAAATAAAATACTTCATTTGCTCGATCCCATGAAATAAGATATAAATCGTAATTTCTGGTCGAGAAGTTTATACTTAAGGCTATATGATATTTACAAGAGTACAAAACATAAGATAAAATTGTATAATATTATTATACGCTTCAACTATCATACGCTCCGTTTCAAATGCGCGCTGAAATTCCGATGCAGTAGCTCGTGCATTTGGCTCGCATGATTTACTCATAGCTCTCTCGCACTGGCCGCCCGCGCTCCGTGCTGATTACATGCGTTATTGACACGCGAACACATCCGGCATACAAATTTCAATGACTTGGTACCACGCATTGGTGATGAAGTGGCTCGCTTGAATGGAAGCGAAACATCGATCGAGGTGGGGGGAGGATGAAGGGAGAGCCGGAGCTCGATCGCGTTATAATTCGTTTAAATTGTAATGTAATATGGTGGGATTTTTTCCACGTATGGGTGTGATTACAGGAATGAAAGAAATTTTACGAAACTTCATCAGAGACTGGTCAGTTCAATTTTTAATACACCTGATAAAATTTGATATAAATTTTAACTATGTTTTACAAGTTTTTAAAACCAAACGCAAATAAGTCAATTTTGAACTCCAAAAAGTGTTGCCACCAACAATTTCAGCGTAAACACGGCGATTTCAACATTTTTCACAACTTCATAACTCCAGGTAACGATTGCACCAATTTTCAATCCTACTACACAGTCGTATAAATGTACACATTAAAATGATTGAAAATATACAAATTAAAAAAATATATACACATTAAAATTAATATTATTACGATCATCGCCTGATCTGAATCAATTCCAATACAATCACGTATTAGTAAAAAAAGTTATTTTATATTAATAAAAATACCAATTTGACAGCTGCTGCCGTATATTGGCGAACAGTAAAGCAATCTCCGTTAATGGTTACTGACGAGCTAAAAAATACCGCTGACGGTATTGCAAAATAATAAATAATGTAATAATGTAAAAATAAATGAAAAAAAATAATAATTGCGATATACGAATATGCCACCTACCGATTACAAATGCAACTGTTTGACCGAAAATTCGGATAATTAACACCCCAAATTTTTATTTCGTAACAGAATACTTCAGAATACAAACGAAAGGTAACGTTGTCGCAGTATCAAATTTAACCCAATAAACTACCTTTACACGATCAACTAATTAAATTTTGATATTAAATAATTAAAGGAAGAAAATGAAAAGTTGATGATATTCTCGTTTAAACAATAAGCATTTCCCAGTCCAATCCGGGAAAACCTTCCAGCTATGTAAGTGGCTTTTATTATTTTTATTTTTTCATCAAAGTGTCATCCTTTAAACGAATTCTTTAAAAAAAGATTTTACAAAAAACCAATCAAATATTAACAATATTATACAATTTTATCTTATGTTTTGAACTCTTGTAAATATCATATAGCCTTAAGTATAAACTTCTCGACCAGAAATTACGATTTATATCTTATTTCATGGGAACGAGCAAATGAAGTATTTTATTTTTATTTTCATTTAATAGCTGGCTGATAGCGAGCCCAGCAATCGTATATCGTCCTTTTAAAGAGTGGATATATTCGAATTTCAAATCGAATTTTCGAAATGTCATTCCGCATTTAAGAGACGATTGATTGTGATTTTTTTCATTGTTTTTGCTTAAATTTGTCTTTAATAAAGACATTTTATTTTGGTTTGCAAAAGGATACGCTTTGTTTTTGAGATGTGGATGAAGGGCGATCGTTCGCTAGCGATAAAGGGATCCCATTAAACCTACAGTGTACCGTCGAAAGTGGTACTCATCCAAGAATACATCTCGTTTAAACAATAAGCATTTCCCAGTCCAATCCGGGAAAACCTTCCAGCTATGTAAGTGGCTTTTATTATTTTTATTTTTTCATCAAAGTGTCATCCTTTAAACGAATTCTTTAAAAAAAGATTTTACAAAAAACCAATCAAATATTAACAATATTATACAATTTTATCTTATGTTTTGAACTCTTGTAAATATCATATAGCCTTAAGTATAAAGTTCTCGACCAGAAATTACGATTTATATCTTATTTCATAGGAACGAGCAAATGAAGTATTTTATTTTTATTTTCATTTAATAGCTGGCTGATAGCGAGCCCAGCAATCGTATATCGTCCTTTTAAAGAGTGGATATATTCGAATTTCAAATCGAATTTTCGAAATGTCATTCCGCATTTAAGAGACGATTGATTGTGATTTTTTTCATTGTTTTTGCTTAAATTTGTCTTTAATAAAGACATTTTA
>OX155953.1:20325414-20493243 GCA_944548615.1 Micropterix aruncella
TGATAATAGCTCTATTCTGGCTTGTGATCGTGTTTCGAGCTATTCTAAAACACCATCTCTAACTATATATCCAGTCGTTACCAACACTAAATCGATTGTAGTTCTTGATTCGGGGAGATTCTCGTAGGGCATAATGTAGACGATTCCTTTTGAAAAGGATTCATATAACATAAACTGACTTGCGATATTTAAGAAGTATGATTATATGGGCTTAGGGCTACAGATATATTATACTTACAGTTAGTAGAGTAAATCGGTAATTTACATTACGAGGACCGATTGTTGACACCAGACCGGGGTGTTTCAAAAGCAGCGTTTTAAATCAACTTATTCCTAATTAATTTTATTTCTACCAGGGTGTTCAGTAACATAACTAAAGAAGCGGAAAATGTGACAGTTCGTCTCACCAAGGTCTCTCGTTACGTCGCAGATCGTTTTAGACACTGTCGTTTTTATACACTGTTTAAAATTTACCAACATAAATTTTACATATATGTGATAATCAGCTGGTCCTCGGCTTATTTTTTAAAATTATATTTTGAAATTTACAACAAATCACAGTTACATAAATAGACAACACGTACAATTAAAATGTCATAGACAAAAATCCAATAGCAAAAACATGATAACATGATAGGCAAAAACTGTTGCCAGTGATTATAATTTAATGTCACCTAACCTGTCCCTGTTCTAATGCGTACATTTGAATTTCTATAAATATGTGTTTAGCCTAAATAGAATATAAGAAAAAAATTACAATACAAATTTGAAAGTTATTAACAATTCATATTAGCTGGATAATCAAAATAAATTTGAAAAGATAAAATTATAAAAAGAAATAATAATGAATAAAAATGATTTACAAATATTATTATATTTAATTATTTATAATTGATAAAAATAGAGTAAGCTGTCCATAACAAATATTCTAAAAAAAATAAGTAAAAAATAAAATAGAGCTTATAATTATATAAGAGTATCAAAATGAGCATAAAATAAAAAAAAAGAGTTACATGCCTAAAAACTATAATAAAAACCTTTAATGACTTAAAAATGGAAATAATATATCATGGATATTATTATATTTTTTAATTAAATTGTCTTTACATACATACATACATAACATTCCATACATACCATTCAGACATTTATACTCAGAGTTTCGTTCATATTAATCCTCCCTTTCTTTATCAAGCAAGACGTACCAAATTTTTAAAATGTTGTACTTGTTGCCTTGATTGTTTCAGGAAGGCGATTAAAAATGCAGGGAACGGGTAATAATGCTGCCCAAACATAGTTTGTCTCCTCTATTAACAGTATTTTATTTAGAACTGGCACATTTTTTTACTGGCCAAGAACCTGTATAATTTGTTTTTTTTTCATTTTCTGGTTTTTAAAAAATATATACATATTTTTAATATCGTTGTCAGAAAATAAAACTTTCACAATTTCCTCTTGTATACTCTCACTCGATGATTTTTTCAATAATATAAGTATAACGGAAACAGAACGATACCGTAAAGCATAGTTATATAGTAGGTATACCCTTCTGTGTTATTGCGGCTGTCATAAAGACTGGGTCGAAGAAACCTCCCAAATCATTTTGCAATTAGAGAAAAGGCGCTGCGACGGCGTATTTCTGAAAAATGTTAATGGTCGCGGAAAATTGTGCGACGTAGAGGCGAGGCGGACGCGACGAGCGGTTATCGGCTTTGGGGAAATTGCTGAAAATATTTTTCATTCATCAGTACGCCCGACGCCGCAGAGACGGCAATAAAACCGCACCGACTGTCACTCGCAATATTAGATAAATTCGACACGGTTTGTATTTTTTCATTTCTCGAATCGGGGTATTATCATTGTGGCCCCCTTCTGCCGGTGTCATATCCGCAATAAGTAATTCCACAATGTTGAAAAAACTGTGATCATTTGTGATTTTAATATAGGACATTGTCGTAGAAACGGCTCATTTTTAACCGACTCCAAAAAAAGGAGGAGAATATCAATTCGGTTGGTTTTTTAAAAAAGGTTTGTTACCTCAGAACTCCGTCATTTATGAACCGACCTTTACTGGTAAACAATGAAACTTCTCAACAGAAACAAAAGATAAAGGCACTGAAATAATTTCAGAAAACCTACTTTACAATACTTACATTGTTTAAAATTACGATAAAATTGAAATAAAAATCCAAACTTGTTGTAAAAAAATGTAGTTAGCTACCCCAGTTACTTGACTATATATATGCTAGGGACTTCTAGACCTTATTTAATATTATATTTTTTAATATTAGACCTTTTTAAATATTATAAATAAATAAAATCAATAAGTATAGATAGCTCAGTAGCTTTCAGCTACGTTTACAGGTGCTAAAATTTTTAAAATATGAAGTTAAATTCTAAATTTAGTATGAAAAATGTAGTTAGCTACCCCAGTTACTTTTTAATATAAATAAATACAGGTATGCTAGGGAGTTTCAACATTTTACCCATATACGGATAGCTTACTAGCTTTCAGGTACGTTTACATGTGGTTCGCCAGTGCTACAGCAGCATGACAATATTACGATGGAGCTCTGTCGTTTCCGCAACGGTGCTACGGGGATGCTACGACGATACTGCTAGTAGCTCCGAAGGATGCGACTATAGATATACACCAATAAGTACTATAAAATCAATGGTATATTAATGCTACTACTCGACCGCGACACTCTTTTATTTAAAAAAATATGCACAATTAGAATGTTTTAAAAGAGAGATATTATTTAAATCTGCAATAATTAAAATACCGGTGTATTTTGGAGCGTTCCTGAAAATGATTGGGGTAATAATGCGACACAAAAATTAAGCATCACCTGGAAGATTATATCGCGTTCCGTCCCTATCGCCGCGCTCATCATTATTTTTCCACCCGAGAGAATCTTTTTTTCGACAAAGTCGACTTGCCAGTACTAACAAGGAAACTTTTGACACCGAACCCAATCGGGAGCTCGCTGCCTGGAAGAGGGCGGAGGTGAAGAAAGGAAAGGGAAGAGAGGGAATGAAAGGGGGCCAAAGAGGGGATTTAACCTTATCACCGACGACGTCCTGCTTTCACTGACTACTTGTCCCTGTTTCGCGGGTTCTGCTGATGGTCGCTCTACAGTTACTATGAAAAACCATTTTGTAGTATTATATGGTACACAAAAATAACCCCAGTATTATCTAATTCTTTGTAAATGTTTTCAGTGTAAATTGCAATTCATTACAAAGTTATTTTTTAAAAACTTTTCCCAATTAACTACTCCGATTATCACACATCAAAACATGAAAATATTTGCATAGCAAAGCCCTCTTAGGTGGGTAAGCATTGGCCCAGCGATAAAGATGTTTCGGGGCGTGTGTGGAAAGTGCGAGCTTTTAGCCCCGAATAGAGTGGGATGGATAGTGTTCGTATACGACATAGAGATAACAAATGACTAGAGTACTCTCTGCTTCCCCGTCATTGGCTGCATATAATTTTAAATTAAATCAAATATTTTATAAACTCTCTTGTCAGATGTATAGGGAACAAAAATAAATAATAATAACAATAAAAGATACAAAGTCAATATACATTTAAATTAATTCCTAATAAACCAGACATTACTTACCTACTTTAAACTAGTACAATAATATATTAAAAACAACTTTGAAAAATTCAAACTGCCAAAAGAAACAGTAAAGTATCTAAATTACATCGAAATAAAAAAAAAAAAATAGCAAATGAAAAAATTCTATATAGTTATTAGAATATGAGATATTTAGTAAAAGAAAGAAACTAGTGAAATAAAAAATTAAAGGTAACTATTAAGATATTAATTGAGATAATATTATACCAGAGTAATAAATGTTATAAGTAATAATTTAAAAAAAATCTATTGTTTCCGCACCAAAATTAAATCCGGAGTTATTTAGTTTGACTGAAAGGTGATTACAATATTTAAAGTCTATAAAGCTATTATCATAAAATTATCAATTCATGTTAATGTTTTATTTTTATTTGTTCGATTTGCTTAGAAACTTCATTTAAAAAATCTGGTGGTAAAAGTCTGGAATTTCGTGTTTACAACTATTGAAGTTTTCTTGTTTACTACTATTGTTACAACAATTTCGTGTTTACAACTATTGAAGTTTTCGAATAAATGTTTTACTGTTTAGAAGCTATCATTGAAGCTAACCTTTGGTTTATTTTCTAAGCGATTGCTAAATTCCTAAGTTATAATACTAAATTATTATTTATTTTTGAAATAATTTGTATTTTGTTGCGGTTGGTTTGTCTATTATTTTCTTGGTTTACGATGTTTTAATTTATCAGTCATTCATATTAAATCTTGGTATTTGAGAATGAATTGAATTGTATGCATGATCTATGTTGATACATACATATATGTATTGTTATAATTTTAAATACAATTATTAATATAATTTATGTAATAGAAGGTTTTACATTTTGTTTTAATTTTTTTTCAAAGCCCTCTGAGGACGTGATAAGGCGTGTTATGACGTAGGCCGATAAGTTATAAAATTAATGTTTAAAGTGTAAATAAAAATGTTATTATTGCGGGAAACGGTAGCGTCGTTTTAATATTATAATAGCTAACTATAATCCGAAAGGTTAAGAAACCATCAACGACGAATAACCCAGCTATATATACTAAAATCCAAAATTTAATTACATATGTGCGATAATTTTTTTTGTATCTTTAGTATAAAGATATTAAAATGTAATATACGACCTTCGAGCGAAAACCGTTTCCTACGTAGGAAAAAAATCACCTGTCAAATAGTATGGGCAAATTGGCATATGCTGTCTCCATATATTTTTATCTCGGTGGTATACAAGCTTTATACGAGTATAGGGACAAAAGCATAAGACCTGAAGAGGAGTTAAGTAAGTCCTCCGCAGTTAAGCGCACGTAGGGCCGCCGCTCCACCTACGCATTTTGTCCGCAAGTGCGTAACAAAACAATAGCTTGTAGCCCCTTTTGTTTTTACTGAGAAAGTACGAGCGTTCACTTGAACCCCCGGCACGACGGGCCCTTTGTTGCTCGCCACTTTTGTTTCGTTCGCGTAACGTTACTGGGACTAATCGCGGCACGTTTTGTAACGACCTTGGCGCTATTTATCCTCCACAGGAATACTATAATCGGTCAAGGACATTATTGTTATTGAATGCAGTAATTACAAGTAATTTTATTTAAGTACACACAAGCCGAATTCTGCAAACCAACTAAAAATAGATGGCGTAAAAACACGTGACAATTTTTTGTTGCTGAATGAATATATAAAAGATAAATAAAAATTTCAAATAACGGACGATAGAAGGGAGTAGTACCGATTAATTAAAAAAATCAATTTAATTATCGAAAAGATACGTACTGTTGCGACACTACCGTTTCCCACAATAATAAAATGCTACTTTTGAACAGAATTCTTAGAACTTATCGGTCTTTGTCGAATCACGCCGTCTGATGTTTGCAGAAGGCTCTACGTTTATCGGATCGACACAAATGGACATGCAAGCACCTATATTCAAACTGTATATTCAATCAGATATACGTGGTTCTAGAAGCGACCCTGTCATTACACTATTAAAGAAGGTATAATCAGGTAAGGTGAACCTTCAGTGAATACTAAGGTTAAAATATTTTAGTCTATGGCTTTTATTTATGCAAGCCTTCAAAATAGTACCGAATAGGCTATGGTTATTTTTTATTAGCGAGCATCAAGTGGCTGCAGACACTAAACACGATATATTTATTTTAATTTATTGACATTTAACATATGGTCATTTAGACAACAACTTACTTAATATTTGGACAGTTACCTATGACAGTATAGTACCCTAGAACAGTACCCTATCCTACAGGCACTCGCGATGACATAGCGATTTTATCAATACCATATACATCTAAATCAATCAAAGCATATAGAAATTACGGTGAAATAAAGAAATGAAAAAACATACATAGATGAACCCTGAAATTACACTCCTTTTTTGCCAAGCAGTCGTGTAAAAAAAGGTATATTTTTTGATCCATAACTTTAAAAAATATGTATTTTGATATAAGGTCTTTTTGTTTGTATAAAATAATTTAAAATAAAATACTGAGTCGAAAATCATCTACATGGTTTTTGTTTCAAGCTTTTGTTACTAAGAAAGAAATACTGACTATTCGACTTTGAATATAAAATATTACTTTTCATCGGTAACAAAGTCCTAAATCAAAACACTTTATAAAGAAATCATTTTTACATTATTAATTTTTCGAATAACCAATCGACGAGGAGGGAAAGTATTGTAAACACGCAAAAACTTTTATGGAGATGATGACGAAAATATTTATTTTGAGCCCCCCTGAGGACCATTTCCAAGTCTATCTGTGTGTCTGCGTATGTCTATTCTTTTACGAAAGCGCCCAAACATTTAATCCAATTTAGCTTAAATTGGGCATGCAAGCATCATTTCGTCATGGCAAGAGTTGAAAAGATTGTGGTTAAAATCGGTCTACCAAAGGACGCAGTATTCATATTTCAATGGCGAAATATTGGAAAACTTGAAATTTAGTACACAAATTAAGCAGATGAAATAGTTTTTGGCTACTTGCTGGGAAAGTTTTGAGGTGACACAACCGATTAATGTTTTTATGTAGTTATTTTGTGATTTTTATATTTTATATTTTTTAAGGTAAGTATTTATTTTGTAATTTTTATATTTTATATTTTTTTATGTAGTTCATCTATATTATATACAGATCTTAGTCTCAAAAGTTCAATATTTTTTTTTTTTTTTTTTTTTAATATATTTACTTCAATACTTAGACTTTTACTATCAAGCGATTTGTGGGCATACTATAAGGCTTCTAAATCCCGATCAAAATGTATACTAATTAGAAACATATACCCAACAATAAAAAAAACTTCGTTAGGCCATGGTCTATTAGCAAATGTAAAAATATCTATCCGCCTGACATAATTACTGTGCGTGCAGCCATGTATAAACAGTAAATAAACCAATAAATAAATAATTGAAGTTAATATGATAGAAAAACAATGACCCTAAATAATTAGCTAAACTACATTTGCTATTAAAGATTTTTTTATGAGATTTAAAACACGAGTTATCCGAAAATGTCGCTTGTTTTAGTAAAGTTAATATATTAAAAAAACATTCATATATAAAAAAAACAAGTGTTTTTATCACATAATTTTATGTAATGTTAAATTTCACCAATTTTTCGAAAAAACATAGCTTATTAGCTTGAAGTGCTTGACACTACGGTGTTAACCTTTTGTTCGTAGATACTGTAATATCCAAGGTATAACCAGATTTTATACAAAACAAATAAGGCATGAATAAAATCTCAACTTCTCCAGCATAAGCGCTAAGGACAGAGCGTACCGTGGTCTTTGCCATTATTCAGAACGAGGAGAAGAGGAAGATACCCCTTCAGCTGTGTCATTAACAACTGTTACTGCTTAATTATGGTATAGTAAGAGTGAGTAAAGATACGGATTGTATCGCCGAGTTGATAAAAACTGTATTAAGATTTCAGAGAGGGCGTAATTAAATCTGTGAATCTACTGAACCAGTAACGCTAATTACCGTGAAAACTTCACTCGAAACATTTCGTCGGGAGACGAGAATACTTTCGGCGCGTTTTTTTCGCTCTGGCGCTACTCTTTTGTCTTAGAGGGCGACAAATGGCGCTGAAGGTAAGCGGCGAACTAGCTTATCAAAAGAAATATTCATAGGTAAGGATAAAGAAGTAATTAAACTTAAAATACTTTATTTTCCCTAAATAAAACTTTATCGTGATCATTAAAATATATAATACATAGTCATTAAATCCAGAATAGTAATTGAATTAGAATTATAATCATTAAATTCAAAATTAACTAATGGAATCCAACTATAATTAATTTAAACTCGAATAAAAATTGTTGATGACTTTTAAATTAGTTTTTACATGTAGATCAATGCCCAGTAAAATATATAGCGTAATATTCAAAAAGATGTATTATTTTAAAAGTCCAAAAAAAATAAAAATAAAATGTTTGACAACATGCACTCTTATATATATTCAAATATTTTTTTATAAATATTTTTTCATGTATTTTATCGTAATATAAGTATTACGAACAATAAAATTTACAGCAGAAAGGCATTCGGTATATATTATTAAAAATCGTGCAGTTAGAAAAAATTAAAACAATAGCCATTTATTCATCGCATACCTAACTGAGCAAAAACGCCCGTAATTAGGAATTCTGGTATTTTACTTTAGATGTTTGGTCCTCGCATTTGGGGACCTCGCATTTGGTCATTATAATGGACCACATGCGACTATTCTATCCTGCTTTGTTAATTTAATCTAAGCTGACTTTCAGATTTTTTAAATTTTAATAAAATTTGAGTATTTCATTTTATTAGTTGAGTTTATTATAGTTTAGGGGTAATCGAATTAAACCAGATCACGGCCAATATTTGCCTTAATCTATAAATTGAGGCAAATATTGATGTACACAAATATTGTTTTTTGTTCATGTCCTGTAGCGTTTTTATTTTTATTATTTAATTTTATTCTATTTTTGTGTGTTTGGCCCCACTAGTTGGGTCGCCATTTTTGTAGCGTAATAATTTTTATTTATTATTTATTTATATTATTAATATTAATATTAATTAATATTATTCAATAATAATAATATTTAGCAATATTTGTTACTTAAACGTGCGCGACGTATCATCAGCGATAAGCGCTTGATGAAGAAGATTGAACGGAGAAGTGACTAGAAAGAAGAGGATGATGCTAATATATGTATAAAGATACTCAAAGTATGCAGAGAATAGAGATTTTAATTCAATAGCCCTGTTTCCTCTTGTACGTGCTCCTTCATATATGAAATTCTCCTGTCCTGACTAAAATGTATTCTCCAAAAGAAGAAGAAGAATAATAATGAGTATTCTATGTGTCTAGACCAATTTGTTAGATCCTTATGCACTTGGTTTTAGATAGTTTGAATCAATTTGAGGTTTATAAGTTAAGATCGGCTTGTGACCTACACTTTTAAGATCTCGTCTCGATGAGAAATATTGATTTTTTGATGTTCTATGACACAATTCCTATCTAGGGGATTATCAAAGGTGTTCTATAGTTAGATACTTCCAGATCAATGTATGCTAATAGTTTTAAGTCACTTTCTCAATATCGATTGACGATTGCTCCAATCAGCTGGGATTTTTTTATAATGTCCTTATAAGTACGCTGTTGATCATTACTGAATATCGGACTTTGTTTGATTTGTCGCTGCACTATTTATCACACTGACGGATGCTACAGTCTTCTGTCAGTGCGTCGTGAACTCAGGAGTTATTTTTCTTATATATTTATTGGATTACGAGATAAATTTATACTAAGGCGCCAATCTCGCGTATCCCTTTACTGCGTTCGTCCATCCTTTAGTGCTGCATCTGATCTATCGAATCAATTTCTACTTATGATTTAGCTCAGTCTATTTGTATTCTCAGGTATGGTATTCTTTTGATTAAAAAATATGAACACTTTTTCCGGCAAAATATTCGATATATTGTAAAATAAAATTTTTAGTTGATACAATTCATTTACATATATTATGGCTCTCTTTGTAGCTTTGCATTAAATAACAATAACAGGATAATATGACAATACGCAATATAGCACAAAAAAAACAACTTATCATATCCTAAATTAATTGGTATGTAGAGTGAATTACGACATACATATATACATTTTTTCTTAGTTTATCGCTACGCTGGTTCACGGACTTTGTCTCACGTGAAACCAGGCAGTTTCAAGTATCTCAATCAATGAGGCTTCGTCTTTTATTGACGGCCTGCAGTCCCAATCAAGTACTGGCCTTATAAAAAAAGGTTCACGCTAACAATGTAGTAGCGGCAGTACGAAAAGCAGATGGTATTGGCTTTCTATTTCAATTATAGCGCGAAACAGTCTAAGACGCATTTGTTATTCATACTTATAACACATACATATTTGCTTAAAATATTAAAAAAAACTATCAACAATAACAAGTTTTATAGTATGGCCAGCTTCGGCAGTTATAACGCACGGATATACTGCAATTATAATAATTTGAACAATCTTACTTGTATTAAGCAGCCATCCAATCCAATATCACATACCTTACACTAATTTAACACCTTTATACACTTCTTAATAACTAACACATAACAACAACAAACTGTTTTTTAAATTTTTGACAGCTGCATCGTAGGGATGTCGGCCGTCTCGTACGATTGTTTTCGCCCCGTTCTGTTGAAAGATGTAATTGATTTGAAGTTGTCTTTGTGATTTGAAATCTATTGCGAATGTCTGTCTTGGTTCATTTATATGATCTCCTCGTGAATGTTTATATAAAAAGAATATCTTTAATTTTTCTTCTATCTTGCTACTGTTTGATTCTGCATGCTTATGTTTTCCCGCCAAAATTTGATGTACATGGCGTCTATATAAATGTGTTTTTTACTGTTATTAAGTCGATCTTTCGTCGAATCTTAGCACTGGTTAATATTGTTGCTTTCCCGCCAAATAATTGATGTACGTGGCGTCGCTTATAGAGGGTTTTTACTGTTTTTACGTCGATTTCTCGTCGAATTTTTAGCACTGTTTAATTTTGTTGGCTTTCCCGCCAAATATTTGATGTACCGCTTCTAATAAAATAAATATGTGTTAAAAAAACTTCACTTAGATTCTACATGATTTTTTATGGGAATGTGGACAGCATTTCTGCCCACATTCCCTCGTTTTAACTTGAACTTTTACATTTTCCGGCACTTTTTCGACGTTTGGGTGACGAGGTTATTACGCGGTGGATCTCCTGGTAAACTGAATTGATTTTGGCATTGCCCACCGCCTTTTTATACCCTTCAAAATACGGCAATTTCTCCATTTTTAGATGTGCTTTTCACCCCCTTCCTATGCAAAATAACGCGGCCATCATGCTTTTTCTGTCTGGTTACCAACTATCGTTTTTCCGCATTGGGGTTCCGTACCATTTCGTGCACATCGAGCTATTTTTGCACTCTTATTTCTTTAATTCACTCATTTGAGCTGATTTCCTTATTTTTCCCTTATAATCTGTATCCCCAGCATCTAATTTCTGCATATATATTAATTTTACGTTGCCTCTTCGCGGCGCTATGAGCTTCTAAAGGTACGTGTATATTTTTCCAAAAAGTATGTCTATTTCATTAACTATTACGGCTATTATTATTCATTTTTTTTCTACTATAATCCTATATGGTTTTTATAAAAAGTTATTCGGCGTTAGTAGGTTTTTCAGTGACCCATTTTGAAAACAATTCTTTACATCGAAATTACTCATCCGTTTCCTTTAAAAATATGTCACCTATGACCTTTTTAACTGGCTTCTTCGTTCTGTATACTCTAATATTTGTATTATCGTCGGTTTTTTTAGATATGGCTTTCCCTCCAAAACTTCCCGCCAAATATGCATATGACGCTCCTTGAGACGCTCGTCTGTTTTTTTGTTAGTGGTCCACCTTAAAATTTCCTTTATTTCTGAACTACAGCGCCTCTAGTGATAAAAATTTGTACGATATTCCGACTCTATTTGATGTCAAAACATGGCAACATTTTCTTGCCGTGGTTAATTCGGATTTATTTTTCCGTCAAATCGTCATTTATTCAGTTTCAAACATTAAATTCTCCCTGTAAACTATCGTACAGAATATATGCTCTGCTTCATAAAATAGCTTATTTCATTGGCTTTATTCTAGTAGGTCTATCTACTGTGTGTTCTATCTATATCGGCTGTAATTAGCATTATCGTCTATAGTGGCGATTTTTCTTGTTAAAAGTACGACAATTTAATCATACATTGAACTGTCACTTCGAGGTCGGCTGCGAATTCGTTCCCGGCGATATTTAAATCTATTGCTAACTATTTATTCTGTTTTCAGGTTCTACTTTCGTTTCAGAAGATAGTGCTTATTCTATACTACGTCTATAGTGCGTGTCGTCGCTGAAATCTTTCTAAATATCCTGTGTTTCTATCATGCATCTTTTGAAGACCCATTTTTGTATGTGATTTCGGCGTTTCTTTAATCATCGATTTTTCCTTTATTTTTCTCTAAAGCCTATTTAGTTTTATTTTATTTAGTGGTTTATTGCTATTACGCTTCATTTTTAACGAATATATAAACGTTTCATTGTTTTATTGAGTTTTAATCTTATTTTAATATATTTTTGTATTCCCTGTCAACGTCGGTAAAATTTATTTTACAGTTTATCTACTTATCGACTGGTAACATTTCTCGCGTATGCCGCTAGATGTCGCTACACGTTTTGAAATTGATTTAAATTTTGGGATCATGAATGAATCGACTAATTACTACTTTTACGCTTTGAAGACCATTCACCTTGCCTTCCCGTTGCTGCGTATAGATGGCAATAGGTGTGCTTACATGGCTTTGGTTTGGTTTAGATATTAAGTATTTTATTTGACAGGAGGCGTTCGATTTTATATCATTACAATACCCCCTCCCCAGATCGTTGCTCGCCCTCGAGGAACCACGTGACTTCATCATACGTGTAGTCAACCAGTTCTTACTTTAGCTCTTGGTTATAAAAATTATTTTTTATCGCTTCATGTCGCTCTCTTATTATTTCTTATCTCCCATTTTGTACTATATTATTTCATTTGATATTATGTCTATTGATGTGTCATCATATTTATAAATCCCCCTTATATTATCCTCATTATATTTATTTAGATTATGTATTCATTCTTTTTTTTTTTTATTACATCTCCTCATTCAGGTTATATCCTATATTTATCTCCAGCTTTCATCATATTATGTTATACTTTAAATTCAACGCATCGTATTATACTTTGTGTTCATCATATTATATTATATTTGAGTTCGTTATGTTATGTTCTGTGGTATAATTGATCTACTTGTATTCAATAACATTCTAATTTGATTATTTTTAGAGCAACCACTGCTTTATTCCCTTAAAAAAAAATATAAATTCTCAGTATCATATATTAATAATATTGATATACGTATGATAATAATCCAACTTTCAATCTCTCTCCTTCACTTCAATGTGCACCTGCTCAACAGAATTACTTCCGAGTCCTCGATCACATCTCCGCCTACTTGTTTCATCTCTCTCGCTATATTATCAATAATATAGTTATATATAAATACTACTTCCTTCCGTTGAAAAGTCTAAATTAATTTCATTTCTTTCTCCGAATCACGCGTGCGCTAACCGATGAATTTTTAAATCCTTACACGGGCGTCACCTGAAACTTTATTCTGTCTAACTCACTAACTATGTTGAATATGCGAATGCCATGGCGAGTCTCTTGGGTACTATAATTAAATATTCGCCCTAGGCCACTGACCTGAGTACTCGACCTTGACGTACAAACCAAAGTTCGTACCTAAGCATGGGATATATCATATTTTTAAAAAAAAATATTATAACTGGTATGAATTTTCACGCCGAACTTACACCGTCTGTATAGCTAAATTATGGGTAACCTAACGTATGTATACTAAACTGGACTATTGCTGTGCATTTACTGATATCAGATTTTTTTTTATGTTGAAGCTACTTCTCATGTAATAAGTCAGAATCCGGGATGTTCTCTTATCCTTTTAAGACACTATCTTTCATCCATTCCCTTTCATGTGTCTTCTTCATACATCTTCATACCAAAATTACAACCCGTCATCGTCTCCATCTCATGTTAGATATTTTTAAAGTTAAAATTGCGTCTTCATACTTCGCCTCATTCTTTTGGAACGTTACTGTATATCTCCTCCAATATTTAAACTAATTTAGAAACTTCTATATATTTATTTCAACTTCTCAACTAAATATTATAGATAATAATTATTATATCTCCTATCTTCAAAAACCCCCGTCCCAATCTACACGAGTTCGTGAAAGGACCCATATCAGCCTATAATCTAATAATATCTCCCTATCTAGCAGCCCTGGGGAAAATGCCAACGCACTCAACTCGTTGCATTATTTTGGAACCCTGCGCTTCGGATTATTGGACGAACCTATTTAAACCGTCACCAGGCATTCCGGAGCGTCATGAATCACTCCTATTATAAACTCCTAACAAAAAAAAACATCCGTCCTAGCCCTGCAGTCCTATGGCTTGTTCGCCGACATGTCAGTCTTCAGACCCACCGAAAAATCATCATTATCAACCCAAGATCATTTACTGCCACATCGTTGTTATCTTTATATATCGTTATCCTCCCTACAAATCGATAACCGTACGTATGTTATATGACATACGTATCTATATTATGGTATAAGGTTTAGCTCCCTAATACTTATTAAACATATATTTGTTATCCTCCATATACATTGATAACCGGACATGTACTATATGGCACACGTTATTATATTTTTATCATAATATTTGTCTCTATTATATTTCCATATTTAACTACTCTAAAATATCTTGATAACAAAAAAAAATATATTTATATCTTGTCGCGGGTTTATACCACACAAGACTTCATTATTATAAAATTTTACCACAGAACATATTTTCATCCTCATTATTTTACGGTATTTAATCAACGTTATTCCGTATATGGTTATTTATTATTATTATATTATTAAAATACCCTTTAGGTTTAACTATTATTGTCGTTAACCTCCGGTTTCGTTGACTTCGACTACGTGATGTCTATCTTTAATTTATTTATTTATATATTTATTATGTAGTGAGACATGTTGTCCACTATTATTTATATTATAATATTTTTAAATTTCTCTCTCTACTGATATTTTGATTAGCGGATGTTGCCAACTCCCTCTGTCATATAGTATATGTATGTATATATATATATATTTTTATATACATACATATATATTTAATTATGTGTAACTACTTTAAACTAATTATCTTCTTGTCCTATGAAATGTCAACGCCTTGCTTAAAAGCAAATTTTTAATGACGACTCAAAAAGTTAAAACGTTTCAGTACAGTGTAAGTAAGGTTTGTGGAACAATGGAGTTGGTAGTTGAGGAATGTGAGTAGGATTGGTGGTTGAGGATTATGAATAGGATGCGGGTCAGGATGGAATGAATATTGTTACAAGGTACTGATAGGTAGTAATTAAATGGTATGTTTACTATAATATAATTCATTGACTATTCATATAATACAAGCAAACTACTTATGGTTATGTCCCTTAAAAGAACATCATAATAAATTATTAATCGTCAGTCACTATTAGTAGCGCTGAATAAAAATAGGCATTTAAAAATATATTTTAACAAAAGGTTGCGTATCTCTGCTCTATAATAATAATGACATTATCTTTGCACTCTATGTATATATTATAACTTGTAAGTTTTAACACCGTCCGCTAACCTTCATTAAATCCTTGATATGAAATCTTCCTAACGGAGTGCCTTCTATTCGTTTCCCGAATTCTCCTGACGAGAGACTGATCTCACTACCGAATCTTGATCGTTCCTTACATCTCCCGACGTTCTATTTATATTATTTATATTTGATATCCCCTTATTATTATTGCATCGGGCGCATTCAAATTTTGTCACGCCCTCCGCACGACACCCGAAACAGATTTTACCCCTTATTTGCCGGCATGTGGTGAAGTGATGACCTACTTCCTCACATTTCAAACATCTAATTTCGTTCACAATTCTACTCTGTCCGGAGAAGTTATATCCCCCGCGCCCACGATTCATGTTTCCGCGCCCTCTACCTGATGTTTGGAATCTATTATTGTTAAACGGCATATCATTTGTATTGCGCTGGTCATTCCTAGGAAAGTCATTATAGCGCTTATTTTGATTATAGTTATTCTTTTCTATAACCGTCGCGACCATCGGTTTCTTATAATTTCCGCGATATACTTCTTTAATTGGGTTAGCTTCCTCTTTATTTATGTATTGCTCAAAGTTTTTCGCATACTTTACGAGCTCTTCGACAGTAGTCAGAATTTGTGCGCCTAATATGGGCTTATAACGATCGGCAACATTTATTTTTAGTATTTCTAATAAAATTGTATCTTTTATTGGTTCACGCAATAGTGCGTTGAAACCTCTAACTTCGGTCATATACTCTTCTATGCTCTGTTGGGGCTTTTGTTTAAGATTTCTTATGTGACTATCCATTTTAATTTGGTAATTCAAAGCTTCAAAACGCTCGATTAACTTCCTCTTTAACTCGGACCATGTCAACTGATCGGTTCTCATTGAACGAAACCATTTCAATGCGGGTCCAGTCAATAGTTCGGTAAATGATTCTACTAATGTATTTCCGCTAACGCGTCGAGACCTCAATCTATCCTCGCACGTCTCAATGAAATCCAATACTGATCCTTCCCCGGTAAATTTGATTCCCCAACGAAACACATCATTTATATTTCCCGCAGTCGGTGGCACATATGCACCTTCCTGCTTTATTATTTTATTTGTATTATTTTCATTTAAAGCGATATTATTATTATTTATCGTTGCCTCCTTCAACTGTTCTTCTAAATTTTTTATTATATTAGCCATATTCTCTCTTTCCTTATCTATGAAAGCCTGATCAGCTGCTTGCTCTGCTAATCTATTAAACTCATATAAGGAATTATGCGGACTAACATCTCTATCGAACATGCTCCTAATACGGCCCTGCTCAATATCTAATGCTAGTCGACGTCTTTTTGACGTTGATGCGGTATACGACATTATTTATATTATTATTATTTTTCTATTTTGGAAATCTTTTTATTTATTATTATAATATTTTATATTTATTTTGCAATTCACGAGATGATATTATAACAATTTATGCAGACAAGACAGAACATTTATAAAGAAGATTAATAATTATGATTCGCATAAAAATATTAATTCGCACTTTCGCAGAACGGGGTTTACTATTATATCTTATAATCTTATATATCTTATAATCAACCTCTGATATAACGACTTGCTAATATTGCAAATATTTAACAAGATAACATCAAAACATTCAAGATGATCTGTGCGATGGTATCACCGTAACACAGAAAAACAATATTATATTATTTGCTAGATAGTAATTACAACTTAACATTTATCATATATGTGGTGCGACCTTATTGTCAACACTCAAAAAACAAACAAGCAAACAATAAAATATTCGCGAGTGAAATTTCAAATTCCTCGCCAAAACTCACAAAAAGAACCAATATATACATGTATTAACATCCAATGATATTATCATCCAATGATAGTATCTATATATTTATTAGCCTCACCGATGAACGAACGATATTTATTCAAAAGTATTAATTATTACTATGTTTATGTTCTACTAAGTAGTTCCCGTTCACTTTAAAATGTTTTAATCAGGCCCCGCGTTGGGTCGGCATTTTGTAGCGTTTTGATTTTTACTTATTTTTGTTTATTTATTATTTAATATAATCCTATTTACTTTTAACTTAATTTGTATAATGTACGATGTAAGATGACAATATCTCGCAATGATCATGATTGGCCACACTTTGGGCAAGCCATTTTGTAGCGATATTTTTTAATATATTTATTAATATTATTAATATTAAAATTAATATATTTATTAATATTATTAACACTAACATTAATTAATATTATTCAATAATAATAATATTTAGCAATATTTGTTACTTAAACGTGCGCGACGTATCATCAGCGATAAGCGCTTGATGAAGAAGATTGAACGGAGAAGTGACTAGAAAGAAGAGGATGATGCTAATATATGTATAAAGATACTCAAAGTATGCAGAGAATAGAGATTTTAATTCAATAGCCCTGTTTCCTCTTGTACGTGCTCCTTCATATATGAAATTCTCCTGTCCTGACTAAAATGTATTCTCCAAAAGAAGAAGAAGAATAATAATGAGTATTCTATGTGTCTAGACCAATTTGTTAGATCCTTATGCACTTGGTTTTAGATAGTTTGAATCAATTTGAGGTTTATAAGTTAAGATCGGCTTGTGACCTACACTTTTAAGATCTCGTCTCGATGAGAAATATTGATTTTTTGATGTTCTATGACACAATTCCTATCTAGGGGATTATCAAAGGTGTTCTATAGTTAGATACTTCCAGATCAATGTATGCTAATAGTTTTAAGTCACTTTCTCAATATCGATTGACGATTGCTCCAATCAGCTGGGATTTTTTTATAATGTCCTTATAAGTACGCTGTTGATCATTACTGAATATCGGACTTTGTTTGATTTGTCGCTGCACTATTTATCACACTGACGGATGCTACAGTCTTCTGTCAGTGCGTCGTGAACTCAGGAGTTATTTTTCTTATATATTTATTGGATTACGAGATAAATTTATACTAAGGCGCCAATCTCGCGTATCCCTTTACTGCGTTCGTCCATCCTTTAGTGCTGCATCTGATCTATCGAATCAATTTCTACTTATGATTTAGCTCAGTCTATTTGTATTCTCAGGTATGGTATTCTTTTGATTAAAAAATATGAACACTTTTTCCGGCAAAATATTCGATATATTGTAAAATAAAATTTTTAGTTGATACAATTCATTTACATATATTATGGCTCTCTTTGTAGCTTTGCATTAAATAACAATAACAGGATAATATGACAATACGCAATATAGCACAAAAAAAACAACTTATCATATCCTAAATTAATTGGTATGTAGAGTGAATTACGACATACATATATACATTTTTTCTTAGTTTATCGCTACGCTGGTTCACGGACTTTGTCTCACGTGAAACCAGGCAGTTTCAAGTATCTCAATCAATGAGGCTTCGTCTTTTATTGACGGCCTGCAGTCCCAATCAAGTACTGGCCTTATAAAAAAAGGTTCACGCTAACAATGTAGTAGCGGCAGTACGAAAAGCAGATGGTATTGGCTTTCTATTTCAATTATAGCGCGAAACAGTCTAAGACGCATTTGTTATTCATACTTATAACACATACATATTTGCTTAAAATATTAAAAAAAACTATCAACAATAACAAGTTTTATAGTATGGCCAGCTTCGGCAGTTATAACGCACGGATATACTGCAATTATAATAATTTGAACAATCTTACTTGTATTAAGCAGCCATCCAATCCAATATCACATACCTTACACTAATTTAACACCTTTATACACTTCTTAATAACTAACACATAACAACAACAAACTGTTTTTTAAATTTTTGACAGCTGCATCGTAGGGATGTCGGCCGTCTCGTACGATTGTTTTCGCCCCGTTCTGTTGAAAGATGTAATTGATTTGAAGTTGTCTTTGTGATTTGAAATCTATTGCGAATGTCTGTCTTGGTTCATTTATATGATCTCCTCGTGAATGTTTATATAAAAAGAATATCTTTAATTTTTCTTCTATCTTGCTACTGTTTGATTCTGCATGCTTATGTTTTCCCGCCAAAATTTGATGTACATGGCGTCTATATAAATGTGTTTTTTACTGTTATTAAGTCGATCTTTCGTCGAATCTTAGCACTGGTTAATATTGTTGCTTTCCCGCCAAATAATTGATGTACGTGGCGTCGCTTATAGAGGGTTTTTACTGTTTTTACGTCGATTTCTCGTCGAATTTTTAGCACTGTTTAATTTTGTTGGCTTTCCCGCCAAATATTTGATGTACCGCTTCTAATAAAATAAATATGTGTTAAAAAAACTTCACTTAGATTCTACATGATTTTTTATGGGAATGTGGACAGCATTTCTGCCCACATTCCCTCGTTTTAACTTGAACTTTTACATTTTCCGGCACTTTTTCGACGTTTGGGTGACGAGGTTATTACGCGGTGGATCTCCTGGTAAACTGAATTGATTTTGGCATTGCCCACCGCCTTTTTATACCCTTCAAAATACGGCAATTTCTCCATTTTTAGATGTGCTTTTCACCCCCTTCCTATGCAAAATAACGCGGCCATCATGCTTTTTCTGTCTGGTTACCAACTATCGTTTTTCCGCATTGGGGTTCCGTACCATTTCGTGCACATCGAGCTATTTTTGCACTCTTATTTCTTTAATTCACTCATTTGAGCTGATTTCCTTATTTTTCCCTTATAATCTGTATCCCCAGCATCTAATTTCTGCATATATATTAATTTTACGTTGCCTCTTCGCGGCGCTATGAGCTTCTAAAGGTACGTGTATATTTTTCCAAAAAGTATGTCTATTTCATTAACTATTACGGCTATTATTATTCATTTTTTTTCTACTATAATCCTATATGGTTTTTATAAAAAGTTATTCGGCGTTAGTAGGTTTTTCAGTGACCCATTTTGAAAACAATTCTTTACATCGAAATTACTCATCCGTTTCCTTTAAAAATATGTCACCTATGACCTTTTTAACTGGCTTCTTCGTTCTGTATACTCTAATATTTGTATTATCGTCGGTTTTTTTAGATATGGCTTTCCCTCCAAAACTTCCCGCCAAATATGCATATGACGCTCCTTGAGACGCTCGTCTGTTTTTTTGTTAGTGGTCCACCTTAAAATTTCCTTTATTTCTGAACTACAGCGCCTCTAGTGATAAAAATTTGTACGATATTCCGACTCTATTTGATGTCAAAACATGGCAACATTTTCTTGCCGTGGTTAATTCGGATTTATTTTTCCGTCAAATCGTCATTTATTCAGTTTCAAACATTAAATTCTCCCTGTAAACTATCGTACAGAATATATGCTCTGCTTCATAAAATAGCTTATTTCATTGGCTTTATTCTAGTAGGTCTATCTACTGTGTGTTCTATCTATATCGGCTGTAATTAGCATTATCGTCTATAGTGGCGATTTTTCTTGTTAAAAGTACGACAATTTAATCATACATTGAACTGTCACTTCGAGGTCGGCTGCGAATTCGTTCCCGGCGATATTTAAATCTATTGCTAACTATTTATTCTGTTTTCAGGTTCTACTTTCGTTTCAGAAGATAGTGCTTATTCTATACTACGTCTATAGTGCGTGTCGTCGCTGAAATCTTTCTAAATATCCTGTGTTTCTATCATGCATCTTTTGAAGACCCATTTTTGTATGTGATTTCGGCGTTTCTTTAATCATCGATTTTTCCTTTATTTTTCTCTAAAGCCTATTTAGTTTTATTTTATTTAGTGGTTTATTGCTATTACGCTTCATTTTTAACGAATATATAAACGTTTCATTGTTTTATTGAGTTTTAATCTTATTTTAATATATTTTTGTATTCCCTGTCAACGTCGGTAAAATTTATTTTACAGTTTATCTACTTATCGACTGGTAACATTTCTCGCGTATGCCGCTAGATGTCGCTACACGTTTTGAAATTGATTTAAATTTTGGGATCATGAATGAATCGACTAATTACTACTTTTACGCTTTGAAGACCATTCACCTTGCCTTCCCGTTGCTGCGTATAGATGGCAATAGGTGTGCTTACATGGCTTTGGTTTGGTTTAGATATTAAGTATTTTATTTGACAGGAGGCGTTCGATTTTATATCATTACAATACCCCCTCCCCAGATCGTTGCTCGCCCTCGAGGAACCACGTGACTTCATCATACGTGTAGTCAACCAGTTCTTACTTTAGCTCTTGGTTATAAAAATTATTTTTTATCGCTTCATGTCGCTCTCTTATTATTTCTTATCTCCCATTTTGTACTATATTATTTCATTTGATATTATGTCTATTGATGTGTCATCATATTTATAAATCCCCCTTATATTATCCTCATTATATTTATTTAGATTATGTATTCATTCTTTTTTTTTTTTATTACATCTCCTCATTCAGGTTATATCCTATATTTATCTCCAGCTTTCATCATATTATGTTATACTTTAAATTCAACGCATCGTATTATACTTTGTGTTCATCATATTATATTATATTTGAGTTCGTTATGTTATGTTCTGTGGTATAATTGATCTACTTGTATTCAATAACATTCTAATTTGATTATTTTTAGAGCAACCACTGCTTTATTCCCTTAAAAAAAAATATAAATTCTCAGTATCATATATTAATAATATTGATATACGTATGATAATAATCCAACTTTCAATCTCTCTCCTTCACTTCAATGTGCACCTGCTCAACAGAATTACTTCCGAGTCCTCGATCACATCTCCGCCTACTTGTTTCATCTCTCTCGCTATATTATCAATAATATAGTTATATATAAATACTACTTCCTTCCGTTGAAAAGTCTAAATTAATTTCATTTCTTTCTCCGAATCACGCGTGCGCTAACCGATGAATTTTTAAATCCTTACACGGGCGTCACCTGAAACTTTATTCTGTCTAACTCACTAACTATGTTGAATATGCGAATGCCATGGCGAGTCTCTTGGGTACTATAATTAAATATTCGCCCTAGGCCACTGACCTGAGTACTCGACCTTGACGTACAAACCAAAGTTCGTACCTAAGCATGGGATATATCATATTTTTAAAAAAAAATATTATAACTGGTATGAATTTTCACGCCGAACTTACACCGTCTGTATAGCTAAATTATGGGTAACCTAACGTATGTATACTAAACTGGACTATTGCTGTGCATTTACTGATATCAGATTTTTTTTTATGTTGAAGCTACTTCTCATGTAATAAGTCAGAATCCGGGATGTTCTCTTATCCTTTTAAGACACTATCTTTCATCCATTCCCTTTCATGTGTCTTCTTCATACATCTTCATACCAAAATTACAACCCGTCATCGTCTCCATCTCATGTTAGATATTTTTAAAGTTAAAATTGCGTCTTCATACTTCGCCTCATTCTTTTGGAACGTTACTGTATATCTCCTCCAATATTTAAACTAATTTAGAAACTTCTATATATTTATTTCAACTTCTCAACTAAATATTATAGATAATAATTATTATATCTCCTATCTTCAAAAACCCCCGTCCCAATCTACACGAGTTCGTGAAAGGACCCATATCAGCCTATAATCTAATAATATCTCCCTATCTAGCAGCCCTGGGGAAAATGCCAACGCACTCAACTCGTTGCATTATTTTGGAACCCTGCGCTTCGGATTATTGGACGAACCTATTTAAACCGTCACCAGGCATTCCGGAGCGTCATGAATCACTCCTATTATAAACTCCTAACAAAAAAAAACATCCGTCCTAGCCCTGCAGTCCTATGGCTTGTTCGCCGACATGTCAGTCTTCAGACCCACCGAAAAATCATCATTATCAACCCAAGATCATTTACTGCCACATCGTTGTTATCTTTATATATCGTTATCCTCCCTACAAATCGATAACCGTACGTATGTTATATGACATACGTATCTATATTATGGTATAAGGTTTAGCTCCCTAATACTTATTAAACATATATTTGTTATCCTCCATATACATTGATAACCGGACATGTACTATATGGCACACGTTATTATATTTTTATCATAATATTTGTCTCTATTATATTTCCATATTTAACTACTCTAAAATATCTTGATAACAAAAAAAAATATATTTATATCTTGTCGCGGGTTTATACCACACAAGACTTCATTATTATAAAATTTTACCACAGAACATATTTTCATCCTCATTATTTTACGGTATTTAATCAACGTTATTCCGTATATGGTTATTTATTATTATTATATTATTAAAATACCCTTTAGGTTTAACTATTATTGTCGTTAACCTCCGGTTTCGTTGACTTCGACTACGTGATGTCTATCTTTAATTTATTTATTTATATATTTATTATGTAGTGAGACATGTTGTCCACTATTATTTATATTATAATATTTTTAAATTTCTCTCTCTACTGATATTTTGATTAGCGGATGTTGCCAACTCCCTCTGTCATATAGTATATGTATGTATATATATATATATTTTTATATACATACATATATATTTAATTATGTGTAACTACTTTAAACTAATTATCTTCTTGTCCTATGAAATGTCAACGCCTTGCTTAAAAGCAAATTTTTAATGACGACTCAAAAAGTTAAAACGTTTCAGTACAGTGTAAGTAAGGTTTGTGGAACAATGGAGTTGGTAGTTGAGGAATGTGAGTAGGATTGGTGGTTGAGGATTATGAATAGGATGCGGGTCAGGATGGAATGAATATTGTTACAAGGTACTGATAGGTAGTAATTAAATGGTATGTTTACTATAATATAATTCATTGACTATTCATATAATACAAGCAAACTACTTATGGTTATGTCCCTTAAAAGAACATCATAATAAATTATTAATCGTCAGTCACTATTAGTAGCGCTGAATAAAAATAGGCATTTAAAAATATATTTTAACAAAAGGTTGCGTATCTCTGCTCTATAATAATAATGACATTATCTTTGCACTCTATGTATATATTATAACTTGTAAGTTTTAACACCGTCCGCTAACCTTCATTAAATCCTTGATATGAAATCTTCCTAACGGAGTGCCTTCTATTCGTTTCCCGAATTCTCCTGACGAGAGACTGATCTCACTACCGAATCTTGATCGTTCCTTACATCTCCCGACGTTCTATTTATATTATTTATATTTGATATCCCCTTATTATTATTGCATCGGGCGCATTCAAATTTTGTCACGCCCTCCGCACGACACCCGAAACAGATTTTACCCCTTATTTGCCGGCATGTGGTGAAGTGATGACCTACTTCCTCACATTTCAAACATCTAATTTCGTTCACAATTCTACTCTGTCCGGAGAAGTTATATCCCCCGCGCCCACGATTCATGTTTCCGCGCCCTCTACCTGATGTTTGGAATCTATTATTGTTAAACGGCATATCATTTGTATTGCGCTGGTCATTCCTAGGAAAGTCATTATAGCGCTTATTTTGATTATAGTTATTCTTTTCTATAACCGTCGCGACCATCGGTTTCTTATAATTTCCGCGATATACTTCTTTAATTGGGTTAGCTTCCTCTTTATTTATGTATTGCTCAAAGTTTTTCGCATACTTTACGAGCTCTTCGACAGTAGTCAGAATTTGTGCGCCTAATATGGGCTTATAACGATCGGCAACATTTATTTTTAGTATTTCTAATAAAATTGTATCTTTTATTGGTTCACGCAATAGTGCGTTGAAACCTCTAACTTCGGTCATATACTCTTCTATGCTCTGTTGGGGCTTTTGTTTAAGATTTCTTATGTGACTATCCATTTTAATTTGGTAATTCAAAGCTTCAAAACGCTCGATTAACTTCCTCTTTAACTCGGACCATGTCAACTGATCGGTTCTCATTGAACGAAACCATTTCAATGCGGGTCCAGTCAATAGTTCGGTAAATGATTCTACTAATGTATTTCCGCTAACGCGTCGAGACCTCAATCTATCCTCGCACGTCTCAATGAAATCCAATACTGATCCTTCCCCGGTAAATTTGATTCCCCAACGAAACACATCATTTATATTTCCCGCAGTCGGTGGCACATATGCACCTTCCTGCTTTATTATTTTATTTGTATTATTTTCATTTAAAGCGATATTATTATTATTTATCGTTGCCTCCTTCAACTGTTCTTCTAAATTTTTTATTATATTAGCCATATTCTCTCTTTCCTTATCTATGAAAGCCTGATCAGCTGCTTGCTCTGCTAATCTATTAAACTCATATAAGGAATTATGCGGACTAACATCTCTATCGAACATGCTCCTAATACGGCCCTGCTCAATATCTAATGCTAGTCGACGTCTTTTTGACGTTGATGCGGTATACGACATTATTTATATTATTATTATTTTTCTATTTTGGAAATCTTTTTATTTATTATTATAATATTTTATATTTATTTTGCAATTCACGAGATGATATTATAACAATTTATGCAGACAAGACAGAACATTTATAAAGAAGATTAATAATTATGATTCGCATAAAAATATTAATTCGCACTTTCGCAGAACGGGGTTTACTATTATATCTTATAATCTTATATATCTTATAATCAACCTCTGATATAACGACTTGCTAATATTGCAAATATTTAACAAGATAACATCAAAACATTCAAGATGATCTGTGCGATGGTATCACCGTAACACAGAAAAACAATATTATATTATTTGCTAGATAGTAATTACAACTTAACATTTATCATATATGTGGTGCGACCTTATTGTCAACACTCAAAAAACAAGCAAGCAAACAATAAAATATTCGCGAGTGAAATTTCAAATTCCTCGCCAAAACTCACAAAAAGAACCAATATATACATGTATTAACATCCAATGATATTATCATCCAATGATAGTATCTATATATTTATTAGCCTCACCGATGAACGAACGATATTTATTCAAAAGTATTAATTATTACTATGTTTATGTTCTACTAAGTAGTTCCCGTTCACTTTAAAATGTTTTAATCAGGCCCCGCGTTGGGTCGGCATTTTGTAGCGTTTTGATTTTTACTTATTTTTGTTTATTTATTATTTAATATAATCCTATTTACTTTTAACTTAATTTGTATAATGTACGATGTAAGATGACAATATCTCGCAATGATCATGATTGGCCACACTTTGGGCAAGCCATTTTGTAGCGATATTTTTTAATATATTTATTAATATTATTAATATTAAAATTAATATATTTATTAATATTATTAACACTAACATTAATTAATATTATTCAATAATAATAATATTTAGCAATATTTGTTACTTAAACGTGCGCGACGTATCATCAGCGATAAGCGCTTGATGAAGAAGATTGAACGGAGAAGTGACTAGAAAGAAGAGGATGATGCTAATATATGTATAAAGATACTCAAAGTATGCAGAGAATAGAGATTTTAATTCAATAGCCCTGTTTCCTCTTGTACGTGCTCCTTCATATATGAAATTCTCCTGTCCTGACTAAAATGTATTCTCCAAAAGAAGAAGAAGAATAATAATGAGTATTCTATGTGTCTAGACCAATTTGTTAGATCCTTATGCACTTGGTTTTAGATAGTTTGAATCAATTTGAGGTTTATAAGTTAAGATCGGCTTGTGACCTACACTTTTAAGATCTCGTCTCGATGAGAAATATTGATTTTTTGATGTTCTATGACACAATTCCTATCTAGGGGATTATCAAAGGTGTTCTATAGTTAGATACTTCCAGATCAATGTATGCTAATAGTTTTAAGTCACTTTCTCAATATCGATTGACGATTGCTCCAATCAGCTGGGATTTTTTTATAATGTCCTTATAAGTACGCTGTTGATCATTACTGAATATCGGACTTTGTTTGATTTGTCGCTGCACTATTTATCACACTGACGGATGCTACAGTCTTCTGTCAGTGCGTCGTGAACTCAGGAGTTATTTTTCTTATATATTTATTGGATTACGAGATAAATTTATACTAAGGCGCCAATCTCGCGTATCCCTTTACTGCGTTCGTCCATCCTTTAGTATATCGTTCGTCCATCATTCATATTGTTAGAAATACCCTTCAAACTATTGTAGGTACATCATGACAATAGTTTCCTAGCTTTATTCAGCAAGAAATTAGCTTGCCGGGATTCAAACCGATAATTAATTAAACTCGGTTTTATAATACCTCTGTATATTTCAAACGGATTAAAGCGAAATGCAAATTTAATGTTCCGCAAATGCACAGTGTATAACGCAACAAATTACCTAATGATTTCGCTGACGGAGGTCGAGTTAATACCCTCAAAACGAGCATTAGGCTGCAGTAAGCAGATTACCGTTCAAACTTGTTGACGTACAAGTACTGATTTGCCGAGTTGCACGGGAGCGCGCGCTTCTACTAGCGTAAATCTTTTAATACCCAAACTAGTGGAGTTTTCTAATTGCGAATTAGACGCGAGTAGATTGGCGGTATATTATCTTTGATTGGTTTTCAGGCTTATGTACTGCTTAACGTATATAATGTTTAGACCACTACTTACGATATCGACGTACTTAGGAATGTTTTGTTCGATTCGTCTAATATCGTTTCGCCTACACTTGCTTGAGATGCACGGAGAAGGGTAAGGTTTTCCTAAATAAAATCATGAATAATACCACCCACAACTCATACCTCGTGGGAAACCTGTCATTTTTCGTCCCACCTCGAATGATAAAAGCTCCTCGAGCATTCAAATTGCAACGCGCAAATACTAATTATGCACAAAATGCCCGAATATATCGTCTTATTACCTTATATAATACTGTTTCAACGTATATACTATAATTCATTCAATAAATCTGCTTATGTAATAGAATTATATAGAACGATAGACAATGCACACATATTTTTATATATAATTTTATTTTATTGATAATTTAATTTGTTTATATTTGTTGTATGTATTTATTTATTTATGTATGTATTAATAAATGTATTTTATTGGTATATGTATTTATAAATGTATGCATATATTTAGGTAGGTATAAAATACAGACCCGTCCCCTTTCAATTCCCAATCCTCCTGAGTCTTCACTTTTATATAACTTAAATTAATTAAATTCAATAGGAATCGCCTAACATTTATGGTAAAACGTTGAAATATAAAAAGGCCTTATATTTATTGTTAAGATCATACATGTAAAATTGTTTGAAGCAACGCTGTATGTTTTCTGATATAAATAAATAATATATATTAAATAATAAATATGCTGATATAAATAAATAAATAAACGAATAGAAAAAATTGCTGTGGTCATATTCCAAAGCGTAGCGCATCGTAGCACATCGTAGCATAGCGTAGCACTTTGCGAAGGTCCGCTCTGCCATATTCACTAGATGGTTAATACTCGCTAACGGAGATCATAAGATGTAGAGAGGAGCCAATTAGCGGAATTAAATGCGTCGGGATAGATTGCGGTATGATAGAGGAGCAGAGTGGAGAGCAAAAGCTCTACGGCCGACCGGGCGGCAGGGTAAGCCTCGCTGAATGTCGGATGCCTCTTTCCGTCCGGCCTCTGAGAGGATTATATCAAAGAGGGTAGTCGGCGCAGCGGCGCTCTCTCCGTCGCTCCCGTAATAATCTATAAGGTCTTAGTTTAAGGAGATTCAGTATTATAGCGTATCATTCGCAATTAGAGTGGTTGCTGATCATTGTAAATAGTTTAACCCTATGTAAACGGTTGCTGTATCAAATATGTAGTATATATGTTTAATTTATAAACAAATAGGGGATTATAATTGTTGATTTTTGAAAAGCTGGGTTTTAATTTATTTAAAATATTTAATATAAATTTGAATATTTGACCCACAAAGACTGATCAAAGTAGGATTTCTCATTGCCAATATGGAAAAGAGCTGGAGGTTTTGAACGGTTGATCTTCGCTCCTTAATAAGGAATTTACTCTCTACTAGCATTATATCGTTTCATAGATCATATCTTCATCTATAAGCAGGCCGTTGTCAAAATAATGCTTCAATTTCAATTTGTTGTCTGTGATCTGTGAATTTATGACCTGTTATTATTTCGAAGCGCTAGCACATATTCAAAATAACATTGCATCGAATTCTTGTTTGTATTTATAACAATATTTTTTTTTCAATTTTTCCTCAAAAATCATCTTGGACATCAGGCAGTAGAAGAGACCATCGCTTACCAAAATAGCCGAGGTGCTAGGAGCCAAGACGTGCGAGAAGTGAAGATGGTAAAGCAAGCAACGGCGAGAGGTGTGCGAGGAGCCATTGCGTACGAGAAATGGAAAACACGAAAACACGCGCCCCCACCACGCGGCCTAGCCAATAACCGCGCCCCCACCACGCGGCCAAGCGACCCCCGGCGACTTCCAGCGCGCGGCCCGGCGATCGACAGCGTAGGTGTGAATGACCCACCGCCTAGGAAAGCAACTATACCACGATATAGAAAATGCAACGGAAGGCGCTGCAAGACGATCATTTAAAAAAATGGCATCAGTTTTGTGAAGGCTTCGTTTCCCTGTTGAAGCGGTCTGATAGCGTAAGGCTTTATGCAGCTTGGGCCATAAAATCCACTGTGTTTCCTGGTCGGTCCAACTTACGATTCAGCTCATATTCAGCTCCCGGCGCTACTGAACGGTGTATGCACCTTGCGGTGTCAGGCAATCGGTTGTGCACTCTGACTAATTACTGAAGGAGTGTGAAGACAATGGAAATATACTGTTTCCTAAGCAGTGGGGGTGGATGTTGACCTGTTGTCAACGACTTTTGAAATGACCGATTAGCTACCTGATCCTGAATTCAAATCCGGGAGAAAGATGCCAATGGTTTTCAAACTGATAGATAGATACAATAGATTCAAACTGAATCAACGCTGAATATATGGCAGGTAGAGGTCGCGCAAGCGACTTCGGATTCGTAACCAGTCGGGAGGTTGGAGGTATCCTGACGGTTAATTCCAGACGGAGATAGTATGCTTCCAAAACTGGTAGACAAGGGGCGAGTCTGCCCGCTGGGTACATTTCCCGTTGCCTCGCAGTAAGGCGTTGGCCTCTGTCGGCATGTAAGTTTAGCTAGACGTTAGATTTGTATTGACTTTAAGTCATCTACGCTCACCTCACGGGCGATCACTATCATTAAAACATCCTAAGGTGACGGGCTCGCCCGTTTTAGTTGACAGCCCAAGTCGTTAAAGCGGTCTCTGATGATCTGCTCGACGAGCTATCGCGGGGACCTCAGACACCACTATCGGAGTCTTCGGTGAACTTTGCTGTGACAGAACACGCGAACGCTGTGTATGAGAACAGACTACTACAGATAGCGGTAGATCAGGAAAAGCTCGATCCGACATGCTAGGCAAAGTGGCGGCGCAACCTCTGATCGGCGTCGGTGCACCCTCTTTCCACCAAGGGTGGTATTCAGATTTCGTGGCCCTAGAGTGCGCAGATATATTGTGCTTTATAAACTTTCGCGTATAGCAATGAAACATAACTTTTTACTTACATACTATACAATATACAAAGAAACCGACTCCCCGCTCTAAACAAAAGACAGAATTAAATTAGTAGGAGAACAAGTCATGTCCTCAAGCAGTACGCGAGCAATACTTACTGCTACGTGGCCTCTTAAGTATGGGACTCACGCGAGCAATTTATATTCATACCCTCGTGGAGGGGCGAAAACAGTAAAAAACATACGTTTTGTTTGCGGGCAATATAACTGAGTGCCTGTGAGAAGTCATTCGGCTAGTGGTAAGTCTGCTGGTTTATTTTGTGCATGGTTCTGTGAACCCGGACGATGCGCATGCATTTTCTAATGGAATACAACACAATTTCGGGGAATATTGTGAGGTCAAGGAATAATTTCATTTATTCTATTGAAACTTACAACAGCATTAACAAGACATAAAATAACAATATTAATATTTTTAAAATTAATGCCAGCAAAGTATTTTTTTATTTTTCTTCTTCTTACTAGACCCTGTCTCATTTACTGGTCGGCCTTCCTTGTATTATCCTTCACTGAGCATGATCTTATGCTGTGTCGGCATCGAGTTGAGCTTCTTTCAGGTCTTTTTTGACCGTCGTCAACCAGGTAGTAAGTGGTTTTCCTCGAACACGTTTCGTCGTTGGCAGGTATAGGGCAAGTTTCACCATGTGATCACCTGGGCGTCGCTGGACGTGACCGTACCGCAGTAAGCGTCTTTCTTTGAATTTGTAAATTATCGGAGCGACTTTAAAACTTGCCCTTAAGTACTCATTTCGGTTTTTGTCTAATAGTGTGACACCCGCTGACCAGCGTAGCATGCGCATTACTGTTGTATGTAGTTTATTAAGATGTTGTTTGTTAGTAGCCCAACATTCTGATTCATACAAGACAGCAGGTCTAATGACTAATGACAGGTCTAATACATTTGCCATTTGACCTATGTTATATACATATTTATAATAAAAAATCAATCAAAGTTCAAAATATACAAATATATAGCATTATAACAATATTGTACATGGCGTCTAAATTTAAGCAAGTGAATACATTTTTGCTGTGTATGTGAGGGTGTGTTTGTGTGTTTGTGTGTGTGTGTGTGGGTATTTCTAATAAATATGTATAGGTGTGAATATATTGTGTGTTAATTTCATAAAGTTTGGTAGATATGTGTTAATCTATTTCCACTCCTCAAATTTTTGTGAACTGATAATACTTTTATTTGTACTTTGAGTACCTTTTTATTTTGAAATTCATTATTGTAGGTTAATTTTGTTTAGACTGTTTATTAGAAAATTACCAGACACGCTGGTTGTTATGGAGGACAAACATTTTATACATATGGACTATCAATAGTGCCATCAAATAAAATATAATAAAAAGCCAAAAATAAAATAAAAAGTCATATCGGTGAATTATATAAATAAAAACAAAATGTCGGTAATTTAAGTTAAAGCGTATTTAAAAATGTGTTTTTTAAATAAAATCGAATTTAACATCCCATTTCGAACTAGCTTGATAGTAATTTCTGCATTTTATTATTTTGTAATTTTTAGAGTTAAACTGAACTCACAAACCTTGCTTTCACGTTGTCATATTTATTCTTAAACTTATGTACGTCCAGATGATCAATTTAACGATGTATTCGATTCCTAAGGCTCAGGCAAAAACATCAGATTTTATGTAATTCTGTTATTTTACCTTTTTTATGACGGCAATAAAACAGCGAGTACGCTTGGCGATGAGGGCCCGAAGCGATATCGGGTATGACCTCAGCGTAGCGAAAGTGTTATTAGTGTCGGCAGTTCTCATCAGGGGGGCAAAAATCGCGGAAAAAGAGTCCGGGAAAGTTCGGTAAAAACGCGCAGACGAGTGGGAAGTTAAAAATAATGTCGATGCGGCCGTTAGTAGCGTTGTTTTCTCACTCCTCGAAGAACCACTCTCTCCTCTTTCCTCGTTACGTTTTTCTCTTTCGCTTGCCGCCCGTCTACTCGTCCGTTTTGTCGTAATCATGCGCGAGCGCAATGATTATTAAAACTAATAGCACCCGCGTGATTAGAACACTAACTGAAAAAAACCGACTTTCTTTCTCTACTCCTTATAAACTTTTGATACAACGATTATGTTATCACGTAGTAACATGGTAGGAGGTGATAGCAGTAAATCGTACAGTGTTTGCTAGCCATGCGATAAATTATGAATAGTCGAAAGAACTAAGATACGAAAGAACACAATTACGAAAGGACGAATGACAAAACAGTACCTGGTCATATTATAAGGCCTACCGGTACTCATTTACAAATTACAACAATCAAAAACTTTTAAACAGTGCTCACATTTAAGTGTCTGAGTTATTGATTTTTGGAAATTTGTCCAAAAATAAATTTTTCTCTTATTGGCTGAGCAATACGAATCTTTGCGAAGCATACAGGGTAAGTTTTTATGGACCACCATCCTTGAAAAGGGGGAGAATCAGTACGAGCTAGTAAGCAACATTTAATTAACATTTTGTAAAAAACTTTTTAAAAAATCAATTAAAACAAAATAAAATGTGAATAGAAGTTTGACAAGCGTTTATTGTACTGCACCATCTATCAGTAGGTAAAGTATCGCGAATAAACTATATTAGCGAATTGTTTCGTACCGCTAGATAGTGCAGTGCATTCAGCGCTACTTATACTAATTTTCGAAAAATAAAATTTAAAAAATTTCTAAACAAAGATATATATTTTTTTAATTTCCTTTTGTTTACTTTTTTAAACATTTTTTTAAAAAGGTTGCTTGTTTGCTCACACTGATTCACTTCCTTTAATAATGCTAGTCAATTAAAACTCATTCTGTATAACCCTAGATGATATGTTTGTTTGTTTGTTTGAAAAGCTTCATTGCACACACCAAAGAGTACAATGTGGTGGGCCTACTGCCAAGTGGCAATATCTTACGGCCATATCGCCAGGGTTATTGTGACTAAGGGTTTATGTGGGCAAATTGATTCACAAGTAATAAATGAATAACATATGTAATTTTGTGAATAACATATGTAATTTATAAAAATGAATAACATATGTAGTAATAACATATGTACTTTTTTTCTGTGTGTCTTTGTTTTTCTATGCGTACGATAAATTGTGAACGCGTTGTCCAATGTCAAAAATTCTTCAGCCATTAGGTATTAATCGTCAATGGGAAGAAATAATTAGAGGGTTCCTTATCTACGGTAGAAACGGGATCCGCCATACAATCGGGTGTATTTGAAATCACATTTCATACGATCGGGGCAAGTCGGGCATAGGTGCGGAATGAATAGAGTAAGTTAGTTCGGGAAAGTCAGGCGCGGTGTGAGTAGGATAAATCGAGGCAAGTCCGGGCAGTTGCGGACAATATCATTCGTACTTATAAAAAATATCACAGTCTTATAAAATGTCGTAATCTAAAAAAATATCGTACTTTCAGAAAATATCGTTCTTATAAATAGCGTACTTTATAAAGTTTTGTATGTTTTTACATCGTACAGTAAATATAGTACTTTCAGAAAATATCATACTTAAAAGGAATATTTTTCTTTCTTAAATAAAAATACTTTTTATATTATCGTACTTAAAACAACTTATAATAAAAAATATCATTTTTAAAAAAAATATGGCCTTTTTATGTAGTATCGTAATTTCCAAAAATATTGTAATTTTAAACCTGTAGGATTGGTTAAAAATGTAGAAATTTTAAAACAATATCGCGTTTATAAAAAGTTTCGTACTACTAATTTTTAAATAGTACTTCCGGAAATATTGTATCTGCAGAAGATGTCGCACTTTCAGAAGATGTCGCACTTCCAGATAATTTAGTAGTAAACAAAATATATCGTTAAAGAGATCATATTCCTGTCTCTTTTTGGGACTGGATTTTTTTACCGCAGCGGCTTGGCGAGCGAGCTGGGCAGCAGACAGACAGGGACGCATTGCACTGACTCCTGAGTGCATTGTTTGTCTAGTTTTACACATTTACCTAATTTAGTATGCAATATTAGAACAATATTAGAATAAGCTACGTATGCGTTAGTTTAAAATATTTTAAAAAGTAAAATGGCATTTTTGAAATTAAATTTTGCAATGAAAATTAGTTAACTTTGTTACGGCAAAATAGGCCAAAAGACTTTAACTCGAAGACGAAAGAAGGTTAAGGTCAAGATTATATACTTTATATTTACAAATATTAAAAAAAATAAATAATAACTAATTATTAATTTAAAATTTAGATTTGGTGATATGAACGGGGTTTTAATATAATAGTAGTAATGGGATATAATCCTACTTGTATTATTCTCTTGGCAAAAACAGCAAATATAATCCGCTTCTTATAAATAGTGGCTAAAATGAATATATTATTTACATACGTAATAAAATAATTGAATGAATAACAATATACACTAGTAAGCACATATGATTTATTTTTTTAGAATATGAATAGGATAAAATACTCGTGCGTAAATAAGCATGTAACATGATATAATAAATTAAAGAAATGGTTATCGATAACAGACTCGGTCATGACAGACTAACCATACATTAAATATTAGAAATAATCGTTTAATAAAACTTAGGCGTCCACATTATTAACATGTTTTTAAACATGTATGTTGAGTATATTTTAATATTGAACTAACTACCAAAAATTGATTCGTTATATATTATTTTGACAATGAATTGTACTTTTTTTAACTAGGTATTTTTATATTAAATTGTATATTACTTAACATATATTAAATACTAGCTGCGCCCAGCGGTTTCACCCGCGTGGTGATGAAAAATTGTGATAATGATGATAGAAAACCATACATCTTTATAAATTATAGCCTATGTGTTATTCTGATGTGTAAGCTATTATTGTAAAGTTTCATCAAAATCCATTCAGTAGTTTTTGCGTGAAAGAGTAACAAACATCCATACAAACATACAAACTTTCGCGTTCATAATATTAGTAGGATAGCCTATGTGTTATTCTGATGTGTAAGCTATATTATTGTAAAGTTTCATCAAAATCCCTTCAGTAGTTTTTGCGGGAAAGAGTAACAAACATCCATACATACATACAAACTTTCGCGTTTATAATATTAGTAGGATTAATGACTGTTTCTTTATTTTCTCACATATGCCTTTATTTATATTACTTAATCGAATTTTATATTATATTTATTGACGATTATAGATGACATTTTATATATTATATTATCTTTTAAATCTATTATTATTATTATTTATTTATTTATTATTTTTTTTTGAAGATCATATTTTAGGGCAATTTAGTGTTATTAGCTTTTACTAAAACTTGTACAAAATTGATTGTAATATTAGAGTCCTGTCCCCCCTAGAACGGGCTAGTCCCAGTTTGGTGACAGAATCAAATAAGCAAAAGGTTAAGGTTTTGCCATTCGGTTCCTGTTATTTTTGTAAGCAAATCAATGTTTTATTCCTAAATAAATAAATAAATAAAAAATATAATCAATCAAGTTGAAGTTATCAATGTGGTGTCACTCAGACTATAATGGTTATAGAATAGTTATGTATTTACACCTTAAATATCCAGCCGATCACGTAGTCATATCAATCATAAATTCGAATCTAACCATCGTTTTGTTTCGCGCGACTTCAGCATAAAAACTGGAATCTTGTACCCACGTCTAGCGAAATTGATCGGATGACACAGGTTAAATGTGACAAGAGCCATGGCATGGAATGCTCTGTCAAATCGCGATCCACCTCGTCCCCCTTTCACCCCCCTGCAAATGGGGCTCGGGCTGCCCCCCCCCTCTCCTGTCCTATCCAGTGACGTGACGCGGAGAAAGTGCCGATTCGACAGTCGCACAAAAAAGCTACAATCCCCATATAAAACTGTTCCGTGGCGCCATCGCTTCCCGCCCGTTCCGTACCACTGAAGGGTTAGGGATGTGAAATATGCAGTTCCCACATTTTTAATTTTAGTACTTGAGTACATGTTCATGTACTAGGCAAACTGCTCGGTGGCACAGTAGTTATGTTATCTGATATTACATTACAACTTTTCGGGTTCGATTCCCGGTTAGGTCACCATTTTCCGTTGGGATAATGTTAACGGTATGGCATTTAAATTCTGTCTCTCAAATGCAACAACAAGACACACACCTACACACATGTTACACGCACGCATATGTACATATAAAGGATGTAAGATAAGAAATCCGCCCATTGTCAAATTTCAAAATAAGGGTGACAGACAAACAAGCAAACAAATATGTTGCGATTGTTTTACTCTGAACTGGTTACCTGGCTTTTCGTAAGTAACTTATGACATTAGGCACTTATTTGCTAAAAAAAATGCCTAAGTGCTTCTTTGAAAAAAAAAGGGAAATTTTATTTTTAAATTGCTGTCGCAAAAATGAATATCGATGCTAGTAAGAGACACATTTCGAAACAGATAAAATGAAAGATTTAAAAATGAATAATTATGTAGGGTAGTATATTGGTTATTTCAAAATTATTGTTTGTTTGTAAGCCTGTACTCTTTATTGCGAAATGTCACAATAGCCAGGTTCATTATCATACGACAGTCTCTTACCACATACCCTACTATGAAGTGTTAATATGTATGTGTGCGTGTAACATGTGTGTAAGTGTATGTATTGTTATTGCATTCGATCAAGAGAGTTTATCCCAAAAAATATGGTGACCCTACCGGGAGTTGAAGTTGAAACTTACAATGTAAGATCAGACTATCTAATAATGTTACTTTTTAGTTCCTCAAAAATTAATACAATTTGGTTAAAATAGCCATTTTAAATGCACAACCCTAGCAACGCGCGCCAGCGGGAAGCGGAGAAGATTAAGATAAATTGATGTTTATATACTTAGGTAACCCATCGAGATTAGAGGCCACCGACGTCTCTCCCTGTAAAATGCAAAAAGTTTATTGGCGTTTTTAAGCCATCGGATCGTTTTCGTTTCCCTTTTAACATGTCGCCGGGCGTCGCGCTGATGTTGATTAACAGTCTACTTTTTTGCTCTTTGACCGCGTCTGCCATTTGTACGAAGCGAGGGGCTCCAGACTGTTGCATGGAGATCAAGAGGTTGACGAATTGCTCGACGAACGAATGAATAAATGAATTTATTACACAGTTCGTCGTTCGCGGTGTAGCGACCTTACCGATTCGAGAGCAACAAAACGCCTCATGTTTCTATAACTTATTTGCCTTTCTAACGATTAACATTTTAAAGGTATCTACGGCTCTGGTCTCTCTACCTCATCGTCGATTTTTACCACCAGAAGAGGCTGTCGAAATATATGTCTACACGATCACTACGGAGGAGTGAAATTAATGTTATGAAAATTGGTTTATACGTATGAAAAAGTGAATTAATGCTCACGGAGAAAATTTACTGTACTGCATACTAAAAATAAGTCGAAGTCGACTCGGTATGTAGTTTACTATGTTATTAAAACCTCCGCATTGTCTATAGTGAATGTTACTATTCAAAATAACAATGTGACAATGAAAGACTCAGACATAATAAAGATATAAAATACACCAACACATACAACTAGAGTTGTCAACTACAATGGGCGAACCCGTCACCTCAGGAAGTTTTAACGATTAGTCGTTCTATCTCCCTGAAGTGAGCGCAGAAGACTTGGACAAAACAGTCCACCGCCAAGCTCCGCCACATACCCGTAAGAGGTCAACGCCTTAACCGCGAGATAGCCAGGAGTGTTACCCAGCGGGCTTACACTCACGCCCTTACTTCCAATTGCGACCAGATTACTCCAGTCTCTCGATTGGTTACGAGTTCGAGGTCGCTTGCGCGGGCCTCTCCCTTACGAAGCGGTGAAACGGTGTATACCGAATCTTTCGCGGACCACGGCATCCTTTGCCCGGCTGTTCACCCAGGATCGGGTAGCCGATGGTCGTTTCAAGAGCAGTAGCCGTAAGGTCCGCAACCACCCCTGCTCTATAGGAAACAATACTGCTTCCAGACTCCCCCGACTGTTAGTCAGAGTGCACAATCGATTGGCTTACGCTGCACGGTGCGCAGACCGTCCAGGAGCGCCAGAAGATTGACCCCTAGGGGAAACTAGCCCTAAGGCCAGAGTCCTGCCCGGGCTCGCACTTCATGCGTGGAGGCCGCCGGATGGGTGTTGATCCGTGAGTGTGACCAACCCTGAACAGAATGGGTCTTCGTGGCCAATTCAGCAAGGACCCATTAGCTCCCGCGAACACATGTTCAATACCAGAATTTAAATTATATAAGATTTCAGCTTTTAAAATCATTTATAACTTTTTATATAACGAAATTCAGCCCTTGTGAAACTTGACGTCCTATGTCACCATGAATATAATTTATGGTAACTGCAGGTCTTGCGTCTCTACCTCTCCCCATGAGTCGTTATATAGGAGCTTGGTTCACCGCTCTTTGTCATCATCATATCTCCACCGCAGTCCTGCTAGTCCCGGGCACCAGCGCCGACGCCAATAACGAAAACTGTACTACATTTACAAATGAATCGAAATCGACTCAGTAAGTATTTTACTATAATACAAAAACCACTACATTATCTCTATAGGGACTTCCTAATCAAAATAATAATGTAACAATAAAAGACTCGAACATGATGTAAAATAAATTTTATTTTACCAAGCCGTACGTGATATTTATTTGAGTCGTACTACGTAATTACGGATTAACCGAGAAGGTTCGCGAAAGAGCGAGTAGTCGGTAATTAGTTTCGTTATCGTTATGCTAGCTTTGCAGCTTTGTGTTGTAATCGCTATTATAAGCGATCAAAATTTCACGTCGTCGTCGTCGGCTTGAATTGGAGGATAAGGGGGGCGTTGTCAATTTGCATGATCGCTTTTCTTGAAAAGCTGTTACATGATCGCTAATGAAAGCTGAACGCGACTATTTGAACTGAGTGGAAGTTATTTAAATAATAATTATTTGAGTAATCTGTCGAGAATTGCATATATTATTACCAGTTAATTTATTAACTGGCAATTCTCTCAGGCCATGGAAGAAAAGGTTAATAATGTGGTCTTTTACTGTTGAATATTGAAGCTGAATATGCACCTTGATTAACCAACTACTTAAACCCGGACCATTTCGTTAGAATGCATAATGGTTGATATTCCCTGAATCATTCTTATGAAAATATTTTAATAAGGTTGTTAATTCTGGTGGTATTGATTTCATATGATTTTTATGAACACGAATCGCAATATTAGCACAAATATATCAAGATATCAGAAATAGACTCGAAAAGCGAGATAAAAAAAATAAACAATAAACATGGAATTTAGGCGTATAATAACTAATAATTTAAATAGAAAAAAAGCAAATTAGATAAATGTGGTTTAAAATGATTAGGCCCTACATTTAAAAAAAAATATATTTTACATATATATTTAAATGCATGAGCACAACAGAAAATGAAATAACAATTTAGACAATGCTTGTATGCTTTTAAAGTTATATACACATCTGTCTGAGCCCAGGTTACATAACGCATACATTAAACGCAAATGATTACCTTACAATTATTATTGTGCTAAGCAAAGAGCAGCCGAGCCCGCCTTGTTAGGCACCCCTGTGTTAAGGCGAGCTTACTTCGGGAGTCCCACGGTTGTCAAGGAAAGATCTAAGATAACATTTTTAAAATTATTTTAATTTTAATTTATAATCTATATTATTATTTATATTATTATTATTATAGTTATTATTATTATTATTATTATTATTATTTATTCCCTTTTTTAGTATTTTAACCAATTGTCTAAACCGCAGAATAAAATCTACAAAAGCGAATCCCTCTTTTGCGCTATAGAGGTGACTGTCGCATCGTATTCATATGAGTTCCGCTCGTTTCACTGTAAATATTGCTATCCATTATGCAGGTAGGCAGATAGTTTCGTATTGAACGCAACTGAAATGATTGTCTAGTGATTAACGACTTCAGGGGTTCGCAGCAAGCGATTTTCTAACAACGTAATCATACGACTAACACTTTTTAAATAATAAGTTTCATAATTTCCACAAGTTGGCGATTGAACGCTTTCTACATAGGAGACAGAATCTGTGCAATTTGAGGGTATGAATTGGCGTTATAAGCTGTATTGGTCTTAAAAGGCGTAAAAGAAAAATAAAAATAAATTTCAAATTCTTAAAAGTAGCGAATATAAATATGGGATAAAAGTAAAGATTATACGCCATGCACATAATCAACGGGGCGGCTTCTTGCATGCCATTTTTATTATTACATATCAAATAAGCTCATTATAGCCACGTGCACTCTTAGATAAAGAATAATATAGCATTTGCCAAGAATAATATAGCAGGTGCTGCCTTAATCGATTTCCATAATGTCAGATTCCATAACGAGAATTACATAATCGTCATAATCATTTGCAACTATGGGAATAAAATAAGAGTCATTGCACATATCTCAACCCGAGAACTCCCTTCGCTATGCTTCGAAAAAACTTGTAAAACGCTGAGTTGAAAACAGTAGTTTTTATTTTTTCTACTACGATGGCCTCATTATTTAGTCCCTTATTGATTTGCATTTCTAATGTCACAAACTGTTCTCTGCTGCCCGACGTTCGTAATGTAACGTTATAAACTATAGGTCCTTTTTGATGTGACATGTCTCGATTCGGGAGCTAATGGGCCCTTGTTGGGGTGGCCACGAAGACCAATTCTGTTCAGGGTTGGTCACACTCACGGGTCAACACCCATCCGGCGGCCTCCACGCATGAAGTGCGAGCCAAGGCAGGACTCTGGCCTTAGGGCTAGTTTCCCCTAGGAGTCAACCTTCTGGCGCTCCTGGACGGTCTGCGCACCGTGCGGCGTAAGCCAATCGATTGTGCACTCTGACTAACAGTTGGGGGAGTCTGGAAGCAGTACTGTTTCCTATAGAGCGGGGGTGGTTGCGGACCTTACGGCGACTGCTCTTGAAACGACCATCGGCTACCCGATCCTGTGTGAACAGCCGGGCAAAGGATGCCGTGGTCCGCGATAGATTCAGTATACACCGTTTCACCGCTTCATAAGGGAGAGGATCGCGCAAGCGACCTCGAACTCGTAACCAATAGAGAGACTGGAGTAATCTGGTGGCAATTGGAAGTAAGGGCGTGAGTGTAAGCCCGCTGGCTAACACTCCTGGCTATCTCGCTGTTAAGGCGTTGGCCTTTTCGGGCATGTGGCAGAGCTTGACGGTGGACTGTTTTGTCCAAGTCTTCTGCGCTCACTCCAGGGAGATAGAACGACTAATCGTTAAAACTTCCTGAGGTGACGGGTTCGAATGTTGTAGTTGACAACTCTAGTAGTAGGTCCTTGTTGATCGCTGTAAAAGTAGATGTTTTTTTCGACTTTCATGTGAAGCGAAACTTATTCGTTTCAAAAATTATACGATCCCAAAGCGATGAGATTTTTTTTTTCAAAATTTGTGTTTTATTTAACAGATAAGGATTACCAGTACTGCCATAATTTCTATTATGATAAAAACATTCCTATATCGTCATAAAAATAGGCTTTTTATCGCTCTTTAGTTTTCGAAAGAGAAAGATTGAGTAATGTATACATACCTATAAGACCGATTTTTTAATATTGTCATCACATTCGAATAATATTAAACCGCATAGTTATTAAATCGAAGTAGTGCCTACATATCACCGATATATGCATGCGTTTGACAGCAAAGCGTAGGAGTAACCCTTCAAAGACGCTATGCAATACGTCGCCAGAGGATATATGAAACCACAGACGTATTAAACGCGGCTTAAGTCTGATTAATAGAGATAATGCAGCCTGGAGTTAATCCGCCTCTGTCTGCGCGTTTGTAATATTGTCATCCCCTTATCACAAGGTCGGGATTGCCAATTCAAAGATCAAAGGGCTGTGCAATTGCAGTAAGGTAACAAGTATCGGGTCGTGAAATACCCCCTTAGTGGAGGAAAAGGATACGTGTACATCTCAGTTTGTAAGATGAAATTATATGCTAATTAAAGGTGGGCGTTTTAGCTTGTTTTTAAATCAGTTGTGTAAGAAATGAAAAATAAGGTTATATAGTAACAATTCATACGAAATATTTTGTGAATATTCTGAAAATACTACATTACAGCAGGTATTAACAAATTAGGATATTTCAATTCTTTGTGTTCCTTTTAATATATGATGTTATAATTTTTAAGCGTGTTTTACAATTTAATGTTTGAATTATATTAACTTACGTAAGTGAAAGATAAAATAAGTAAAGTAGCGATGCAAAATATAACTAAGCCAAACATCACGATTATATCTTTTCGACTTCCCTCCATTCTCTAATTCCGTCGACGATATTTATTCAGTTTTCAAAATTAAGTAAGACCTCTCTAATCTGTCTGAGGCATGGGCTTCAGGTATTTTATTTCGATAAGTCTCCATGTCTAGTCATTAGTTTTCAATATAATCTGGCTAAATTTAACCCCATAGTCGTCCAAATATTGATATTTGTCAGATAGCCATCCCTTGAACAGCCGCCACTCGTAATATTGGATCACTCTTTGACGAACACTTCACTATCGACCACATATTAAATTCAAAACTTAATGGTGTGGCGACTAAATCGCTTATAAAGTCTCTATTATATAAGAAAATATCTTCGTTTAGATTTTAGGATTATTGATTATTATAATTCCCTAAAATTGTCGAAAAATAAATAGAAAAATTGTAGAAATAATATTAAAAATTTGCAAAACATTTGTGCCAGATTTTGTTTTCAGTTCAAACTGATAAGTTACGTTTCTCTATTTCTATACTAATATTCCATACTAAATACGTGCCACCGTAGGCAACTACAGATTGCTAAACTCACTCTAAATAACTAGAAACCAAACCCCCACCTACGCATCACTTGGAAATTACTCAAAAGCATAGAAACTCTATTTTTAAAGGCAGCTTTGCCCATCTATCATAAGCATAGAAAGATCTATGCATAGATATGACATCCAAATCTATTGCGGTCTTAAGCAAAGAGCTTTTATTAAAGCAGTGCGCTCGTTAAACATTCATGTATTTTTTTATACTCTGACTCATTCTATCTCTGCCACATACAATACCTAGAAAACTATTGCCTGGGCTGGGCGGTCAGAAAAAAACATATTTTCTTTGCCAAACTGAGAAAGCTTTCTATATTTTTTTCGTATTAATGATAATGTATTTTTTGAGTGCCCCGATGAAATTTATAAATAATGTTACATTACAAAATATGACAAATCAAACAGAACTTATAAATCAAAGTATCTTAGTATAAGGAATGAGTATAAGCATTTAGATGTCAGGTGCACCAAGAAGCGACTTTTGACGCATACACCTATGAATGCGAAATGTTGTTGAACCTAATTTTTTATAGATGTCTAAATTCACTAATCATGCTGTGAACGTATCGAACTTGATTTAGTGATGGACACTGTACAGGGGAGCCAATCTTCGATATTTGGTATTATGTTTTATATTAGAGTCAGTAACAAAGCATTTTTAAATTTATTTTCCTAAATATAATATTACTACTGATATTATTTACACTGATTGACACACCGTATCGCCTACCTAACCATAATTAATCATGAAAGTAAAAAAAAACATTTTTTTTTTCGTTTTTTGTTGTTTTTTTGTTTTTTTTATGTGATTTTCAACTTGATTGGATTTTATTGCTTAACTTTTTTGCAGGAAAATATATTTACCCGAAAAAAGGGGTTTCGTAATTATACACGAAAAATGAAGATCATCCACAAGTATTTTTAATTCAGGCATTTTGTATTGAGGAAAATAATCCGAAAGTTGAACATAAATTATGTTTTATGTGCTATGTGCTTTAACGTGCTAAATGAAATAAAGCTTTAGAAGATTTTGAAATCGATTCGATTTTATTAATCAGCAATGGGTACAACAATTTGCTGTTTCAGTTTCTAAATTTAAATCGGGGAATTTCTGTTTCTGGTTTCTGAATTTAAATCAATGGTTACATTTAATACACCATGTGTATTAAATGTAACCATTTATCTTACACTTAAGATATATGGTTACATTTAATACACCATGTGTATTAAATGTAACTATTTATCTTACACTTAAGATATGGATAAAGTGTGAAATGAAACAATGAAACAAATCAACTATTCGTATAGTAAATGTGTGGCAATATTGTAACCTGTACGACGGTGGCCGCACGTCTATCCACGTTTGTCGTTTATTCAAATTGTCCCTCTTCAAGCCGCATACATAAAACAATGTCATTAGAGCGGACAGCTGCTTAATTTTCCCACGATCGGATCCGCCGCGCCGTTTCCTTGCCCCACGATCATCTTGCGGCGACTGCACGTGTTATGTCCTCGCCAGAATTCGATTACGAAAGCTAGTGCTATAGTATGTAAAGCTATAGTATGTAAAGAGCCAACTTCCAAAACCTTTGCAAAGCCAACATCGTTCAATCAAAACATCGAAAAATGCTGTCCGTTTTACTTTTATAAGCAAATCATGTAACTTTTGGGCAACAGGTCTTTCTCCATATTTCAACCCTGCTGAATCTGAAAATGCTGGTTGCCCAGGCGAATTACCGACCGCAAGTGAGATATCCAAGATGGCCGCCAATATGGCGCCGAAATTGCCGCTGTAAATCTCCCCTTTGACATAGGAACGCGTCCAAAATGTCTAGATGTACTATTTTGAGTATGGGGAATTTAAAAATACACTGAAAAAAACATTGGTGCGGTTTTGAAAGATGGCGGTCAAGACGGCGCCAGCACCATATAGCTCGATTTTGTCGTAAAAACGAGTGTGACATGTCTCAATACATGTTTTTAAACATGAGAATTTCAAAAAATAACTTTAAAACAACGTTGATCTAAACTTTAATTCAAATCTTTTCGAAAATATATGTACATTAGCTGAAGAATGAGCTCTGCAGGTTTCCTATAGCTTTAGCTTCGGAGAACAACGAGCTGCGAACAGCAGAGAAGGCTTTATTGGTGAAAGAAAATCGTTAAGGGGATGGTATTCCCAAAATATTTGCCTGTAAACCATAACTCAATTCTCATAATTGATGGGATGGCGTTTGTCTTACCTTTAGGCCGCCCGCATGAAGCTGAGACAGCGCCAATTTCTGGTTTTGACGCCATATTGAGCGCTATCTTGGATATCTACCCTCCGGTTAGCATTTCGATTGGGCAACCGGCATTTTTGGGTTCAACATGCTAGAAAATGGGAGGAAATACATGTTGTTGAAAAGTTATATGATTTGCTTCTAAAAGTTCGTTTTTCATAAAACTTGACTGGACTAATTAAACCGCTTAGAACATGTTAAGACGCCAAGAATACTTATGATTGCAAAAAGGCATGATTTCAGTGAGTTCTAAAATTTATATTATAATAAACTCCTAAATTCCCTGTACATTCATATAAAGATTTTATTTTTTTATATATTAGTTCTATTATATTCCGCGTGCAAGATCAATGTTTAGTCAATCGCGCTCGCGCGAAGCGCTACCAGTGTCAAAGTATCAGGTGTCGAGTGCGAACGTGCGAGTTATTGGGCCCGATTGCCTTTCTTCTTGAACTAAAATCGAAATTTCATGCGACCAAAATAGGCTAATGAATTAGAGCGGAATCTGAAATTAATGATTGTACTTTTTCAGCATAAAACTACCAATCGAATATAAAGCTATGTAAAGTAAGACCGAATGGAATATTTTCAACCTATTTAAATTTATTGTAAGTGCAACAGGTAGTTTTTGTGTGGGGAATGATACGATCGTTGATTTTACAATCCGCTCTAACGCACCGCTCTTTCGCATAAACTATTTTCCGATATTAGGTCACGAAAAAATGCAGTCGAGCCCATTATCTTCATCTTTGTAATGAAACATCGAATTATAGATATTGAGGAAACAGATGAATTCGTATATTGATAACCGTAATTTAGACATATCATTTATTAGAAACATTGTTAAAAGCCTAATAAATGTTAAATCAAGTACCTAGCTCAAGCAGATTGGACATTTATATTCATGTGCTTTTGGAGGACGTTAGTTATGTCTTTGGTAGTCGTCTTGTTTTTGGAAATATGGGGAAAATTGCTACATGTACATTTTTGACGTGACAACGTCTTATAAATCGATGGAGCCTGCTGCACATACGAAAAAACATTACTCATGCGGCGTTACCTAGCTCTGAGGCTTTCCATTTATTATATTTATTATTCAATATAAATGCTGCCATCTACCGGTTGCGACAAGAATTATTTTCTAACCTCAGTCTAAAATAGTACGAATGAAAATCACTAGATTGATTTAAATTCTTGAAATAATTTTATATATACGGAATGTTATTACTGAACGGACAATTTTCTTGTGGGTACAACAAAGTGCAACAAAGTAAGCAACTTTAATAAAAAAAAAAAAAAAAAGTATGAACAGCTATCATTACGATGCGCTATCTAGCGGTTGGTAAAATGTCGTTGATATTGTTTATTTACGACGTATTACCTACCGCTATATGGCGCAGCGTGCTCAAACGCTTCTCAAAGCGTTATTTAACAGTTTGAGATTTCAAACTTTCAAATTAAAAAAACATTAAACTTTAAACAATAAACAATAATACAATTATACTGCTATAAAATAATACATTTACATGTTGTAGTCAAATCGGTGAGTATAAAAGCATATATTTTTGGGTGTTTGTAATAAACAATATCAGAATATTAAATGAAACTGCTTCAAATGCAACCATTCCATCAGTATTTTCTTATGACGTTTTCACGTTCAACTATCGTCAGTAAACCGACTTTACAGACAACCGATTTTGTCGTTTAAGTTTAGATTTTAACAGTGTAAAAATATACTTAGAAATGACACTACGCTTCGACACTGCAAGTATGACAACTATATCCTTGATTCACTCTAGTCTGCTAAAACACTCTAAGAATTGACCTAAGTATCGAATAAGAACTGTACTGAGAAATCTACCAAATATCGTCAGACGCTTTACGGTTCGAAGTGCATCATTCAACTTCTCCACCTGGGTATCGTGGCCTCCATATATAAGCCGTCCGCGATGCCCCTGCAGGCAGCCAAATTATAGTCAAATAACCCAAATTCAACATAGTAGATTTCAACCGCTAGACAGAGCTCTTCAGGACAGCAGCGTTGCCTGCGCGATAACCATTATTACAACATATTACATCCAATAAATATATTAATATAGCAAATCAACAAACTATTTATTATATCTCCATAAGTTACCTCAATATAAAATATCAATAAAATTATGGTAAGTAAATATAAAGTAAACAAACAAAGTGCCTAGTAGTGTTCGTAATTATACAGCCAAATAGGCTTTCGTCCGCGCGAACGTGTGAGGCCATCAGCGAGGGAGGCGCTTGACAAAGTTGGCAAGAAATTGCTTAATGAACTCCGCACCGGGCGCAAGAAAGCTGCTTAATTACTCGCGAATAAGCAACCTGCGAAGAAACAACGCCGCCAGCCATGCCAGAGAGAGAGGGTCGAGAAAAAAAGAGTATAAAAATATAGCCCAGACGAGCGGGTATAAAGCCACAGTTCATTAGCTGCCATACTAGTCTCATTGCTATTTTTTATAATTTAAAAGTCAAAGTGATGAAACTTAACTCTTGATTTTGTCATTACGATATTTTTTGTTATTGAAATTTATTGCAAATTATTTGATACTTTTGAATCAACAACACGTATATTTATCTATTTAAATATAATATCCCTAGCATCACCTTACAGGTATATTGAATTCAACTTCAACCGCCTATTAATGTAGGTAATTTCGTAGCAGACGTCACGTTGTGGCGTCATTAATTTTATATTAGACGTGTGGACTTGTCTACGTGTTGTTACATGTAGTTTATATATTTAATCTTTACATTCTGCTAATAGTGGACTAAGTACGACATTTGGTTATATATTATTCACGCGATATCAAATATTCGTGTAGTAATAATACATGAAGAATTGGTGCACAAGAGGGGTATTAGTATCTTAATAAATAATTATACTCTTATATAAAATAGCTACTACGTTAAAGAATATTTGTAAAATTATTCTGATTTTTAAAAAATATATTCATTTCGTCAGTTGTGCACAGAAACAATTTTCTTACATTGCCCCTCGACTTTACAACATAAAGAATAGTGTTTTTTCTGCATGACTGGGATCTAGGACTAATCACGGAGTAAAGCAAAATCTAAGTAACTTTTAACTATGGGTCGACATTAAACGGTGACAATATTAATATACACACTAAAATAACTTAGGAATTTTCAAATCTTTATAGTATATCTATACATCTATCTTAACTATTGAATAGTATTTATCTATCTATCTTAATCGAATTTTATATTATATTTAAAGCCGATTATATAACGGAATAGCATTTTATTTATTATATTATCTTTTAATATTTTTTTATTATTATGTTGTTTTTTTTGAGGATCACAATTTAGTGTTAATAGAATTTTACTAAAACTTGTACATAATTAGATAGATTGTAATATTAGAGTCCTGTCCATCCTAGAACTGGCTAGCCCCAGTTGGGTGACCGAATCAAATAAACAAAAGCTTATGACATTCGGTTCCTGTTAGTTTTGTAAGCAAATCAATGTTTTATAGTAATTAATTTTTAAATATATAAATAAATTAATAAATAAATAAGTATATATGTATGTACATTTATAAATATTTATATGTTTATGTATTTGTAAATTTATGTATTTATTTAATTTTTATATTGTTGCCTACTATTATACGTATCTACTTATCTATCTACTTAAATATAATATATTTTAGTTATGGCATACAATTATTAGCAATTGATACCTCATAATTAAACTCCAATACATACATAGATGGTGATCTCACCAATAGAAATGGATAAACTAAAAGTTTTGTTGGATATTCAAGATATGTACGCAAGGCATTTGCGTTGAATGTGGAATTATGAATTATACATTATAATGCCATATAACGTCCCCGGTTGCAGAGCGTTGCACTTTACAGAAGAATGCGTTATTTGTAGGGGTTACTAATAAAACAGTTATTGTGGTTACTATGTTGAAAAATTAGAGGTAGATACCCGATGGTTAGGTACTTGTGCTGAGGATATTTAATGATTTTGTGGTAAAAGATATTGAAAGTAGCGGTTATTTAATTAAAATGTTAGAAATATATTTTTATATTTTTTCATCTGGCAGCACATAAAACCGACTTATAAGTCGGTTTTTATTATATCGTAGTTAGACGTTAGAGGTTAGACGACTATTTCGGGACACTTTACAGTCGATTGGTAATTTCAGATATTGTTGTTCAGCACTCGGACGACAGATTTTGAAAACTCTTAGCAAAATACTGGGCTAGGAAAAAATCTACATGTTGGTCAAAACAACATCTTGATCGGATTAGTAATTGTGAAGATTATCCGGAGCAAAGAGCGAAAAATCAACATCCATAAATCATCTGATCAGAATATTTAATTGACTATCTATATTGAGGTAACTATGATTAAAACAGAATATTGAGGTCGTAGCTGGATATTTCGGTAAGAATAAAACAGAAATACTTTTTTTGACGAAACCGTCATGATATTTACTGGTGCATTTTTGCCAGATGCGTGTCTCGTTCCAAGTATTCCTGTGCAATAATATACTACCATGTTTCTCATAAATCAACATATTAACTGTAAAATAAAAGCCTATAACAGTCTTTATTTCCTAGATTTAATCTTTTGAATAATCTTGAGAATTATATCGTTTCCTGAATTCTACCGCCGCAATCGCGGCTTCGATCTACCCGCAGTTTTATGCCCGCGTTCCAGCAAAAGATTAGTCGTAACAAGGGTCGTAATACGTGATCAAATTTTTACGTGGCGCACTCAATCGAAATGTGCTTTAATTGGAGCGCGCATGTACCGTACAAAAATATCGTTAAATGCACGAAGTTATCGCGGCGCCATCTCCGTTCGTGTCGAGCAATTGCGCGACGCGAATTAGCGAAATAATGTTCGTTAGTGGGATTGCCTGCGGGGCACAGCGGCGATCAAACGGATGAGGCCGGGCGGGCGGCCTCAGCGAGGGGAGGTCCACCGCCGAAAGACACGTTTTAGTTTAATATCTTCCCTTGTAAGCCTCTGCGCGGACAACGAGCGCCAGTCGTCATACATACGTTTCTGGAATACAATCATTACCACAATTAATATTTATGTGGCTTTTCTCTATGTACCTATTTACAATTTAAATTCATGATCGTTGATTCGACACCAGCGATTGCTTAGAATTTGATCCACGTGTTGTAGGTCAACCTGGTTAAAACTGGCTCTTTGATTGCGACGTGACCAATTACGTCGGAGCTCCTGAAACAGGTGGAACGCCCATAGTAAAAGAGCTGCAACGGCCCTTTAGTCAGGTTATTTAGTATCGAAAGGACACCCGCAGACTGGAACCAAGGCACGGTGATCTTGTTTTACAAGAAAGGCGACAGGACGCTACTAAATAACTATAGGCCTATCTCTCACTACTAAGCCAAATATCGTGGGCATATGGGAGAATCTGGGTCAACATTGAAATTTCACTTTATTTGCTTATGTGGTTTATAAAAGTCCTATACATGCCATGAGATAATGTCTAAATACAAAAATATAGAGGAAAGGCCTGTGTTCCTCTACATTTTTGAAATTTGACATTATCTCATGTCATGTATAGGACTACCATAGGCCACTTAAGCACTATAAGCCACTTAACTACTTAAACACTATAAGCAGGGTAGTCTACCCTAGGCAACGGAGGTTTCTGCATCGCCGAAACGTCGGCTCCTACAAATTTCACGGTGGAAATTCGTTTTATCCTATTTATAACTATGTATTATTTTGCTTCTGAATGAATGAATGCTTATATTAAAAATAAGTTGAAATATTATTTGGGTATTAGTGCTTCCTATTTGACATTTTATTTTTTAAAAATCTATTTGTGCTCATGTCATATATAATTATGATATTTTAATTTTATTTTTTGATTTTAAAATTTTTTTTTAGGTGAAATGAGGTAAACGTAGGTAAAATGATCAATTACCTTTTTATGATTCAGACCTTTGTTAGCGATAAAAAACTACTGAATATTCCAATGCTGAACATGTAAAACGCTAATTCCTTAAATAAATATATGATAAAAATTAAAAGCCTAAATCATAAAAAATCGATTATTTTCATTTCAGTTGTTCATGTAGAATAATCATCCGTAATAAAAAATGATCTAATACACAAAAATATTTTTTGAGAAAACAAAATATTATTGATTAGTTTAGAGACGAAGGAGTTATAAAGTTTTAATTAATACATTCAAAAGGTAAGGAAAAGTGACTCAGTATACTGGTGCAATACAGTAACTTGGAACCTAGCCTACGCATGTTAAGACGATATGAGACCTCAGAAAAATATCCGAAATAGGCGGACACGCGAAGACATAAGCGGGGTCAATTTTGTAGGGTTTGACCAATAAAAATTAGCATTGGCGAAGCGTCAGGCACAGATTCCACGTCCGCTCGCGTATACTAAACGTGCTATCGCAGCGCTAGCACAGAATAACTATCTTTGCGCTGTGGTGGTATAAGGGTGTAAATGGCAAAGAATATTTAGCGTAACTCTCAGAACGCTCTCGCGTTTTAATTAATTGTAATTAATTAAGGGCCCAAATAAAAACTCTGGCTAAGCGCGACGCTAGAGAACTAACCAGTCAATTTATTGAAATTAAAATAAAATAAACTTACCGCTTACATTGTAGGAGTAATCGCGCCTGAAAGTTTTCGAAATCAGTTTAAAGCCTTAATGTTCAAGGCAATGAGAAACTGTTTTTAATTCCAAATTGTAAATTGGTTTCTTATCGAGGGATTCGTTTAGAAACTTTTTAAAATTATGCTTATATTTTTTACAAAAATCATAAAAGTAAAATTCTTCAGATATGGTCGTTCCTAGGTATCATGTCACCTTAATCAGAATTCGCCAAAAGACATGCCGGTACCTAATCGCCAAGATTAATAAATACTCCGGATCACGCGATTTTGCGCGTCGTTACCCGTCCCCTGCAATGAAAATCATATATCCCATTTAGGAGACCACGTGGCCATGCCGTTTGTTAGCACAATCGAGAAGGGGCGCTCTGGGATAACTGAGGAAAATTCAGGATCGGGCCACGTAAAGGTCGCTCGGGGGAGGGACAGTGAGAGGGAGGGAGGTACGGCCCGGGTAGATGTGCTCCCTCTTGTCCGTTTAAGACATAGAAAACCGTACGTTTGTACACAAACGCCCCACTAATTCAAGTGAAATTTAGTGCGCTACATTTTACTACCGCCGCACTCGAGACATGTTCCGCTTTAACGACGGAGCCTTAATGCTGCCGGCTCTGCGAATCATAGCAGCACATCGCAATATAATTGTCTCCGCCCGTATTGTACGGTAATGTTATTGTATTATTTATATGCCCCCAGTAACTAGAACCACAACGTTAGGGGCTCTCTAGACGATCAAGCATGCTTGTCAAGCATCGTATCGCCGGCTGAGAGGGGATCGTAAACCGCAGGAAATATGCAAACATTTCTTAAAAATATTCATCAAAAATGCCTAATTTTGTAGTTGTATACCAAGGAGTCACGTCATTAATAAATCAATTACGTCTAATTAATGTGACTCCCTGGTATAAACTGCAAAACTAGGCATTTTTGGTAAGTACCTAAATATTTTAAAAAAATATTTGCATAATTCCTGCGGTTTACCATCCCCTCCCAGCACGCGACGCGATGCTTGACAAGCATGCTTGATCGTCTAGAGAGCCCCAGAACAGTGTCAGGAAGAGAACAAAGTCAAAGTTTGTCTATCGAATTTATATAGGTTAAAAAATTAAAACCTGAATCTCATGCTCCAACCTTATTTAATAAAAGTGGTATTACCTGACGTTGTCCGTATTATATCCGTGCTCAAATAACTATGTATACCAATTTTATTGGAATCGATTGAACGGTATATACATTGATTTGCTGCAGCGCCATTTTTGGCGATTTAGAAAGAAGTGAATAACGCTAAAATATTATGCGTATACGTATACCAAGCTTAATGGCGATCGGTTAGGCGGTATAGAAATTTATGTACTGCAGCGCCACCTGGAGGCGAGTTACAATAAAGATAATAGGCCGAAAATAGTATGCTTTCTCAATTGTCTATGTATCCCAATTTTCATGTCGATCGGTTGGTTATCGATCGGTTAATGTGTTGCGGCGCCATCTAGTGGTAAGTTACAGAAAAGCGGATATCATAAAAACCTTTTCCATAAAAAAATACATATACATATGTGCCAACTTTTATTGTGACCGGTCAAACGGTGTCGGAGTCTATTAAGCTCGGACAGATAGTCAGATAGACAGACACATTCATTTTTATAGGTATATATAATACATAGATTATACTTCTACTATGCAACCGAATTCAAAGTATATATAATACAATTTAATGAATTCTGCTCAAAGGGTTATAAATGTCTCCACCCGTATTCTACGGTAATGTCAATTGTATTATGTATTTATGTATATACCCTCAGTATCTAAAACCATTGATTTTAATTACACTATAAAATCAATGCTAGAACCATAATGTTAGAACAGTGGCAGGAAAAGAACGAAATCAAACTTTCTTTACAGAATGGACATAGGTTACAAACTTACAAATTAAAAACCCAATCCCCACGATCCTCTCTTATTTCAATATTGTACCTCTCCCCTTCACCCGAATTTGAACCATGTATGAAAACAATTTAATGAGTTGTGCTCAAAGCGTTATTAATTTTCAATCGGATGGCGTGTCAATACCAACCCCCCCCCCCCCCCCCCACTCGCGGTTTTGTGATCGTATTATGCGCTGTATTGTCGAAATTAATTTCCGAACCAGAAACTTTTCAAACGGTCTATATACTCAGTTTAGTTGAATTGAATATCCCATTTTGCTGTAATTCCAGCGCAGACGATCTTTAATTAAATGTTCCCATTTTGGAAAATGGATCGTTTAATTAATAAATACACGATAATGTGGAATCAGTAGGTAATGTTTAAACCTGCAGGATATGACTAAAGCTTTGATGTAAGAAAATGAAGACGACGTACAATAACTTGCAATTTCAAAAGGATTTTCACGTAAATACGCCTATAAATTTCTCTTGTATTGGCAGAATGACCAAAAAACCAATAAACATTAGTATTAAATTTTACTATTGTTTATATCGATAATTAAAATATATCATGTAATCGAATAGTTGAAGAAACAAAGAACTTATTTCACATACTCGGGATTTCAGTGTCTCGCGCAGGATGGAGTGGAGCACGCTGCTATTTTGCGATTGTTTAGTGTTATCTAAATAATAATTATATATAAAATAAATAATAATTATAATAATTATAAATAATTATTTTATTACGACAATTTTTTTTTTTTTATTTTTTTTTTGTTACAAAAATATTTTGTTTTTTGTAATAATCACAATTATGAACAAGCACGCACAAAATTAAACGTTCACCTTAGAACAGGTCCCGGCCTAGTTAGGTGGCGTTGTCACTGGACTTTGCTATGTATTCATTTTCTGCTACTTATTCAATGTTTAAAATATTTCATGCATAGTTCCTAAGATAAAATTGTTTTAAATTATTCTTGAATTACTTAAATAAATAAATAAAAATAAATAAATCTGGATATTTTATTTAAGGCTTATTACTTTTGACTCAGTGAAGCTACGACGCTCGTTATTGTCTCAATCGATATTTCTGATTATGATCAAGAGATTTACTGTATACAACATTAATTTTGTTATAGTGAAGTGTATTAAGTTGACGTTGAAAATAAAAAAATAAAAAGAACATAAATTCGTTATACTGGTAATAAAAAAATAAATAAACATGACTTACCATTGCGAATATATTGCTAACAACTCTTTCTTACGTTAATTTTCGATATTTTCAGTGAGTTTCTATTAAAAAAAAATACCTAATCTGAACATTTCAAAGATACTTTATATAATAACTCTAACGTTGTTATTATTGTTACGATTCTAAGACTCCATTCCATTAAGTCTTAAGCCAGACTTAAGTCCATTAAATTACGCGGCACATTAGACCGATGCCGACAAATATGTACCGGGGTATTTGCAGGGACTTCATTTTTGTGACATGTATGGAGTAATGCTGACGCCACGCTTTTTATTGTTAAGCAGTCTGACTATTTCTTTCGAGTTATTTATTGCGTCCACTGTCTACTGATGTGTTTTTACTTTCCAAAATACATTAGGGGTACTAATTAAAATTACACCTTTCCTAGTACGCCAGCTCCAGGTGTCCCGGAATCTGGGCTGCTGACTCTCTACCCCGGAATTCTATGGTCCAAATACTGTCTGATCTAAAAGTATTAAAACTCACAAAACTTTTACAAAACTCTTGCCATTTTTTGTTGCTGGCTCCCTAACTACTAGAAAAGTCACGGAAATTAAGGAAAGTATAAGACACCGTGTATGAACCAACATTTAAAATTGATTACGATAAACGAAACTCTCCGTACCAAACTGCTCAATCATGCTGTTCACACTTTCAGCAGTATAAATCACCCGTATATTGCACACGCGCAGCCGGCGCAGTTATGAAATGAACAGCTCCCTACACTTCTTGAGTAACTTTTAAAAAGTTAGCCACATATTGACCAAGTTGTGAGTGGCTAGAGGTGTGGACGCCGGCCATCATAGAAACCCGCCTGGGAGCGGATCAGTCACGTACTCTTCACCGAACTAAACTGGCCATGGTCGACCGCACAGTGGGTAGGCAGTGTCAAAATTGCCCACAAATCAAATAGATACCGATCGGATTTCTAACTTTGCTATTTATTTTAAAGGTTGCTTGTGGTGTTAAATAAAAGACTAATAAAGTATAGATTATTAATTACTTTTCATAGTAATAAAATGATTATATGAAACTTAAATTTACCACTAAGAGAAAAAATACAGTAAAGAAAAATATACAATGGTGTTAATTTTCAGAATTTTAAAATTGCCTAATGATCGTTACGTTATTTTATCTTGCCTCATCTCAATTGTCACCTTCACCGTCATCATTATCAAAAACATCACCAGCTGTATCACTATAATATGTACTGCCGGAGATTTCATTACTAGTAGTTCTACTTTTAGAATGATCAATTAAAAAAAAATGAAATCGAACACTATAGCAGTTGTTTGACATTATAAATAAGACATAACGAATTTACCGCCTGAAGTTTGTAGCACCCGACGTTTTAGCGATGTTGCAACCGCCATTGTCCAGTGTAGACTGGGTTTTATCTTGTTTGATTATATAAAGATGATGATTTCTATAAAGGAAAAAAGCGTATTTTTTCGCCTCATCCGTTTTATCGTTTATATATTTATATCCCTTATATACTTTGTCAAAAAATACTATGAATTAGTGTAAGTACTCTTTTATACCGATTAACCGTAGATCACTAAAAAATAATCTCACAAACTACATGCCCTCGACGAATTCGCTGGTTAAGTATGTTTCCCGTGCTACCCTGCCTCGTCCCGTTTAGAATATTCCTAATTGAGCTAAGTAGTGACCCGTAGGCATGCATTTCATCCGTACGCTTTCTAGCTCCAGAGATTTGGCGTAATATTAGCCTATCAGAGTAATGTTTAGTGATTAGGTGTCAAAAGTGTCATAAGTAATGATTAATGCAGCTTATTTATTTTACTACTCATAGCTTTTGTAACATAAGTAGGTTTGGTATGCTTATCACTTTTTTCATAAAAAAATGTGAATAAATGTCTTCCGCAGGAAGACCATTTATGACGAATACACTATTCCAGTTTACAATGAGAGCAAGTATTAACTTAAGCTAGGTATAAAGAGTGATTTTTTAATAAGTGACATCTTTGAAGTAGGTAAAACAGAAGAAGCAAAAAAGCAACTTTAAAAAAAAAATAAAAGACCAAATAAAAGTAAAACTATTTTTTTTTGTTTTGATAAATTTGAAATACCTGACTGATAAATAAAAGTTTTAGAATCGTTGAGCGCTCTGCGCCATCTAGCAATAGGTAAAATATCGCGAATAAGAAATTCGCGCGATATTTTACCTACCGCTAGATGGCGCAGCGTACTCTACTCTTTTTATAATCTTTTTCAAAACATTAAAAAACTTAAATTCTCAAAAAATAAAAACATAATGTTTGTGTTTTTCGCTAGATGGCGCAACACGCTCATATCATTTAATACTATTTTTCAAAATATTACAACTTTCAACTTGTTAATAAAAACATATTTTTTGTGATTTTCCCATTTTGTTTTTTCAAAAGTTGCCTATTTGCTCGGATTGATTTACCCACTTTAAGGTGTCACTAATTAAACACACATCCTGTATACTAGTTATAACGGTCAAATTAATGAATACCCTTTCATTTAAACCTATTTTTTTCTAATAAATACGATATTTAGGAAAAATACTGCAGTTTCAATTTGTTTGCCTCTAGCTAGAGTAATATTTAGTGTAAGTTTAATTTGAAACCATGTCTAGCGATCTAGGTTTAAAACGGAAAAATAACTTCTTAAAATCCTGCCAGATCGCAAAAATACCCCTATGTGCAGTGTGCGGCGAGTAAGTAGTTAGAGATACTAAAACTTTAAAACGACCTTATAATACTGCATGGATATTAAAGCGTCACCTGTCATTTTAGCATGCACCCGAGAGCATATTTGAAAGAGCTCAGAGACTTTTGGAACATTAATATTAAAAAATTATACCATATATAATCCAAAATTGACTGTTGATTTGCATGTTATGTGTAACTGGCATTCACTTACCTGTAAAAAAGAAAAATACAATAATTAGAATAATAATCAAAATATCAGGTACCTTTGGTTTAATTATAAAATGATTTTTCAAAAGATGAACCAGTACTACCAGATATTCAACTTTTGATTAAAAAAACTAAAAAACAACATAAAAAAGTATATATTTTTTGGCCAAAGCTGTAAATCATATCTATTGAAAAGAAGTTATGGAAGCGTTGAGCACGCTGGGTCATCTAGCGGTAGGTAAAATATCTCTAATAATTAATTTTAGCGATATTTTACCTACCGCTAGATGACGCTAATAAACAATATTAGCGATATCTAGCAGAGGGCGCATCATGATCAAGGCCTTTTATACTATTTCAACATAAAAAAACAGTTTTTTTTTTCAAAATATTTTTTCCACAACTTTATTTGATCATACTGATCGACCCTTTGAAGGGTTGCCGGTAACTAAAAACTGTATTTATTTATTTTATTTATTTATTTATATAAGTAATGCAAATATTACAAAGTAAAGAATTTCAGCTTAGGAATTATGCATAGAAATACTTTCAAAATTGAATCAGAAGCAGAAAAAAGAATACAATGCATAATCTAGTGGCAACGTCACCTAACTAGTCCGGGACCTGATCTAAGCTAAACATTTATTTTTTAATGTGCTTGCACCAATACCGTGTTTATAAGAGTGGCATATATTCCATGTATGCACAAAAATGGAATTGCAAAACAATATTAACAATACTAATACTTAATTAAATTAAATAATTAAATTAAAGTTAGAAGTGGAAAATTAAAATGACGGCAAATAAATTCAAATCAGACAAAAACAAAAAAAAACAATTTAAAATAGTAAAAATTAGAATAGGAATTTAAACAAAATAGTCCTGCATTTTACTTATAACTAAGATAAAATAGTGTTAAAACTAAAACAAATTATCTCTTAATATACGTTAAAACAAAATAATAATAAAAATAATAATAATAAGTAAAATAATAATAATAATATAATAATAAAATAATACAATTATATTGATGTTTTTATAAAATCATGAATAAAATATAATAAAATTTTATGAATATTAACCACGTTAGTTGTCTTTAACTCGATTTGAAGCTGAATAATTTATCCGATTCGAAGGACAATTCTGTGTACCTAGTTTACGGGATATATGAAGCAGTTTAATTATTTATTATCAAAAACGGTGGGTAATATATATGAAGGGAAGGCATACAATGAGAAACATATATTACTATTGTTCATCCATTATTACACATCATATAAAAGCAGTTTTTTGCAATTTGCATACAAAGTGAGTTTTTAATTAGTGACACCTTTGTAGTAGGTGAATCAGAACGACGAAATAAGAAACTTCAGATATTTTTTTCTTAAAAAAACATGTAACTTTTTGGTTTTATTTTTTTTAATTTCAATTTTGTCAATTTTAAGAAAAGTTGTCAAGCATTGATCGCGCTACACCATCTAGCGGTAGGTAAAATATTGGTAAAAAACAATATTAGCGATATTTTACTCACTGCTAAATACTGCATCGTGCGCATAGATTTGTATGCTATTTTTCAAGTTTTTTTTAAATAAAAAAATGTTTTTTTTTTTTTTTAATCATATTTTTAATTGTTTACCCGTACTGATTCACCCACTACAAGGATGTCTTTAATAAAACACTCTATAAACTCATTTTTTCCTCCTTTTAAACCCTCTACAATCGGCTGTGTTTGAATAAAATCTGTGATGGTATTTGTAAATATATAATAGGAGGAGGAGGGAGGGGTGTGGGGTGACTCGCAGTGTCGATGTAGAAGTTAAACAATTTATCACGAAGAGTTTCTCGTCATTTGACCTTGGTGCGATCTAATGTCACCGAGGCATAGAAGCGGTTGCCATCTCTCGGTTCGTTAATTGCGTTAGAAGCAAGCAAGCCTTCGCCCCAGTTCCGCGTCAACTGCCACCCGCTCCGAGGCTCCGGCCTCCGCGTCCCTCGCCGCGTTAGATCCCGCCCGCGCGGCCGCCGCGCCGGAATTCGTGCTGCACTCGGCGTCGGGAGGCCTATCCCTGGATTACCGACGAATTTATTTGCCGCCGGGCTTACAACAGTAATGGCCATAAAATGCCCGAATCAGAAATGATCACGTTGCGAGCGAGCTCCGTGCCGGCGATAGCGGGTCAACACTGTTTAGGGACGCTAAAAATAAAGGGCGCGTGGCGCGGAACACTAATTGGAAATTTAGATTGAAAACGCACACATATCATTCCAATTCGTTTCGGATAATTGTTTAATCACACAGATAGAGGTGCGATATTAGACTTTAAAGTCATGATATTAGCCCCATCTAATAAACCTGACCTTGCTTATAATAAAGCATAATCACAAAAAAAAAAACATCCCTAAGTTAGGAATGTGTTTTATGTTGTTTGTGCTCTTCGCTCGAGAATTCTTGCTATTTTTACACGACTGCCCAACAAAAAAGGAGTGTCCTTATTCCACCAGAACTTCTAAACGCTCGAACAGATTTAGAAATATATGATATATTAGAAAGATATAAAAAAATGAGGATGTCAAAAAGAAGTAATATTTAGCGCGCCAAATAAAAATTCAAATTTTATCAATATAACTCTCAAAAGATATTGAGTTTTTGAATATACCTAAATACATACTATATCGTTACATACTATCCACATTAGTTGCATTATTTTTGTTATTATTATAGCATAGAATTTATTAACGAACATTTTTCACAATAATACAACCGTCTCTACTGCACGTTTTTTTCGTAATTTAAAATATTTTTTGTACATTTGGCCAAAATGTTATCGATGTTTACTTATCAGAGGTACTCGATGTCTCCTTTATGGATGACGTGTCATCTCCGTACGCGCAGGAGCTACGTATCATCTATGCGCAGGACGTGTCATTTACGAGCTCCAGTCGGACCATCTGCCGTTTCTCCTGAAACTGCAGATGGACGTTGCTACAGCGAGACCTAACAAAAACGCCATTGCGTTGACTGGGTGAAGTATGGCAAACTGAATGAGAAAGTGGTCATCAGCAAAACGACACCAGACACCATCGGAGACATCGAGAGACGGGTGTCCAACTTTCAAGATGCTGCTAAGTACGCTCTGGTATCCAGCAAAAACAACTTGTCCCAACCTCTTGCTGCCGGAGAATCCTTTCTGAATCGAAACCGAAAAAAACGAGTACTCTTGCACAAAATTGAACACACGAATGTGCCCACCTAACTAGGACTATAATTTACCATATCTAGGTGGGTCAGAGTAAATAACTATAGTACAAAGTGTAAATATTGATATTATAGCTAATTTAATTATCGTAAAAATATTTTTTTAAGAAGCATTAAAAATACTTATTGGTATTTAATAATATATAACGACATAATAGCAATATTATAATTTTGCGAATCAATATATAAAATCTATAGGAATAATAAAAGTTAAAATAATATGAATATTCGTTGTATGTACCTAATTGTGTTTATATAATAATATGGTAAATACACGTATACCTACATAAATAGGATTATAATAAATTTACTCTCCGTCTAGATAACTATTGATTAAAATTAACAACATGATTGAAGTCGAGTATAAAACTGGTTAAATAATCTTTCATTACTATTATATTTTCAATCACTACAGTGTGACTCAACTGAAGGCGCAAAGATTGTGAGTAATTAATAAAATGAAGTAGCACCAACTGGTGCTACGTTTAAAACAAGCAATAAAACGTGAACCGATGCAAAGAATGGGAGCAATTCATTAGCCGATGCAATGAAAGTGCTCGCTTGCTTGTTGAAGTTGAAAACAAGGAAAGCAATTTACTTACGAGTCGTATGATAAACAAGAATTAATGACGATTTAATTGTACAGGTCTTCTTGCTTTAAGAATTTATTTTAAACGAGACCGTTTACAATGGGCTGGTTTAAATATTTGATATAAAACTTGTAGGCAAAATGAGACTATTTGGAGCTTACTCATTAGGAATCAACAAGGAGGACAACAATTTGATGTATGGTAAAATAAAACGTTAACAAAAAGCGTCACGTTTAATGTCAGTAAAGTTCGAAAATTGAAAAGAGTGCAACAATACCCAACAGGAGACCACAGCTTCGATAAAATTCGCCAGCTTCCAGAAAATTGAAACCCATACTGACCATAGGTCAATCAATTGATTGATGATGATTGATTGACGATCATTGATTAAAGACGATTGATGATAACTGATTGATGATGATTGATTGATTGATTGATTGATTCAACTAATCAATCAATCAATTTGTCCCCTTTGCCTATTCAATAACATATCCTATTCCTATTCAATAACAATCACACCTGAAGAGTAAACTCAGGTCGCGCGTCTCAGAATTTTTATTTTCTTGCATATTAAGAAGCCAGTTAGGGGGTAAACAATCGTTGTCGTAAATAGATGATTTTTACGAATAAGTTATGGGCTTATTGCATATCACGAAACATTTATTTGGAGTAAGGCACGCATTTAACGGGAATATTTTAAAAATAATATAATCATGTGACATTAATATTAAAATTAGGTTGAGGCATATACCATATTTTATTATAAAAATGGTTTAGGTTGGAAAGGGCTCGAAGAAAGGTTTTGGACCTATTGCATCACATATATTTTATACTTTAAGGGAGAAGGACGTGTATATTAAGGGGGGTATAATGAAATTCGATATAATGATATTCGATGAAAGTCAAAATCCAGAATTCAAAATTCAGTATGATGTAAAACAATAATAATAATAATAATTAAACGCTTTATTTGCTTAAACAAAAAGGCGAGCTTATTGCCTAAAAGCAATATCTTACAGATAACCTTAACCTAGTGGAATAACATGTTATGCGGTAAAAATAAACTAATAAATTAAATTTTAAACATTAAAATTCAGCAGGAAAACAAAACAATAAATTTAAGAAAAAACAAATAATAAACCTATAATGACGCAGGGGACGCAATAGGGAGGAAAAAAATAGGGAAAATAAGGAAAAGTTTATGAGCGTGGGTTCAAGTGTTCTTTGAGCCTGCGTTTGAAGCACAATAAACTGGGTGCTATCCTTATACGCGTGGGTAAAGCATTCCAGAGACTGGCTTCACGTACAGAGAATGCGTGCGAGAAGAAATCACTACTGTGACTAGGGATCAAGAGCAGTAGGTTGTATTCAGATCTCAGAGGGCGTCCTTGAGAAGATAGAGGTTTGAACCTACTTATAAGATAGTTCTGAGCGGACCCCTTCAGGATTCTGAAGAGCAAACCTAGGACTCTCGTATCTCTCCTTTTTTGGGTCGTCAGCCAGTGAAGTCTCCTTCTGTACTCCGTAATATGGTCAAGCTTTCTTAGGTCAGAATCGAATGCAGACATTTTGCAGCCTTTCTACCCTGGTGGCTAGATCTTCCTTGATGTCGAGAAAAGCAACATCTGAATAATTAGGGAGAGGGAGGAGATTGGCAGATTGTGATTTTGCTTTCATCGGGGAGAAAATTCTTGAGTTTCTTTATTGCATGAAAGCGACCAAAGAGTTTACCTCTCATCTCATCTAAAATAGACAAATATACAGGGTTATTCCTGTTGGTAAATTGCGAAAAGCAAGCGTTTTGCTATATGATCAATTAATGATAACTTGTCAATGAATCTGCAACACAGTTGAAAAGCGTATAAAGAATAGTGTCTCTATAAACTGGCATATGTTTTATAAGTCCACTAATTTTTATCTAGTTGATCTAATGGGTATCTAATAAAAAGTGCATTTATTAATATTATATGCAACGCTGTTTCCGATAGAAAATAAAAAAAAACTTCTTAAATAAAACCTAAAATACCGACAACAGAATAGGATGAAAGCGGTGAAATATATTTGTACATCTACATATTTTCCTTGGAATTATTCTTCGTATTTCTTATTATATTTACAGAGTTAAGATATAGTTTATGGCTATATATTTAAAGATATAGGTTTGAAGTCGGCGCAATATCTCCTCTATTCTCATAAGATTTACTGATGCAGAGGTGTAGCTCTTATAGTAGATACCTACACTCATCTATGCTGGGTGACTGGGAAAAGATAAGCCATAGTAAAGTCGTTACCATAATTCAAATTATAACTCCACAACTTAGGTTCTAAAATGTTGGTCTTTGAAAAGGAAAAAGAAACTTGTTAGAAATATTTAAATTCTTAACCCTAAAATGTGTGAGAATTCTCGAGTTTTCCACAAATTTAATTTTAGTTGAAAATTTTGCTTTGACTTCAATCACCGACTTTCAAACATGGATTATATTTCAGTTCAATACATACAGACATAAATACTCCGTATAAATTCTAAAAAAAGATTGTATTGAAAGACTGTTATGATACCATCCTACCTTGAACTAATTCGTTTTCTAAATTTTCTTATTATGTCGGATTCATTTGTCGTGTATTTATCGGATCTTATATCATGTCTAAAAGAAAATTAGATTTACAGAGAGACAGGTGTGTATTACCCGCATCTTTTTAGGGCACTGGGTCACCGAATTCTCCTTAATCCAAGAGCCCGCCATAACGTCTTTCCACCGTTTTGTATGCACATATAAATGAGGTTTCATTTGTTAAAAACCCGTCGTTCACATAATAATGTACCCTACTCACATCGGCGACAGTTCGATCTCTCTCGTTTCACCGACTTTCATTCATTTCATAGGGCGTTTCACAGCAAATAACATTGTATTTTCACACGACGTCACACGGCCGACCTAATTGCTCTTTCATGAGGGAAACGTGTCTTATTCATTTATTCATTTAAGATCGGTCTTATAATTGTTAAAAGGCCATATTTTAGTAATTTCTGTTGTATTTTTATTATGTAACAATACTCATTTATTATAATCACTACTTTACAAAAATGACGCTTGTTGTATAATATTCATAATCACAATCATAATCATATAAATTTTTCAAAAAAGACGGTATTTACAATAAGCATAGGTGGAATCGTCAAAACCACCAAATCTGGTGAAATCGTCAAAATACCAAATCTGGTGAAATCGTCAAAAAAAAATGCATATTAGATAAATTACATATTAGTTAAAGTTCAAAATAGAAAACCATAGCAGAAAAAGAAATAGTGGCAATAGTGTCAAATTAAAAGACATAACAAAATAAAATAAAAACAATAGCATTAAAAAAAGAAAACCTAACAAAACAAAAAAATATTTAAAAAAATGTTAAATGATCCACTAATTAAATTCCAACATAATTTGGAAATAATTACGTTTCAATAGTCAACTTAACAACTAAAACGCCTGAAGCGTATATTTAAACAAATCCTATTAATATTTTAAAATAGCATTTCATGCCCTAAACTGTTTAAATCTAATATACAGATACTATTTAGACTACAAACGATTCAGCACAGCTGTAGAACTCGTCCAACGTATAGAAAGCATGTGTGCAACTTTTCGATTTCTGAAATTCAGAATTCTTATCTAAACAATTCTTTTGAATCTTTAAAAGTACAAACTAGCAAAATCGTAACTGAAATCTAACATAAAATTATAATCAGCGGATAAACCCAACAAATAATTGAGTCGTTCGAATCGTTGTCATCGTAGCAATGGCAATTGAAATATCGTCTATCCGCCACGAGGCGCGGTTATATTTTTCTATCGAATTGGCGAGCGTGACTGGCGGAATAAAAGATTGCAGTGGCGCAATTCCGGCCGCCCAATAGGCGTAAACAATTTGCCAAGATCAACAGGCTACGTCTGCCCGGGGGAAAATGTAGTTTAGCCCCTCTCTCCCTATTCCACACTTGCATCGGCTTTTATTTCACAGGCAAGGCATGTCTTATCTCTTCGACGCCAGCGCCTGTTTACCGCGTATACTGCGATTACGTACACGCGGCTTTCGAATAGCATTTTTATTGAGACGGTTGAGTGATTGGTACTTTGAGCGAGAGGCGTGAACGTAGACTGAAAAGACGAATACAAAAGAGATCAGAAGAAGCGCGACTAGCAAATTTAACATGCAATTTTCGTAACAATATTTTTTTGGTCTTGTTTGTAAATTGAATTCATTGCTCAATTCTCATTGAACGTGCTTAATTAGTTACATGTCGATAGGGGGGAATATTTCTTGAAAAATACGTTTTTTTAACCGCCCTACCTATACAAAGGTACGCGATACGTCTGCTATATTATCATATAGAAAATTTTATAAAAAAATATATTAAAATTATATGTATACAAATTTATAAAAAACCGCTATATAAAAACCGCGTATATTAACCGCTATATTGTGTGGCATATTTAAACCCTTCAGGCCTCGGCCTCTCAGCCGATTGACAAGTTGATGTCCAAAAAGAATTTATTAAAAATTAGTAAAAAAATTGAATTATGACACTGTCTCACTAAAACATTAATTACTGCCAAACCACTGTACCCATAATTAAAATAAAACATATTAACATAATAAGACATAATAAAACGTCACGCTGAATCGTGTTGTGGCCGATATCGGCCAATTGGAGCTCTAGGGGTTGAACAAGTATTGCTATTGAGAAATCAAATGAAAAAAAACAAGGACTCACCTACTTTTTGAACCCAAAGGTCAATTTATGATATCACAATCAAACTCGCTAACAATGTTAGATAATGCTGTGAGCTATTTAGTGCGCAATGCTTATTCCTACTAAAAAACATGCACTTAATTAGATAAAGAGCGGTTACGGGACGATAAAGTATTGATTTTTCCAAGTGATACACAAAGGCCTGCGAGACTTTTATAATACCCTCCTCCAGAAGACCGAGCACAGAAGCTAAGTGCGCGTGCCAGTGATGAGATGTAGGTACAAGTGTTTTTGCATACTCATTATGAAAGTACAACTTTCGCAACAAATAATTGACCAAATATTCAAGTACTGGATAACCCAATAGGATATTAAAGAGAAATATGTACCAGCTAACGGAGATACACTTTATGATAGTTACTGCTGCGAGTGATTGGTAAGGTAGAAAAAGACCAAAGAAGCGCATCACCTCCAGAAGTTTCGGCACAAAAGCGATATCACCAGCCGCAACTATGTGTAAGTTGCAGGGAAGGGTATATGTCCAACGATTACCTTCATCTGAAAACCGTCCGGGCTACTTGCGGCGATAGTAACCAGACACGTCTGGTCACAACCGCGAGATTTCTGGCGGAAATCCGGAAGTCGACACATCAGCAACAGGGCGGTCCGAGGGCGACCATCGCTGTCCTACCACGAGCCGCGGTCACTACCTCTTCGCTTGCCGTGACCACTAAATCTACACTATATTGCGACTATATTTGCTTACAACTGGAAAAAACCTTCGTCCATCACCAGATCCAAAATCTCGATCACTGTAGGACGGTCTGCATGCGAAAATCTTTCAGCAGAGAAAGTTCACTGGAGCACGACAAGCCGATTTCGCCGATAACTATATGTATGGTCCACTGTCGAACCCAGAGCTTCAAATGTAAGGAAATTATTACTACTAAAGCCCCGCAAGGTTATGTGGCAATCGGGCAGCTATCGCCCAACATCGCTGCTACCAACCTTTGCGCAGGTCTTTGAGCGATGCGTGCTCGCGCGACTGACGATGCGTCTAGCTTTGCGCATCGAGGAGTGCGGGTTCTGTTCGGGTCACTCTATTACCCCATAACTCACGCGGCTAGTCCTTAACCGGATGGAGTTCTACTGAAGTATCTGTATACGGGATGAGGGTTATTCAGCGCGGTAGGAGGTGCGCAGTATTTGACGCACTCCATTACGGCAAGAGTTCCACAGGTTTGCTACTTAGCTCCGATGCTCTATGGTGTCTACACTAATGACATTTGAAGATGTCGACTGCAACCTGTCCCCTCAGGAAGTTTTAAAGGTAACGATCGTTCGGTCTCCCGTGAAGACTTTAGTACGATACAAATCTACCGTCCATCAAAGCGACGAACCCGCCAAAGGCTAGCGCCATACGGCAAGGCACTAGGAAGGTAACCTAGCCCCCTGGTTACCAGTTTTTGGCAGGATATTCTTCGTCTGGAATTAACCGAAGTCGAGACCAAAGATATCGAAGACGAAGCCGAAGTTGCTTACGCGGAATTTACCTGTTGTATTACAGCGGTAAATCGATATAAATTTATCACGGACCTGGGAATCCAAAATGCCACACGGGATCGGGTGGCTCAAAGTTCGTTTTAAGAGTAGCATGGCAACAGATCAACATCCACCATCGCTGCTTAAGAGACAGTATATTTCCATAGTCTCCACACTCCTTCAGTAATAAGTCAGATTGCACAACCAATTGGCTGACGCCGCACGGTGCGCAAAGCGTCAAGTAGCTCCGGAGGGCTATCCCCCAGGGGAAGTTGATCCACCAACCGAGAAGCCTGAGATGCGAGGGTCCTACCCGGGGTATTCCCTTTTACGTGGGGGCTACTGAATAGGAGCTGAATCGTAAATTGGGCCGACCCGAGAACCTTTATCACATATTTTCAATATTAGCCTACAATCACATTGCTTTCCGCTCAAATGGCAGGTTACTCGTATTACACCCGTTCATAAAAGTGGCCCTAAGAACGTAATCGAGAACTACCGGCCCGTCAGCGTTGTGTGTACATTTGCAAAATTATTCGAGTCTATTTTACACGAACGTATTTACTTATTTGCAGACACTTGGCTGTCGGAAAGCCAGCATGGATTCAGAAAGAAAAGGTCAACATGCACGAATTTATTGTCATTGACAGAGTATGCCACTACCGCCCTGGACCGGGGCCTCCAAGTAGATGTTATATACTTGGACATGGCCAAGGCATTTGACAGGGTTAACAGAGACATCCTCTTACAGAAGCTTTTTGACTTCGGTTTCTCTGTACATCTTGTGAAGTTCTTCGCAAGTTACTTCAAAAACAGGAGTCAGTTAGTCAGCTTTGGTTCCTCCGAGTCAGCCCTCTTTAAGGTTCATTCGAGGGTGCTGCAAGGTGCGAATCTCTCTACGATTTTGTTCCTCATTTTCATTAATGATTTACCTAAATTTGTAAAATATAGTCATTGCTCACTATTTGCTGATGACGTGAAAATTTTTCATCAAATAACAGATGCTCGAGAAGCGGAAATATTACAGCAAGATATAAATGCACTTTCAAGATGGGGCTCTGTCAATGACATGGAATTCAACACTAACAAGTGCTCTGTTTTAACCATCACTAAGAAGAAAACACCTTGCTTTTTCCCATACACAATAAACGGGTCAATTTTAAAAAGGTCAACCGAGGTGAGGGACCTGGGAATTACATTTGATACGCAGTTGAACTTCCGTGCACACATTACAAATATTTGCAATCGTGCTAGCAAAATGGTCGGTTTTGTTATTCGCATATGCAAACAGTTTAATAATATTCATGTAATGTTTCTACTATATAATTGTTTAGTCCGTAGCATACTTGAATATAACTCGGTCATCTGGTGTACAAGTGAAAACAAATACATTCAGATGGTAGAGCGTATTCAAAGAAAAATTTTAAGATATATTTATTACAGAAAATACAATATTTATCCATACTTATTTCCGTCCGATTTTGTGCTAGGAATGGTAGGATACAACAGTCTTGAAACTCGTCGATATATTTCACTAATTATATTTGCATATAAACTAATTCAAGGAACGATTTATTTGCCAGAGATACTATGTAAGTTTGAATTGTACGTACCGGTAAATTACACAGCGAGGAGATCGCATCTATTGTTTAATGTGCCGTACCACCGTACAAATATTTTTGTAGACAGGCCAGTGGGAAGGGTTATAGCTCTTCTTAATTCCTTACCCACCGAAATAGATATCTTTTGTACATCCCTTTGGCAGCTAAAAAGGCAACTCCCTGCTATCTCATGTTTATCATAATCTGTCTTTTATTTAGTTTTATATTTTTATGTTTTTTTTTTTTTTTTTTCTTGTTCAATGTTAGCATTAATTTAGTTATGTAAGTCATTTATTTATAGACTTACACTCTAGATTTAATATTCAAGGGCGAATTGGATTCATCTGTAATGCCCTTGAATACTATTTAAAACTAATAAATAAATAAATAATAATAAATAAATTAAATATTATGGCCAAGCTACACAAAAACATTCGCTACACAAACAACATATACTAATCAGTACCGGCGCGGATCTAGCGCTCTACTCAGACGATACCATGCATATAAAGTTTTCGATTAATATTAAGTATGCGCGTGGCCAAGAAGTTGCAACAGCTTGCAACCCTGTCCTAATGGCTACAGATTAGGCGCATCTTTGTAAATCCGATAGTTTTCGTGGCTATCATAACCGACTATCTCAAAATCTATCCAGAGCCTGGGAGTCTCTAATATTAAAATTAAATTATCAAACGACTGAATAATAAGAAATCGACGAATTATTTGTATAGGTATCCGCCACTCAAAGCACAGCTTCATTTAATTAACATTGTGGTCGGATAACGTTTTTGTTGAAGCACGATCGCCAGTTGTTTTTTTTTAGATAGGACGTTGTGTTAAAGTGTACGTGTTTCATTTTTGCTGATTCCGATAATAGCATTTAGCATTGCGATCGCTTCTTTTCGCAAAGTTCAATTTATCGTAGTCGCAGTATCATAACGCGGGCGGGGCGCGGGTTGCAAGCGCTCCTCGCAGCCGCCTCGGGTGGAAGCTTGCCAATGGCGGCGAGCAATTGAATTATTATTTGGCCAGCGCATGATTGCCAGCACTTATCCTCGCGCGCCCGAGCCAAATGGAAATTGATTATTGCAAGATGATTGATGCGGCCTGTATTTCAAATGCGCCGCTGAAAAGCTTTGTGTTCTCTATATTTCCCATTCAGCGATGCGCTGTACCATAATGGCTTTCAGTAGTTTGCTGAAAGTGTTAAATGTGCATGCTGTTGAATTGTGAACAATATTACATTTAATTTTATCTGATTATGCTAATTATATACGTAATATTATGTGGTATAGTACGTAATATATATTCACTATAAAATAATGCAACACTCAGCAATGAATACTATATAGATCTTGCGCTGAAATCCAACACATTGTATTCACTGTGAACATTGTATAGCGTAGTATTCACTGTTAACATTGGAAGTAATAAAATATCATTTATTTGTTTTTAATCGTTATTGTTAAATTCTGCAATGGCCGGGTTTATTATCAGATGACAATCTCTTACAACCAACTCTATAATAATTATAAAATAGCGGGTAGTGAAAAGATAACCATCTATATATTCACTTCACTTAAGGGAGCCAATGGGGCTAGTGTAGTTGAACTATCAAGATCCATGTGTAAGGGTCGGCCGAACTCACAAGTCAACACCCATCCGGCAGCCTCCAAGCAGAAGTGCGAGCTCGGGCAGGACTCTGTGCCTACGGGACAGTTCCCCTGGGAATCGTAGTTTGAGCTTCTGGACGGTGAGCGCACCGTGCGGCGTCACTTAATCGATTGTACATTCTGACTGACATTCAGGGGAGTCTGGAAACAGTACTGTCTTTTATATAGGGGGGGGGGGGTAGTTGTTCACCTTACGGCGACTGCTCTAGAAACGACCATTCGGCTACCCGATACGGGGTGAAGAGCCGGGCAAAGGATGCCGTGGTCCGCGATAGATTCGGTAGATACCAAATGACCGCTACACAAGGGAGAAGACTGCGCAAGCGACTTCGAACCTGTAACCAGTCGGAGGACCGGAGAAATTTGGTTATAACTGGTAGCAAGGTTGCTTGGTCTGCCCGCTGGGTTGTAAGCTGCCCGCTGCCAGCTGGGTTGTAACTAACCGGTGCCGGGTGGTAAGGGTTGGTCTCTCGCGGGATAGTTGGCGAAGCTATTGGATTTGTCATTGTCTTCTACGCTCTTCGCAGTCTTCTACGCTCATCCCACGACTGAAAGAGCTATCACATATCATTATACCAGTCTGGGGTGATTGGTTCGCCCGTTGTAGTCGACACCGCCCAACTGCTTACGTCACTTATCACCAAAACTTATAATCTATATCACTAAATCTGAAGAATGGTCTTTGAATAGTAAATGACCCTAGAACAAAACCACCAAACACCCATAGAAATTTTCTTTAGGCCGAAATCCGTTTCCCTATCCTGCACCGGGATTCTGAAGTGGCGATACGATACGTCATCGCGACGCGACATTGAATTCGATATCGTCCTCAATAAGATGACTTGACTGTTTCTGTTTCAGAATTGTCAGCTAATCTCGGAACTCGGTACTTTCCACGTGATTTTCCACCCCAATATCGTGTTCTGATTGGCCGAGGAAGGTCATTTAGCAGTGAGCGGCGTATGCTCAATTTGTACCGGGCTCTAAGCACGCTTAGTGCTTTGAGCTAAGGGTAATTCGGAACGCGACCATTATTTACTAAATCGAATATTCTTATTTCTCGGCGCTATATTCAAATTTCAATCGCCTCGGATGAAAATAGTCGGTAATTATTGCTGAATGGGGATTTTTACCGCCATTTCCAAGCTATCTCCTAGAGCAACGACACGTAGACGACACCTTATTTGCTGCCGTCTCAATTCTGACCATTGAAGGACTGTAAAATCGCTTCCAGAATCGCGAATATCATCGAGTGACGACATTCGTGTATCGTATCGTCGCCTTAGAATCCAAGGTCATGATTCTTTGTAATTGTGTCTGGAGATTTTTAAATTAGAGTTTTGTATATTTTTCCAAGATAGAACATTTAGCTCTGCAAAAACGGTTGTCATTTGTATGGAATGAACATGTGGATGTAGGCCCGCAGGGCGCGGCGGCGCGGCTTCGGTGAAGTATATTACGTGTGACATTTTCCGGCGGTGGACGGGATTTCCTTATACTCCGTCTGCCGGAATGAATGCCTATCTCCAAGGCCCGTCCCCGGGGGAAATCGGCAGGAGTTATTGGAGGGTTGAGCGTCCTCCCAGAGGCAGAGCGTGTATCGTCCGGTGCCTCCGAGCGGCCAATATCATTGCATTCGGAATGAAAATGTCACGTCGCATCGCGTAATACGGCCTCCGCGGGCTCCGCGCAGCCATGCTAATCCGAGAAATCACTTAAGGAATTTACAGATTTGCTCACAAAGTGACTATGTCCTACGAGTAAGTGGGTCTCTACTGGTATATGCTAGAGACGTGCGCAACTTATAAATACCACAGTTTTGAAGTCCTTAAGGGCTCTCTAGACGATCAAGCATGCTTTTCAAGCATCGCGTCGCGAGCCGGGAGGGGATCGTGAACAGCAGGAAATATGCAAATATTTTTTTTAAATATTTGCCAAAAATGCCTAATTTTGTAGTTTTATACCAGGGAGTCGGGTTAATTAGACGTAATTGATTGATGAATGACGTGTTTCCCCTGTATAAACTACAAAATTAGGCATTTTTGGTAAATATTTTAAAAAAATATTTTCATATTTCCTGCGGTTTACGATCCCCTCCCAGCCCGCGACGCGATGCTTAACAAGCATGCTTGATCGTCTAGAGAGACCCTAATAATCTGCATATGAAGGGTTGCAAGGAAGCGAAGAAGAAGACATTTTAAGAAGAGGGTTCCACGTAGAAGAGAGTTTGTAACCGTCGTCTCTGTTAAAGTTCGGGGTTCTTCTTATTTCAATGGCTTCCCGGATCATGCGAGGAAAGTAGAATTGTTCTTTGGATAGCACAATGGGATTGTGTTCCCATTGTGCTATCATATAAAATGTTCCCGCCGCCGTACGCCGAACGCTAAGACGTAAAACAGGATACAGTGAGTGTTGTGTGCAAGACGGATTTTCAAAATTCCCGCGCTCCGAGCCCGGCCCCCCACCACCGTTATAACCTACGCAGTGGCGGAAGCGGTACGCGGCCTACCCGCAAAACAACGGATTGACAGCTCTTCAGTCTACCCTGGACAACGGCGGCTGCAACGTCACCGAAACGTCGGGTGCTACAAATTTCACGCGGTAAATTCGTTTTCTATCCTATTTATAATGTCAAACAACCGCGATAGTCTTCGATTTTATAAAATAATTATAGTTAAAAAAAAATACACTTAAAGTAAGAGGAACCGCGACATGTGAAAAATTGAAACAATTTTGGAATGAATTATTATTAATGTTAAAATAATAAAAGCCAATAAAAAAGTAGGAATAACAAAAACTTGTGTACACGTGTGAATTAAAATAATTTTGAAACAAGAATATAGATAATAATAATTGAATTACATCAGTCGAATGTTATTCTATTTTTAGTGGTAAGTGCCTTGTATTAAATTTTAGTACATTAGTGTCTTGTATTTAGGCTTGATTTAAAATGAAATCAGTGATAGTTCATGAATTTATTATAGTCTTATATTATTGGTTATATTTTGGTAGAATAAAGGAAGTCTAAAGACAGAGGAACCAGAAATTTGACCAAAATTCCATGAATTTCTAAATTATGAAACTTCGGAATGAAGGATTATCGAAAATGGGAGCGTTTTACATGATTTGATATTTGACTATTGTTCACCCCAATGTCAATCAGTCCTTCAACAAGTTATCAAAAATCATACACATATATTTCTTGAAAGATAGTTTATTATATTAAATGATCGAGTTAATGTTCAGGGTACAGATAATTTTTTTTTTATAAATATTTCTGAAAAACGAATCCGATTAATATATTTTGATATAGGCATATATATTACGAGAGCTTATTAGAACGTTTTCAAAGAGAGACAGACGCAAAAATAAAGGACATCTTTCCCTGGTAGAATGAAAGAGGAGCAAATAAAAATATTAATAAATGTGTACCAACGAATTCCCACCCATCATCAGGGAGATAGCGCGAAAGAGAGAGCATTAAACATGCTATTTCTGTTGAATTCACTCGACGTCTGTCCGACTCGAAGCCTGACGAAGGATCAAAGAATGTTTTTATAATTATTTTTTTTCTCGTTAAGTAAAACGTCAAAGAAAACATGTTCATTTTAGCTGCACAGTAGCACGGTTGCAATATTTGTAATGTCTCAAGAGTTAACAAGAAAATCATTGGTTTTGTCGGTCTTATCTGGTCTTGGTCTTCGAAAAGTTGTTGTAATCTGCCAGAGCAACTACCAACGAGATAGTATATGCAATCAAATAAAACCATAAAAAAACACAAAACATATTTATTCAAGTATATATTTATAAAGTAGCCCGGGAAAATCGACGAATTCATAGTGGAGAGCACATAGTATCAAACACACAACTTTGATGGTGGATAGCACTAGGTGAATAGTTATGACTGAATTTATTGCTAATTCAGTTTTTTGCTATTTATTGCTAATTCAGTTTATTGCTAATTCACAATGAATACTTGTATTAGGGAATTGTGTAGCTTGAAACGGTTGCGTAATTCCTTGGTTATGAAGTTTAACTGCAATCCGTTGTCAAATAAAGTGTCAGCGATGAAGAATGCCCTCGTCATCATAAACATACATCAGTACTGGTGAGAACATCAATCATAAACATGCATCATCACACTTGAGTTTAATTGTTTGAGAAACGTGTTAGTCATTGAATTGGAGTGTGTATGCGTGGCTGGTTATATTGATTTGGTTTACTTCTAGTCGCACTGTGGCTTGAATATAACATCATCTTGGGTGCGTCGCTTTGCGTCTTACACTGATGTCCAGGCAGCGACGTATCATCACTTGCAGATTATCGATAAAAAAGCGTGTTGAACTTCACGAATGAAAGTTTTCGAAAAATCAACCTGATTTGCAGCAGTTTTTGCAAACTTTTACCTTTCTGATAGTGTCCTGTATGTCACCGGTGGAAGCCGCAAGGAATTTTGAGCAGTTACAAATGAAATTACTATTAATACAACCCAGGATGCACTAATATGCCATAGTTGTTGTTGTTGTTGTTGTTTCTGTTGAATGAAATAAATTGTTGTGATAATGACGCGACTCTTAGTAAGTAAGTAAGTTGTTGACGTTTGCGCAAATATTTATCTGAGTTGAGGGTTTCAAGGGATTGACATCTCATAATCAAAAATGAAATAATGTTAATGTCGGAAGTCCTTTTGCGTCTTCCAGAAAATTTTCCCGTGGCTATCGTGTATATAAATCTAGTTTTTATTTTATTAATACAGTGAATGATTACAGTTCTCCATGCACCTGTTAGGCAACCAATGATATTTAAAGCTAGAAAGTGACTGTTAACCGTATCGATTAATTTCCGTTATTGAAGATCCGCACCTGGGTAATCATATGGTAAAACTACCTGTAAAGGTTACCCCCTCTCTATAGGATATTTTTCTTCAAAGGTTCGATTTTCTTCAGCTCTTTATTTATAAAATGATAGTTTGGCACATTTTGTATTACTGTTTTCTTAAATTATTTAATCCCATATTAATAAAAGATTTGGAGAATAAATATATTTTTCGAAAGACCTAAAGATGGGACTTAAAAAGCCGCAGTTAGTTTTTGTATATTTATTAGTCGAAAATTTGATTTCATGCACATCGCTGGAGAATCAAAATAGGGTAGTTAAAATGAAATTTGGAATATCGTAACAGGCAATTTACGAAAATTTTAGTTAGTGTTAGTGTACAACAAAATTACCGAAGCTCCTTCCTTCCTTCTACTCTGCTAATTTCACGCTATCTTACGTACAAGGCAACACCTCGAGTGGCTGAAATTTCGAGAGCACGGTCCATTAAATTCTGAAATTAGCGGGTTCACCGTGCATAAGCGATGGGCCCCAATTTTGCCGATCAAGTTACGCCAAAACAAGCCGAACGGATATTTGCGATCACTCCCGCCGAGAGAATGGCTGTTGCCAAACTTAGAGGGGCAATAATAATTACTATCATGGGATAGTCGAGCGACCCCTTCAACTTACGTACTTATTGGCCGCCCTGGCTATCCGCCCATTGGTATTCCGACCGAGTGAATATTTCTTGTGTATACTTCGGATTCCGTCGAGGATTTGCCGTGGTTATTGGGAAAGTTTGTTAGCGCCCGTTGGGGATAATTTACGGTAAGTATATGCATAAAGTAACTCGAAAAATAATACGCAATTTCATCATGGCGACAGTGTGGGGATGGTCTATATTATATACTTATTGCGAAACCTTTGCAAGTTGATAATGCTATGAAAGCCAATACAGGTATTCTAGATAAAATATTCTTATCACCGTTATACATATATGAAATTGGTCAAATGCTAGGAAATGCAATCAATAACGTCAGTAGCAAAAAAACAAATTAAATGCGTATATGATTGCTCAATTTGTATTAGTAAAAACAATAGTATTGGACAACGGCACAACTTTTTGCTCTAGCAGAATTTTCAGAGCTTTATGCAGAAAATGACATTAAACACACCATTCATCCAGTCAATAGTCTCAGTACCAACGCCCAATCGGAACTAATATCAGGACATGTAAAACAATCTTAACATATGTGTAGGTGAATCTTTACAGGGAGACTCTAAGATTTAGTTATATTGTTTCTTATATAATTACAGATATAGATTACACAGGCCTATACAAACATATTTTTAATTTTTGGTGCCTAGGATTTTAGAACTTATAGATTTTAGAACCTAAGATTTTAGAACTGATGATTTTAGCTATATTTGGGGCGCTGAATCCTAAATATGAAATCAGTTTTCCTCTATCAGCTCTACAGATCACCCATCTTCTAGGAAAAGCAGTTCTTCCTTGCAGGTGAAATCTCTGTCGAAGGACGGACAACAAAGCTAGTTAGGCGGGTTATTTGTATTTAGGAAAAAGTTGTTGTAAAATTAACTTAAAACGTGCTGTGCTACTGAACAGAAATAAAATGAGTTCAATATGCGAAGAGAAAAAGAAGAAAAGAAACTTCCGATGTGTTCAGCCACTAGTTATCTTTGTATATAATAATATTTGTATATTATATTAAAAAACCACTGTTTAGTTTTTTGTATGATCCATGTATTAAAGTGAAAATAGTGTGACGCACATTTCAAGAAAATGTTATATTTCAGGTCTTTGAGCTCCTACGCAAAAACTAATGCCATATTTGAATTCATGGCATAAAATTCACGTGAAATAAACTACATATATCCCGCACCTAAACAGCTGCTGGCCTGTGTTATCAATGTATCAATCTATGAGGTTATTATGGTCATTGATTATCAATGTATCAATCCAGGAGGTTTTTATGGTCGTTTTTGTTTTGTAACCCTGAGATGCGTCTTTGGGACGTAAACAATCTACATATCCAAATACGGGCACTGTCCAGTAGAGACCGACCTCAAACTTTTAGTCCCTTACTTATGAGTTGTGGAAAGACTACACCTTTGACTAGACTAATAACCGCTCGAGGTGTCTTGTGGGAATTCCTACTTATTGTAAGAAATTACAACATGTGGCGCCCTTTGTGCGTAGTAGTTACCGGGGTCGGATGGCTAACGAGCTATTCTAAAGGTGGGTGATAACAGGTCAGCATCTACCACCACTATATTAGGAAAACTAAGTTACAGCAAGATCTAAACTGATTTTGTAGAGTGCACTACTCAAAGCTTGCTCGAGAGCATTATTTCATTAAATACATATCTAGGAGGAGGCTCTCGGTGGGGGTCAAACTATGAGCAGGACCGGTCGCAAAATCAAACTGGCCTGGCCGTATGAGCCATATGGACCATAAATCTCCTGTTCCTTTAGTCAAATAAACACACCCTCTATGGTAACGGGTGTCGAATCGTCGGCGTCAATAATAGGACTTAAATTGCGAACAATAATATGGATATATAGACACATCAATTGACGGGACTGAAAATAATGACAAAAGCAGGGCGGAACATGAGCAGACGCGCAGCATGAATATTACTGTGGGAGGAAGATATAAATTGTGAAGCTTGGAGAATGTGTACTCGTGCGGAATGTGAGAGACAAAGGAGAAAAGCGCGGGTAAAGGAAGTCATTAAAAACCGGCCTAAGGTCGATAATTTAGGTTACGAAAGACAGGTAGAAAACAATAAAAGAGGCACCTCAATCAGCTATGACGTCCGATGGGCTATAAGAAAAGCGAAAGAAGCTCCATTCCTAAAGTGGGTGCTGATCCGCCGTCTCTCATCGAGACAGTCACGAAACATTCTATTCTTTCCAGATATCAGAAAAGGGTCGAATCTAAAGGTGAGTTCCTACGTAAAAGCTATCCGCTCGGTAATCGGCTTGCGCAACTATCACGGGATAGTGAAGCAATCGCAGGAGGCAAATCATATTTTTAAAGGTTTTTAAAATATGTTAAACATAAATAATGTACACAAGAATTCTAATGGAATATTTGTAATGTTTAGCCGTTTGCAGTTGAAGACGAACATGTCCTATGATTGCCGATCGCAGAATGGAGGGGGATGCACGCTCGCAGGCGATGCAGCGAGTGATCGGTAGTCATGTTCCATAAATGGCTAGAAATTATTCTTATTGTTCCATGCACCTACGATTTTATTGTACCAAATATAATATCAAAGTATTATAATAAATGCATCCCTAGCCTAGCGTGGCGAATTGCAACAACGAATTTAAATCCCACCGTCTCACAGACTGATCTCTTTCTTTTTGAATCTTTGAAGCCCCGGAGTAAGACGTCCTTTTTGCTGCAGGTATATCGACAATCGTTACGCCGTTCTAAGGCTTCCTGTTTTTTTTTTTCTTTCATTATAACACCAGATGTTTTATTACTTCACTCTAAGGACATTATTGATTTCATCTATATGGGTTTCGCCGGATATTGATTTTACCCATCTTCCGATATCTAGCATTCGACATAAAAGTCAAGACCACTACCTCCGGGCACTTTACCGATCGGGATATTCGCATTGCCAGTGTTCCAGCCTCTTCAGCAGTTAGCTACCTTTGCTGAACCGCAGAGGAATTAAATAACGGTACGTGAGCGTTTCCACTTGTAAAGTGTATATGTATTCCAGTTGAAGTCAGTGCCATTAAGCCAATTGCCATTGCCATTTGCCGACATAGAGTCAGTAGGTAGATTAGATTAACCCGATTTTCGGAGCGCGGGAATCGCGCTATAGAGTGCGGTAGGTATCTGCGTTAGAATTCTTACTCGCGGCCGTTTTACGCGCGGATACATAGCGAAATCTTCATACATACCACTCGCCTATTACAATGACCTTCTCTGCATTTTTTGGTGATATTTTAAATTCAAATTTAATTTGAATTATACTCGCATAACCACATTTATGATATCTAGTCCGGAAGAATAATGTAAAAAAACGGCTTTCTTTGGCAAAGTTGATGAAGCAAAGGTGCAAGCGTTGTCATTAAATCGGTGAAAATATTAGTTTGCTAATATCCATAGTGACACTCAACATATTAGTTTGCTAATATCCATATAGACAACAGATGTGGCGTATAGCTATGGTGATGTCGTCCAAGATAGCCGCCATTGCCATATAAATAAACTACTTTTTCTCAGTGGCTATCTAACCTATTGTAATAATCTCATCTTGTTAGAAAGATGTTTTTCAGAGCTAAAACAATGAAATTATTTTGAAAAAACAATTATTTTGGTTGCTATTTCTATTTACGTTAAATAAATTCAAAACGCAATCAAGATATCCTACATTTGTTGTTTTTAGTATGATTTTGATGAATATTATAGAAAAATGATGCACATTTATAGATTCATAATGCATTTTATAGAAAACTATAAATGTTACCTTTTGTATATAGATTGATCATCATATTAAAAAATATATGTGCCTAAAGGATTTACATTATATTACATTACAAAAAAAAAATAAACATCACTTTAAATTACTTTATTACGAAATGATTTTTTAACAAATTGGAGTATTATGCACATAAATATAGGAGGGAAATTATATAACAGCCTCATCATCTCCATCACTATCTTCGTCTGTGTAATCAGGTGTATACAAATTTTCCCAAGCGGATTTATCGCCATTGCAACTACACATTTCCGAGTAAAGCAGATTGTTTGCTAAATAAATGCAAGGTGTTGAACATCGGTTTTCCACACATGAACATTTAATAATGAGAGAGGTAAGGACTCCCTAATTCGCCCTTCAGCCGTGTCCAACTGGATTAGGAATGACTGGATTCGGTTCATCATCTTTTGACCACACAAGTGTTTGAAAGTTAGCCCTCTTCAGTTTACATATCCTTAATTATCGTTAGCCGAATATAAGACATACCATGGCGCCAACGCGGCAACGTACTTTTCGCGCAAGTGCATTCATAATTTAGTACTAAAGCGTACCCTATATTATACTATGGGGTACTGTAGAGCACATCAACAGTGTTTTCGCTCTCCAAAAAAAGAGCCGCACGTGCGATAGTGGGTATTGGTCCACGGCAGTGATATCGTCAAAAACTAGGGACATTGATCGTATATGCGATTGTAGCTCAAAAAGCCCTTTGCGTACTCTATTGCAATAAGAGCTCTGCAATATCCCATGAAGAAGTACATGGCCATGACACCAAGATCAAAAGCCATTACCTCCAACCGATCGTAACACGTACGGCCAAGATCCAGGCGACTAGTCTCTACATAGGCTTCAAACCTTTGAATAATTGCCTGTTAGATTAACGGCGAAAAAACATTGATATTTTCAAGAGATCGATCCAAGTGTATTTGCTTAAAATCAAGATGTATAACGACATTTTAAAAATTGTGAAAACAGCATCGTAGCTACCAATTTAATTTTTTTTCTTTATTGTCAATTGTTTTATTGTATATTGTTGTTATAGTCTTGGTATCTCTTAATTAGAAAGTTTAGAGTAATTTACTTTATATGATCTTTGTTAAATTGAGTAATTAGTTTAATTAATTTAATAATAATAATTATAACCGTAAGAAAAGGGAAGGCCTGCAGGCAATATTCTAAAGCTAACCTGTATATTTGGATATCATTCTTACACAATCGTATTGGAAATAAATACTCTTTATCATCTTTATCTCTAATAGATTGGCAGTTTGCACGCAAGAAACCTTTACAACCAATAGGTTAATGCAGGTACATTGTTGAAAATTCGAAGTAAGAATATCAGCGATGAAATTTCGCTCCGTATTAAGCGAAAAGCTTGTAGTGGTTGCCCCAGGATATAGAGAGGCGAAGCGGCTCGTTATTGCGATGCCGCGCCCGCCCGATGCCGCCCTCCCTCTCTCGTTATTGCAATTCGATTGCGAAAGCTTATCAAAACTTACTTTGAAATTGACCGTCGAGTGAATGCGAGCCATGTTTGTTGTTTCAGTTTCGAGGCGCACACTCTGAAAATATCAACAGACATGTGAAAGGCTTTACGTATTATGCTACGCTCCCGACTATTTTTCAAATGGATATTGTTTTCTCTTTTGATTAGTTTTAATGAAAATGGCCGAATATCGGACGGATGTTGTCCAATAATTAAAAATAAAACGATTTTGTACATACAATACCTAGATTTTGATATAACAAAATCTAATATATTTTTAACAACTGTTCTTACACAACTATGAATATCATTTATGGAATAACCACGCCCAAATCTATGACTCGAAAAATATGAAAAATCGGCTGCGTCATTCCAAGACATTCCCGGCAAGTAACCAAAGACCTATTTTATGTGAATATTAATTTCATAATTAGAATCGATGAACGCCCTCTCTCGGCCGGCGGACGAGCCCGGGTACGTTCGGTTGCAACCAAATAGCGGCGCGGCGCGGTTCACTTCTCGGCTAAGGGTAGGTTTAGGCTAAGCGTCAACAGATGGCGATTATATTTAATTAAAATATATAGTGGAATTTAACCGACCTACCTTTGGGTTGTTATTCAAAAAGTGAGTAAAATCGTTGGGATTTTTACATTATATTTCTTAATAACAATACTAACATAATAATAACAATACAATAGACAAATGTATTACTCTGTTTTGTATTTAGAATCATAGGAACAATTTGACGTATCACGTGGGTTTCGCATTGTGGGTTTCAGTTTTTTTATTTCTGTTTCCCCCAACTTCAATAGCCATTTATTTATTACAGTGTTAAAACTGTCAGTATTATTTTAAATTTTATTACTTTTTTTTTGTTTATTTAGTGCATGATTTACGTATAAGCTGAACAAGCTATAGCTTAGGGTCCCCACTTTCTTGGGTGGCCCCCAAAAAAATGGGCTAGTAAGCAATTATCATGTACATATTTATAAATATACTGCAGCTCAAATAGCTTAGGGCCTTATCGAGTGTAAATCCGGCTCTGAGTTTATTGGTGAAATGTACCAAGCCTGTCTCTGTGCGAACGCCATTTTTACTTGAGGCATCTTAACTGTAAATATATCTATAATAGTATAATAGTTGCAATTTTTGGAAAATAAAATTATGAATATTTCTTTATGGTGTTGTTGTGGTTGAGTACAACGACTATTCATCAACTTTTGGAAACTTTAATGTACAGCTTTAAAATAATAAAAAAAAATGTATTTTTACATTTAATATATCCGCTAACATTTCTGCGATTCAAAGACCACCCTCACGAAGCCACCCTCCAGCCTTCCATCGAGTGAAACTCTTGACCATTTTAACTTAAGCGAGAGAATATTTCTCGCTACCGGGAGGCGACGACGGCAACGCCGCCACCAGCGGACCAAATCGTTCGGACGTCAATTCGCGCAAAGTGCATATGGTGACTCGGTGAAAAGCGCCTTACGATCCATTCGGCCCTTTCTCATTTTTGCGGGGCCACCTCATACCTTGTCGGGGCGGACGGTCGCAGCGTTGCCAGACGTACCCTGTCCCGAACAGTATTTGCCAAGACGATAGGCGTACCCCGCGAACTTGTTGTATATTATCTTCTGGTAGGTAGCTACCTTTGATAGAGGCCATTGCTGCGTCCAATTTCAAGATTTGCGGCAGTGTCCTCTTTCTTTACAGTCCGGGGTGCAAACAAAATATACCTGCATATGTACTAAATCACCTCAGCATGCTGAGTGAAATACGTTACTAATAAAAATACACTTTATAAAATACTAAAAACAAGCTTTTATGAAACGCTCTCTCCCGAGCTAACCCTACATGCAGCAGGCATGTCGAAGTGGAACTTAGAACGGGCTATCATTATTTAATGCTATTTCGAATTTCGCATTTGTGCTGTTGGCCGTTGAGGAGTCCCCTCGCTGGAAGCCAACCCTGGTTGCAGCAGCCCTGTCGCGGTAAAACTTAGAACGGGCTATCATAATTGAATGCGTATACAAAATTTCGTTCCCGTTGCTCTTGACCGTTCAGGAGTCCCCTCGTTGGAAGCCAACTCTGGGAGCACCAAATATATCGCGGTAAAACTTAAAACGAGCTAAGATAATCGAATGCGTATATAAAATTTGGTTTCTGTGCTATTGACCGTTGAGAAGTCTCCACATCCGGAGCCAACCCGGAGTGCAGCAGCTATGTCATGGTGAAATTTAGAAAGGGATATCATGACTCAATGCGTATAGAGAATTGTGCGTATTTCCGTCGAAGATTATCCTCGTAGGAAGCAGATCCTGGATGTAGAATTAGGTCATGCTCACCATTAGAATGTATTTTAATTGGAACCAAACCATGTAAAATTTCAACTTCATAGGGTAAGAATAGGTGGTTCTAATTCAGCTTGCAATATTCGACCTAAACAAACTAATACACTAAAAAAAAGCAACGGTAAATAAAACTTGTAAATAGTATACCGAAGTGGACTGTAATTGGTTTAATAAATGTACTGCTATAGTTAAGGTATACACACATGAATGCTGTTAATAGTGCGGCTGGCTACCAAAGAGAAAATTACTATTCAGGATGCACGTGAGTAGTGGTGAGGAACCGTGAGCAGAAATCTCATATGTAGGCTTCTAAGGCGATGTCGTATTCGCAAAGACTGTTCAGGATAGCGATAATTATCGCGAGGACGCTCGTACTCATGTAAGCAGGCAGTTCTACGAATACGGGGGGTGTCGATTACAACGGGCGAACCTATCACCCCAGGGAGTTATAACTAGAGCCATTCTGCACCCCATGGAGTGAAGGAAAAAGACTTTTCTGACAATACAATCGTTAGTCAATCTATCCCGACGGTGAGCCCAACGCCAACAGCGATGGACTGAAACGAAAACTCGTGGGCGATCCTCGCCCCTTTACAGATTTGGATGGATTTCTCCATTCTGCAGTCTTGCCACAGATTTGAGATCGCTTGCGCGGCCTCTACCTGATATTAGCGGTAATTCAGTTCGAATTCATTGCGGACTGAGGCGAACTTTACCCGTCAACATCACACAGGATCGGGTGGACAACGGATCGTTTCAAAGATAGATTACATCAGGTCACAACTACCCCCGCTTCCTAAAAAGTACGTTTCCAGACGCCCATGATTATTCACCGGACTGCACAGTCGATAGACTGACGCCGCACGATGCGCAAACTGCCTAGTTCCGCCCGACATGTTATTCTATTCCGGAACCTTCGATTTGAACTATTTACTACTGCAGGTGATAGCCACAATCAGCGTTCACGACGGTCATTCCAGGTTAGTCCCTCCTCGAGGAGGCTACCAAATGGGAGCTGAACCGTGAGGCTGACCGATCTTAAAAAATAGAAGCCGTACATCAGACCCACGGTGCACGGTCCCGCTAGGTCCCCAGTTCCAGAAAAATAAAGTATTGGTTACTCTGGAAATCGACAGATCGGCCCATTGCCATGTGTTAGAAATCGCGGATAAGCCGATGATTCGTATAGACGACATAATGCTAGTGGCTGCGTCGTCCTTCCGTTTAAATTGCATTAGACACTGTTCGTCTTGAATTGCATTGTTACAAGCGTTTATGTACCGTGTACTGTTTCTTAGTATGAATGTTTGTTTAGGTCAAATCTTGCAAACTGAATTAGAACCACTTCCTCTTATCCTATTAAGTTAAAATTTACATGTTGGTTCAGTTTCGATATCAATGCATTTTTATGGTGAGCATGACCTGATTCTACAATAGGATAGGCTTCCGACGAGGCATTTCTTCCACGGTTAACAGCACATACACACAATTTCTATACGCATTCAATTATAATAGCCCGTTCTAAATTTCACAATGACATGGCTGCTGAACACAGGGTTGGCTCCCGATGAGGAGACTCCTCAACGGTCAACAACACAGAAACGAAATTTTGTAAGCATTTATTTATTATAGCCCGTTCTAAGTTTCGCCGCATTATTGTGCTGTACCCAAGGTTGGATTCCAAGGAGGGGAATGTGTTTTTACTATTAACTTATTTTTATTCGATGTATCATTAAGACAAAACGAGTAAAGCGTTTATAGCGTGATTTCCTTGCATATCCGAGGATGTCTGATCTACAAAGGTCGGCACAGTGAGCATTTATCTATCTTGAATTGTTGCCAAAATAGTACTTCGATAAATCACAGCACCGAATAGCACGTTTCTAAACTATTTAAAAGCCGGAAGCTCCTGAGAAGCAATGGCTCTACGGTGGATCCCTGTGATGCGCCGGCCAGTCGTCCCCCAGCCTATCGGTCGCAGACAAATGCTTCTCAAGTGCTGGACAAATACGACGGCCTTGCTCGGGTACAATGCGACATACAAACGATGCCGACATGCATAGGTCCACCTTATACAACATAGGACTTATCACGAACACATAATACGTACCTACCTATACTGGGAAGCACTATGAGCATTGCGCGATCTGCCTCTATAAATGTAGTTTATGAGGATTTTGAAGAAAATGGGTAATTGAAAGTTGATGAAAGCGAAGATGTTATTAATGTACCACCAAAGCAAATCAAGACTGACATTAAATAAAAATACATAGTATACAATAAATCGAGGAGTGTATCAAGTCGCCAATATATTTATTAAAGCACACCGTTAATGAACTGCATTGAAGGATATAACCAATACTATTCAATAACACTTTGAAAATGTAGGAATAACGATTGCTGATGATATTTAAGTCGTAGATGAAGCCAAACCAGAACGTGTAAAATGCATGTTGGAGCATTAGTAATAGATATAAACACATGGATATTTCACCTATTCTATGTATTAAGTAATTATCCTAATAGTAGGCTAAATATAACATTTAAATTATACTGTAGGTTGATGAATATGCTTCTATTATTACATACACATATTTTATATAAAATTTAAATTTCACAAAAAGTTTTTATTGAAAGTACCTACCGTATACAAGGTGAGTTTTTAATTAGTGACACATTTATGTGGGTCAATCAAAAAAAGCAAATTAGCAACTTTTGATTAAAAAAAAACTAGGAAAAACAAAAAAAATAATATCTGAAAAATAAATGTTTCACAAGAGTGATTCAAGAGCCATTCTGAAATAGGTGAAATATTGCCAATAAACAATATTCGAGATATTTTATGTACCGCTAGAAGGCACAATGCGCTCAACTCTTTGTATACTATTTTTAAAAACATACAATTTTTAAAATTGGAAAAAAGAAACATTTTTTTTGTGTTTTTCCAAATTTGTTTATCAAAAGTTGCTTCTTAGCTCATACTGATTCATCCAGTTTAAGGATGTCAATCTTTAAAAACTCACCCTGTATTTGCTGAAAATCGATATAAGTAGGTACATTATTTTACACTCTAATAAAAAAAGTTGAATTATGTAAGATTCACTGAGCACCAGCTTGTTAATCTCCAAATATCTGGCAGATGCAAATAATAAGTACTACTTAGAAAATGCTATAGCGATCACGTAAATCAAATAAGAATATTGTAGCAAATCAAACTTTAAAATCACGTCCTCGTTCTCATTTCTGATTATTTTTTGAACCACTCACTATTCAAGAAATAGAGAATATTATTATACTAGAAATAAAACCTAATCAACAAGGGAAATCTATGACATACCATGCAATATTCTTCGTCACAGCGGAAAAATAATTTTCGAATATTTATATTTCCTTTTTTCCTCATAATTGCATTAGAGCAGGTGTAGGTAGGTACCTATATTCCACAGTATTAAAGAATATTAAAATATGTCAAATTTATAAAGGCAAAGGAATCGAATCTAGAATATGCTATTACCTGCCCATATCAATAATCCCAATAATTGCAAAAATTACACTGGGAATGTAAAACGCTTTCAAAAATACTTCAAGGACAATTAACATTTCGCCGATGAACGGTTCGACTATCTATGGGAAAGGCCACTCTGCCGTATCAGTTGCATGCTCGCTTTTAAGTACATTGTTAGAAGAGATGGATTAGCCTTGGTACTAAGGTAAGAGGATATTTCCAGAAATTTTGTACGCAAGCTTTGTCAATTTTAGTAGAATAGTTACAAAATTACCACAATCAAATGCTTTCGATAGATCACAGAAAATACCAACAGCATCATGTCGTGATTTTTCTCAAGCGCCAATTATATTGCTCAAATATTTTTTAGGTCCTCTTTAACTAAACACCTATAAAGTGGTATTATTGTACTATATTTCGTAAGATAGGGTAGGTTAAAAAATACGACATTTAATACAAATCTTTTCAATAATAAATAATAGAAATAAAAAGTTTAATTGATAAACGAGTAATATTTTCAAAAACAGTTTGGGACTTAATATTTTAATTGTAATTATGAGATACATGAGAACATATATTTCTTTTAGGGTTGATGACAAATGTCCTTATAGATTGTAACCGCACTATTATGTCCGGAGGACTATTTATTTACGTTGTTCGTTTATTATTTATTTATTAATATCGTTTACATTTTTTTAATTTATTTAATTTATAAAGGCTTGACATAATTTAGATTCATAGTTTTAGAATCGCTATGTTTTTCCGAGTGTCATATGGTACGTTTACTGTCTAAATATTAAATAGTTGTCTAAGTGTCCAAATCTCTAAACGTCAATAAATTAACATAAATATATCGTGTTTAGTGTCAAATGAAAGGTCTGTTTGAGTACATTCCGAAGATATACATATAAGTTTCTATATGGATAAATACATAAACCACAAATATTAAAAAAACAATGTAATAAAAATAATTATAAATACAGTTGTTTACATGTTGTAACGGCAGTCGTTTTATTTATTTATTTTAATATATATATACTTCTTAGTCATTGGGAATAGCTACTATACATGAGCGGATTCTAGAATAGGTAAAACATCGACTTAATTATTTTAATTATTTAGTCTGACCCGCCTAGATACGGGACAGATTAGTCCTAGTTAGGTGGGCACTGAGCATTAGCTGCATTTCGGTGTTCAATTTTTCCGAGTTACTTATAACATTGATAACAATGGGCCTAAATGTACAAAAATAAATGAATAAAGTATTAAACCGTAATAATAATTGCATTTTTATCAACGTGTATCAAAACCACACTTTACAATATATGAAACAAGCTTACGGCAGATTTTATTGGTCTATATGCATTTCTATATCTGATCAACCACTCCCATTCTATTTAATCTATCACTACGATGTGACGCTATCCTTGCCTCACCGCATTGCACTGTATAAACGCAGATAATATTTTAGCAAACAATTTGCAAATGCGAATTCAATCTAGCTAATTGATACACATGTCGTTTCATCACCGAAACGAAATCGGCTGCGGTGCGTCGGACGCTTTACAATTTATTCGTTTCGTACTGCATAGTGCGCCGCGTATGTCATTGTAATTAACCCATTCACTTCTCGCGATTAATTAAAATAATTGCCGCAACGATACTGGGCGTATCTTTTTTGGAATATCGTCTGATTAATAATGTGTTTTTAAATTCGACATTTTATATTCATGAAGAAGGTCTGGGGATGAGCAGGTCACGGCCGAAGAGGCTTGTCCAGTGGATACCAAGAACCACAGAGCTGGACGACATCAATAAAGCAGCAGGAACCAACTGGCTGAGGGAAGCAGCTGACAGAGAAACCTGGAAGAAGAAGGAAGAGGCCTATATCCAGGACAGGACTAAATCAGGCTAAGGAAGAATAATGGGTAAAAATAAACATCTATTCTTTTAAATGTGAGTGTGAAGTAGCGATTATACCTAGGCAATCTGAAATACTTTTAACTATTTTAAACATATTCTTTAATTTCAATTTCAACTTAGATATATTTTTTAAACGATATCTCATGATTTTTTAAATACTTGTAAGTACCTACCTGATTTGATTTCTTTTGTTTTTGTTATAATAAATTATAACCAAACGCTTGTACAGGTCAAATAATTTTCTGGCACGCCTGCCTTAGTACAGGCCTAGGCCTAGTTAGCCGGCGTTGACGTAGTGAACAACATGCTGCAGCGTGATTTTTTTTTAGCTACTGGTTCAAACACATATATATCGTAATGCTACAGGAATGTATATCTTTTGCTTGACTTTACATAAAATAAATAAATATATTGTTTTCTGGGTTCCGTAGGTACTAAATCATACCAATGGAACTTTATCGATGAGACTTGGCCGCTTGTCCTTTAATCCGTCATTTCATCCATATTCGATTTGTATGCACAGTCAATTGTCTCTGCCAGTTTTGAATATATCACCACAAAATTTCGCATAAATGTGGAATTTCCTTACCTTCACCTATTATTACAAAATTACTAATAAAAACCACTTATAACTTGGTTAAATCCCATTATTGTTATACTCGGTATCGTCGTGTTATAACGGAATTGTAAAATCGCGACCAATAAACGAGTTTTATGCGGGTAAGAACTACCCCGGAATAATAGACAAACCATATTTTGAGCATAGCAAGTCCCGTTTAATAATAAACGTCTCCGAGCATATATAATTTTCTTTAGTAGTTTCCTTTTAAGAGGGCCCTGTATGGGTTGGATTTTTAAAAGTTTTGTTATAATTTTAAATGATTCTTTGGCTTTGTAATAATACCGGAATCTCTTATGTCCTTTGGATCATGAATGAATATTTTATACGGGAAGTTTCGTGTCCTTTTGTTACTTGTCATATCGGTTGAAACATTTATGTTTAACTCGATGGCCGTTTTGCTTTTTAAGGGCCGGGCCATACGATGCGGTGCGGTGCCGCACCGCAAAGCTTTCGCCTATGCATGTGGTGCGGCGCCGGTGCGTACCGTGTGGCATACCATGGATATCTGTATGTAGGACGCCGCAGCGGCACCCGCTCAGGCGCCGCGCCGTTACTCAGTTATAATCACGCTATACCTACCCGAGACGGATAAAATGAAGTTATATCAGCAGTGTAACGCAGGTAGCGAGATACGTGTATTGGTAATACGTTTGCAAATCTTTAGTAATAATACAGGTATATTATTTATATCTCTTTTTTTGTAAGAATTTTCGACCGCAGATCGCAGATTGGGCTTTGATACATAATGTACCTGAGCACATTATGTATCCAATGGAGGGGATGAAACACGGTAGAATTAATGAAATTAAGAAGGGATGGGATTTAAGGATACACCAGGCGTGTGCGTTAAGAATGCTAATGGTTTTAGTAGTTGTAGAATTTTCAACTTTTACATAATTTTAATCTTTACGTTGTAAATTAAAAATGAGCAAAAGAAATAAAATAAATAAATAACTTAAAAAGGACTTTTTAAATAGGATTATTTTTTTAAATGCTAGACGTTAATTTAATGGCTAATTTTCTTTCACTCAGTGGATCAGACACGATAATATCCGACTAATCACAAATAAATATAAGACATGTGACAATCTTAAATATTATGGAGATCCATCCCATCGACAAACTGTTCGACAAGTCGAGGCAATTTCGGCGACGACGCGCAAAGTAGAATCCAGCGAGGAAGAGAAAAATCAAGCATTAGGAGCGCCAATAACAAGGCCCTCTAAACAGGTGAAACGAGCGCACGAAAAAGGTTCCAGTAATAAAAACTCGTAAATGGGAGAAAGTGAAACGGTAGAAATTGCGCCTTTTTACATGACACCACTCCGCCTAATAAAAGCGAGGGATGGCGGCGGGCGGAGAGCGGAAGGGGGGGGGGGGGGGGGAGGTTGTAAGCGAGCGTCTTCGGGACTACTTCGCAGCCGTCGCCGAAATATTTTGAATTGGAATGGATTACTTTGTCGGATTTGTCGGTGCCGTAATGAGTTGCCCCGTGCGTGGGTTCCCGGAAGAGATCGTTCTAATTTGAGGACGGTGGGTAAAGAAGTTCTATTATATTTTATTAAATAAAGTACAGAGGAAAGTCTTGGACACGCAGATTGTGGTACATATATAAACTTTAAAAACAAACAATAATGGTAGATAGGTGAAAATATAGCTCTATCCATATAATTATGCTAGCATACCCAAAGTGAGCCGAAATCGCACAACTAACCAGACCCAGAGGGTCTCTATCTGGCTGTGCTGTATATTATACGTTATGTTTGTTGCGCGAACTGACGCATTTGATTTAAATTTTAATCAATTTTTAAATCTAACAAAAAGATTTGTGATTCCCGAATGTATTTTTCACACATATTAAAAAAGAAATTAACGGATCCATAAGTCGAGAAGTCTATCGACTCTCTTTCTATTTCTCCATGACAACAATTGATAGCGCGTACAATGATGATAACTTTACAACTGGGTCGACGGATTAATAGACGATTTTGCGTATTATTTCGAGACTTTCTAAATATGTCTTATAGTCTGCGAAATCGGATTATGACAACATTTGACGAAACTATCACCAGCAGAATACGTTCAGACCAAGCAATCTTGAGAAAGATTCTTCTTCTATGAGTACCTATGCTAAACGTTAATTCAAACATGTTAGTAATACATACGTAATAATTTTCTGGTATTAAGTAGATGTAGATGTATTGTTACAATTTGAAATGAAACTAAACATAACAAATAAAACATATGACTATACAATCTTAATAAACGGGAAAGATCAGTGGGTTTTATATACCTAATATATTATCAATTATATACTCGGATCGGATTATAACAACATTTGACGATATCACCAATAGGCGGAAACGGTCGGACTAAGTAATTTGGAGAATGTTTTTTCTTCGATCCTTTACCTATTCCACCCGATAATTCAAACATGTTTGTAGTAAATTATCATTTTTAACCGACTTCAAAAAAAGGAGGAGGTTATCAATTCGGTTGTATCTTTTTTTTATGTTTGTTACCTCAGAACTCTGCCATTTATGAACTTCTATGAATTGGTCCCATTTTTATCAAAATCCTGTTCTGATGATGGGATCCATGAGGGAAATTGAAAATTTACATGTTGGTTCAATTCCGATGGCAATTGATTTATTTTTATTCTAAGCAAGACCTAATTTTACACCCTGGGTTGACTTCCGACTAGGGAACTCCTCAACGGTCAACAGCACAGGCACAACATTTTGTATATATATTCAATTACGACAGCCCGTTCTAAGTTTCACCATGGACTGCGGCACCCAGGGTTGGCTCCAACGAGAGAACTCCTTAACGGTCAAAAGCACATACGTAAAATTTTGTATACGCATTCAATTATGATAGCTCGTTGTATCACCAAGACATGGCATAAAAAAATGGAGTTGGTTTTTCTTTTAGTTAAAATTTTGTGTATGTATGCGTTACTCTTGCGTTAGCCCATGCTCCAAACGACGAAATGGTATGGCGAAGAAACTTTCTGGGTCTGATGTTTAATGGATTTTCATATTATTGGATAAATTGTAAAAAATAGGAAAAAACCACGCAATTTTTAAACTTGGTAAACCATTATAGAGACTATTACATAAAATCGATCAACCAAATTGTTTATTTTTTAGTAGATTAAAATGTGAGCTGTGCAAAGATATATATTTTATTCCTACATTCCTGGTGGTTTATTTATATCTTGCTCGTAAATATGGGCATGCGTATGCTTTATTTAGTGTACAGGTTTTTAATTTTAAATCATAGCCAAGAATTAATTTTATATGTTCTCAAACTTCGGTCTTATGTAAAAATTTCAACTAAAAAAATAGCTGTAGTTACATATAATAAACTAGAATCACGACTATGCTACATTCTTCGATTTATTTGCGCCTGGCATTTTTACTCCTTTGAAATGGCGACTTCTCGGTGAAAATTGAAATGCTTTCAATTTGTTATCAAATGCAGTGCTCCAAACGGACAAATGACTTTAAGTATGCTGAATGAGATAGATATAGTTTTAGATGGCAATAAATATGCTAGAAAACGAGACAGACAGCTTTAGTTCGGCCCCATGTTTTATTTATTTGTATCAAACATAATTATAAAACGCATAAAAATGGTCATAACAAGTAATGGTGCGAAGAAACAACGGCCCACATTCACATGACCATGCTCAGCGTATACCCAACTAGGCCAAATATAGCCTGTATCTGGGCATACGACTTACTTTCTGACTTAGGTGGAGAAGCCTAACTGACGGTATATAGATACATATACACATACACACATACATATACATACGTACACAAATATATAAATATAACGATCTAAATATATTATTCTTTTGCATTATATTACAATATAGTACATTTTGTTTAATATCTTATATCATATTATATAGTATAATAGTAAAGTTATGCAGAAATATATATATATTTTTTAAGATATGACTTGCAGCAGTTCTTTCTCTGTCCTTGAACGACCTATGTCGTCAAGCCATTTTTAAAAAAATTTTTTTATTTTTTTTTGTGCAGCAAAGCTTTGGGTATGACATTGACCAACGACAATTTTCCGTTGGGATATAATTAACGGAATTGTATTTTAATTCTTTAGATCGAATTAAATAACAAGAAAAACACTTACATTTATGTTACACGCTCACATGCATAGGTTAAATATTTCATAGTAGGGTTAATTGGAAGAGATTGTCGTGTGACAATAAACCCACCCATTGTGAAATTTTACAACAAGGAGTATAAACAAACAAACAATCGAGCGATTATAGTACAGATAATCAAATGAAATTAAATTAAAACATAGTCATTTTGTACAATACTTTTGAGGATAATATAGTCATTTATGCCATTAGGTATATAACTAGAGCTGTCAATTACAACGGGCGAATCCGTCACCTCAGGAAGTTTTAAAGGTATTCGTCGTTCTATCTTCCGTGAGGTGAGCGCAGAAGACTTGGGACGAAAAAAATAATCCTCTGTCTAGTGACGCCACTTGCCCGTCAGAGGTCAATGCCTTACGGTATCCAACGTACAGCCTCGCCCCCTTACTGCCAGTTTGGAAAGATATCTCCGCCTGGAATCAATCTTTAGGATACCTCCTGCCTCCTGACTGGTTTCAGGATCGAGGTCGCTTGCGCGTTCCTCTCCCTTACGTAGCGGTGATACGGTGTCTACCGAATCTATCGCGCACCACGGTGCCCTTTATCCGGCTTTCACCCGGAATCGGGTAACCGATTGGTCGTTTCAAGAGCAGTTTCCGTAAGGTTAACAACCACCCCCGCTCTAAAGGAAACATTACTGTTTCCAGACGTCCCCGGCTGTTAGTCGGAATACACAATCGATTGGCTGACGCCGCACGGTGCGCAAATGGTCCAGGAGCGCCCAAAGGTAGATTCCTAGGGGATACTGACCCACAGGCCAGCGTCCTACCATGGCTCGCACTTCTGCGTGGAGGTGGATGTGTGTTGACCCGTGCGTTTGACCGACCCTATATAACTGGGTCTTAGTGGCCAAACTGCAACAGGGCCCATTAGCTCCCTGCTATTACGTATATAGTTAGAATTAAGCTCATGATGTAAACATCCATCAGGCCTATACATGAGAGTATAATATCTTAATTATATAGAGTAATTTATTGGCTGACCTATCCCAGGTATTTCGACGTGGAGAAGCGACAAAATGGACCGGGGAGCGGGTAGCGATGCGGGTGGTAGGGTGGAAGTGGGGGGGAGGGGGATGCATAACGAACAACTGGAAAGCCGTCTTTCAGAGTACCCAGCGGGAGACCGCGGCTGCCGCTGACGTTTTTTCAATTATAATCGCGCAAGTACTAAGGCGAACGCCGACACGGTCCCCGCTTATAACAGTGTCAAGTATTGCTTACTCCCGCAAGCGGACAAGCCCGCGCCGCCGACATGCCATTGTATCGAGTGGGGCGACCACAGTTTGAGTTTACTTCGGTGTATCCGTAGTGAGTGTACTACAAAAAATCGGCTGTGTCACCCCAAGACTTTCCCTGCAAGTAGTCTATGGAATAAAATAAATTAAAATTGCAAGTAATCTTTGTATAAAATCCAGCCAAGCCTTAGGCTTGGCTGGATTTTATACAAAGCTGTATTTTAAAAAAATGGGTATTCAATAAAATGAAAAGAATTAAAATTACTCCGGTCTGTACCAATATATTTAATAAGGACTGATTCCATCAGAATATTAATTTCATAAATAAAATCCATGAGCGCCCTCTCCCAGCCAGCTGATGGTTGGGTTCCATTGCGAAGCCTCGGGAGGCGTGGTTTGTTTGCCGGCTAAGGACGAGCATGGGCCAAACGCCAACAAATGGCGTTTTGTTGTGATTTCTTAAAAAGCCATCTCCTATCGCAGGTATGTCATTATGACCACTTGAGCCCGTGATATTGCGGCGCCGAATAACTCGGTGGTGCTTAACCCTTTGAGTATGATACGACCAAATCTGGTTCTGAAACAATTATCCGTTGAGTATGATACGACCAGATCTGGTTCCGCGTTTTTTTCACTTCTTTGACGTTCTCATATTTATTCATAATTATCTAATTGTTTTACAAAATGATATTTCAATATTCTATATTCGAAATTTCAATGCAATCATTGTGCAGTTGTTCTTTTTATGATTGGTGTAGTAGTTTCGTAGTTATAGTACTTTAAGGTCGATGTCGCCGAAAATCCTGCAAAAGAGACAGATGCATCCATGAAAATACCCATTTACTCCAAGGGTTAAGTTGAACTATTCAATTGGGTTTTGTAGCCAGTGGCTTTTCTTTGGCCAGATATTTGGCGGCCTTTTATCTTTCCTTGCAAGATTATTTGGAGAAGGTGAGGTTTGTTACCACGCATTATGAGGCCCATATATTGTAATTTCCTTATCTTTATGGTCTTCAGTAATTCCAAACCTTTGTGCATTCTTTGCAGCACAGCACCGTCTCATTTGTGGCTCTATCCATCCAAGATATTTCAGTATTCTCTTGTAAATGAACATTTCGAAAGCTTCTAACCTTTTACACAAAGTCTGGGTTAGTGTCCACGTTTCTACTCCGCACAGGAGGACTGAACATACGTAGCACCGCACCAGGCGGCATCTAGTGGAGAGTTTGAGACTACAGTTGCAGAAGAGTTGTTTCATTTAGATAAACGCAGCTCTAGCTTGTTCGATGCGATATCGACTTCTACACTATGGTCTTTTTGATTATTTACAATACAGCCAATGTATTTATATTGGCGAACCCTGTCCAAAGGTTGGTTCTTGATGATATGGCGAAATTTAAATATAATTAGTAATAATATTACATAATACGAGATATTACAACCAAAAATCCCAATGTGATTTCAGCCCTACAAGGCAGTACCTAATTCCAAGTCTCTAAGTTCAATATTTCGAGGATGGTATATGACGAGTGCGCCAACTGGTGAATCGATTTCAACCACATTCTTTTCAACTTTCCATGACAAAATGGTTTGTTTCGACTCTTTATTGTGAAATTTCACAATGGGCGGCTTTATTGCCGATTGTCACAATGGGCGGCTTTATTGTCGATTTAAAAATAAGTACTAACTATAGATTAAGTTGACAGTGCACACTTAATATCATCATTAAAAGTCTGCCTTAGAACAGGCCTAGGCCTAGTTAGGCGACTGTGTCAATCATAAAAATAATGTCGCATCAATTTCTTGCTAACATCTTAATCAAATATGACATTACCTTTTTACTAGATGTGTTACTACTAAATAAATAAATAAATAAATAAATAAATTGTCATATGATAATCTCGTACAACCAACCTGATATGACGTGTTTATATGTAGGTGTGCGTGTAACATGTATGTAGGTAAGTGTGTGTCTTATTATTGTGTTCGATCGACAGAATTGAAAATGCAATTCCGTTAATTTGACCCCAACGGAAAATGATGACCCAGCCGGGAATCGAATCCAGGACCTTACAATGTAAGATCAGGCGACCTAACCACTATGCCACCGGCCCGTGTGCCAAAATGGTGTCTACATACAAAATTTCAAATCAATCAGAATAAGCTTATGGGCGCTATCTAGGAGGAATACACACAGACACACAAAGACACACACAATCTGGAAATGGTCCCCCGGAAATGGACTTCAATCTGGAAATTGTCGTAATTTTCTTAGGGGGGCTCAAAATGTATATTTCCGTCTTCATCTCGAAAAATAAAATTTTGGGCGTTCACTACACTTTCCCATCTCGTCGGTTAGTGGGCTGGGAAAGTAAAATACTCGTTTTTACTAGGGCGCCTAGTTCAGACGCGATGTTTTTAAACCATTTTTATATCTCGATCAAATCGAACCAATTACAAATTATTAAAAAATATATCTTGGAAGAAGTATCATTTAGCTAGACTCGGATGTGATTTTTTCTATGTCTAACATGAATGACAAAAATATAATACACTAGCTCGTTCGTTAGAAACCTTTTCGTTCGACCGTTTTTTCCGACTTACTTTGGAAATCCGACTACCACGAAAAAGTCTTTTAATTTTTCGGATTTTTATATAGCCTTTGACACTCACAAATAACGTGGCTTTCTATTGGTAAAAGAATTTTCAAAATCGGTTCAGTGGATCCAGAGATTACATCCTACAACGTCACAAACTTTATCTCTTTATAATATTAGTATAGATTATTGATTATGACATGGTTAACAATTTTATACATTTCATCCCATATTTTAATTCTCATTTTATTTATTTTTTTTACTTATTTTTAATTTTTATAATTAGGTTTGACTATCTCACTATATTTTTAAGTAATAATGATTATCTAAATACTAGCTAATTGTGCATCTTTTTTGTGATTATGTTAACCCCTTGGCTCACAACCCCTCGGTTAACAATTTTATATTATCAATTTTATATTCAATTTCCATCTTGTAAGAATTAATAATAACTATTAGTGTATAAATTCTCCCAAATTTTCTATATAATACATTATTTAGTTTTTTATATTGGTTCCAAATATATTCACAACAATTTAAATGTCCGGTTTAGAAAAACATTTGCGGGCCATTAATAAGCAGTATAGCTCCCTATCACATAAACTTTACATAGATTTTCACGTATCGGACTTACGCCAACTATATATCTGATATATAGAATTTCTCTCGAACGCCAACTGGAAAACATCATGAAAGACTTAGAAGGGGATAAACAAATGCTCAAAGATAGCACAAGACAATGATATAGACACCCATGAACCAAAATTTTGATTAAATATGGTAAACAACATTACCATTACTTAGGACAAATATACTGAAACATTCTTCGCACACATAAGAGAGAGTACAAATATTACCAATAAATTAATTGAATTCAATCTCATATCATTCAATCTCAATCATTAGGGTTGGTTGTAAGAGATTGTCATATGACAATAAACCCGCCCATTGTGACATTTCACAATAAAGAGAATAATCAATTGTTTTATCTACCTCGTTACCAGTCAGTGAGGTTAAATAATTCCACAGGATTTAGTTTTACTATATACGGTATTAAACTTCTGTATATAATATAAAAATTTAGTGATGAATAATAATAATAATAATAATAAAAGTCTTTATTCTTAAGAAAAGGCGAGCTTATTGCCTGCAGGCAATATTTTAGAGCTAACCTATACTATTGTAAGAACATTATTTGCGAGTAGACTACATAACTTAACCTATATAAAGAGTATGACAAATAAAATAGAGGAGGATAGAAAGAAGTATATACTTTACTCTTTGTGGGCACAGATTTGCCACATCAAAATAATCTAACACCTATAAGGACGCTAAAGTTTTAAAAGGAGGGGAATGGGAGGGGAAAGGGAATTTATCTGGAGGATTTCAAATGCTCTCTGAGTCTGTTTTTAAAAGTTGTTATGATTGGCGCGGTTCTCACATTTTTCGACAAAGCATTCCAAAGACGGGCTCCATGCACGGTGAAAGAGAATGAGAAGAAGTCACTGCTGTGACTAGGGATAGAGAGTAGCAGGTGGTTTTTTGATCTCAGAGGGCGTTCATGAGCCGATAGTGCAGTAAATCTGCCGGTAAGATAATTGGGAGCGACGCCATCCAAGATCTTGAAAAGCATACAGAGAACTCGCATGTCTCTTTTCTCCCGGGTCGACAGCCAGTGAAGCTTCTCTCTGTACTCCGTGATGTGGTCGAATTTTCTGAGGCCATGGATATACCGAATGCAAACATTTTGGAGAAGCTCAACTTTGGTGGATAACTCCTCTGTGAGGTCGAGAAATGCGAAATCTCCATAATCCAGAAGGGGGAGGAGAGCAGACTGACAAATCGTAATCTTGCTCTCCTCCGGGAGGATATTTTTCAGCCTATTCAGCGAATGAAATCGGCCGAAGAGTTTGCGTGGCATTTCTCGAATATGTGGCCGCCATGAGAGGTTGTCGTCCATATGGACACCGAGGTTTTTAACCTCGAAACTGAAAGGGACCTCATCCGCACCGATGCAGATCTTCAGGACTTCATTTATATTAATCCTCGAGGTAAAGTAACTGCTACCGATGATAATAGCCTGCGTTTTGGAAGGATTTAAGAGCAATCCATGTGCTTTGGACCACTCGTATATCATCGATAGATCTTCATTTACAGCAGCAATTGTTGTATCAATATCTACCGTGCGAAAGTGAGAGTATATTTGGACGTCGTCGGCATAGAGGTGATATTTTGCTTTAATGGAGTTGGTAACTGAGTTAATGAATAAAGAAAAGAGGAGTGGGGATAAAACACTACCTTGGGGGACGCCGGCGACATGATTACATAACATATAAGTATATTAGTGATAAATAAATACAATACAGAAAAGAAGAATAATACCATTTCAGTAGCAAAAATATCACAACGAATACAATGAAATATAAATTACACTTAAAATTGGCGAAGGCCTAATAATAGACTTGCACTGACATTATTTCAGCCTGTAATTTACTTCATTGGGGCGTATCTTTGATGTAGCACCGTACCCCTCAATATTTTATAATAAGGGTAATAACATATCACAATTCACAGAGAACTACTAATAAAGGTGCTGTTATTTCTGGTTGCAACGTTGTGTCTCCTATTAATATAAAAAGTATACAGGTAATAGATAAAGCAATAAAAAAATGTAGCAACAAAATTCTTCTTCTTCAATTTGATACTTTTTTAACCATAACAATAACACTGCAAACACATTTGAAACATAGAATGAATTAAGTGCCACAAGAAAAATAAACAGTTGTATCGGCCCAAGATTTTCCGGGCAAGCAGACAAGGTCTCCCTCCCCCGCACACAAAACCCCTCAACCACCCAACCACCAACCCCCTCCCATCCCTCTATCCTCAGTCAAGTGATTATATTAGCAAATGTAGTATATTTGTGGTAAAATATTACCGTGGTATTAAAATGGTTTTTTTTCCAATATGATGAAGTATTTTCTTAAATATGGCGTTTTTTTTTGTGTCACTTGTATAAAATATATTCCAATCAAAATTTCACAATGCGGGTTCGGCCTGACGTCGCATTGTACCATATTTCAAGTCTACTCTAACGTCAACTCTCAGTAAAATATTTCGAGATTGAAGTATGACAAGGGTGCCCCCTGGTGGTCCGAATTCAAACCCAATTTTTTAACTCTTGCCATGACCAAATGATGCCTGCATGCCAAATTTTAGCTCAATTGAATGAAGCGTTTGGACACACAATCATACATCGCCATCGTGGAGGAATACACATACATACACATACACCCACAAGCACACACACACACACACACACATACACACACACACACACACACAGAGAGAGAGAGAGAAAGAGAGAGAGAGAGACATATACACACACACAGACTTACAGACAGACTTCGATTTGGAAATGTGATCCTAATCGTCTCAGGGGGGGGGGGGGGGGAGGGGGGGGGGGTCAAAATGGATATTTCCGTCTTCATGTCGAAGTTTTTTTTAAAGCGTTCACAATACTTTCCCTTGGGCTGGGAATAAATGACGTGTCATGAAGCCTATGTTTCTTTACTATATCTGACAACATAAAGTCAGTGCCCTATGCTAAATATGCTGCTCTTTACTATTAAAGCCTGATTAGCTTTATTGTAGTTTGAATCGGATTTTGTCAATCTAATAGCTAAATTCTTTACTACCTATTTATGTTAAGTAAAGAGTAGTAACGATACTTCATCAACACAAATACTTTGACACATCCCAAAAGCGATTTTTAGCCGTCAATTAAACACGACGAAAATGTAAATGTAAATGTATCCAGTTTAATTAATGTTTATTTTATTTTAAATATTAAATTTAACATCTAGATCAGTGATTCCTAAAGAGGTATATATGGACCCTCAAGGATCGATTTAGAATTGCAAGGGGTCCATGCCAGTGAGAAAAAAAATAGGGTTGCATGAGATATAAATAGGGGTCCACGTTAGCAGAGCTTGTTTAGGCAGGTAATCGTAAACTTTCAGGTCAGTAAATATCCTTTTAAACCTAAAACATATTATGTGTACGTTTGTACGTTTGTATGTAAACATATTATGTGTATTATTCGCAATAAACAAACGCACGAATCACAAGCATCATGGAAGGAAATCAACCTTTAAGTCAAGTTACATGACTAGTTGATTGGGGAGGCCAACGCGCATGACTTAACAAGGGAAGGTGCGAGCGAGATATGTGAATAAATTGCGCTTTAGCGGGCATTCGTGCAAGTGAGATGCGGCACATAAACGAGCAAGCGAGATAGTGTTACATGAGCAGTTATGAGCGGCTTTCTCCAAAACGTACCGTGCAAAATTTAAGTACTTTTCAATAAAGGTACGATAAAAAAAATCTATGTTTTTATTTTTACAACTGTCGGTCCACTTTAAAAAAAACCATATATAAGTGATCAGTACTGTGTCAACTGTCAAAAACACATTTTAAGTAAATAATTTTAGGAAAAATCGATATTAGACAGGCGGGGTTTACGAATAAAAAAACAGCAAGTGGTGTACGGGACAATAAAGTTTGGGTAGCTCTGATCTAGATATAAGTATACAATTGGGAGAATATGACTTGTAATGGTTAATTAGGTACCAAAAAAGGTGAGAATATGAAAAAATAATAAATGACTCATCAACGTATAAATTTGTAACAAATAAATAAGGAAGTATATATATAGGATGTATCAAGATGCGCTACGATTTTTTCCTCCTCGACGTCAATTTATTTAGTGGGATTTCGTTTAGAGGTGCGCGGCGCGTCTCTCTAGCGGCGATCATTATGTGATTTGCCCGCGCGGACCACAAAGCAGGCTGTCCTTGCGAATGCCGCGAGTCCCGTGACAGCTGTCAAACGCACGCTTCCCGTTCCCGGACCGTCTCTCCCCCGCCGCACCCGCTCCGAGGACCCTCGACCATTCACAGCTGCCCCGGCCTGGCAAACTTTCGGCCGGAAGACTTCCTGGTGTGTTGTTCGCGGGCGTAGGATACCCATCGAGCCGTTTGACCAACCCTTTCCTCTGCTCTAACCCTAGAAGGGGGAATCTGTACCTATCTTCGTTTAGTAGATATTTAACTAGTATGTCTTTGGGAATAATCAGAGACACAGTGAGAGTCATTAAGGTTGATTTTTATTAGTAGTCATTTTGTGAAAGATCGAGACCACAAAAGAAAACAAGATTCAATCGTCAAGCAAGAATACATAACCATAACTTCTTCTTCGTCCTCTCCTATTCCCATTATTTGGAGTCGGACCTCCTCACATTTCTGCGCCAGGTCAAACGATCTTGGGTTGTCGGTTCAGACAATTGGACTTTCTTGAGGTCTTTTACAATGTTGGATCACCACGTCAGTGACTTAACCCGTTGAGTATGATACGACCAAATCTGGTTCTGAAACAATTATCCGTTGAGTATGATACGACCAGATCTCGTTCCGCGTTTTTTTTCACTTCTTTGACGTTCTCATATTTATTCATAATTATCTAATTGTTTTACAAAATGATATTTCAATATTCTATATTCGAAATTTCAATGCAATCATTGTGCAGTTGTTCTTTTTATGATTGGTGTAGTAGTTTCGTAGTTATAGTACTTTAAGGTCGATGTCGCCGAAAATCCTGCAAAAGAGACAGATGCATCCATGAAAATACCCATTTACTCCAAGGGTTAAACACTTAATCATAACATGAAAAATAATTTAAAGAACTAAATCACACGACTGCTGTTATAAAAAGTGAACAACTGAATTTATAATTATTAAAAGCAATTTGTTCGCGCTAAAAAGTACCTTTGTTCGGGAATAAAGTTCCTCGTGAATAAAAATTCAATTTACGAATCTTCGCTACGTCATCGTTGAAGCGTATTTTCTCTATAAACATCCAGTGCTTAAAGACGATTGCGCATTCTGTGGGTCAGTTGACGGGCCTTGTCCAAGGGGCGTCAAGCAGGGCTCCAAGAATTAAAATTTATGCTATTGACCCGGCTTTCAAAGCGTGACGTTGCAGGGCTTGGCGGTTTGCGGCAGTTATCTCAAAACGGCAGTTATCTCGAGGTGACATAAAGATTCTAATAATACCACACACTTTTAAATCGGTTCAAGCGATTAGAAGTTATGGTGAAATAAAAACAGAAAACATACATACATGAATCCTGAACCTATTACACTTCTTTTTCGTTGGGTAGTCGTGTAAAAAGTATACTATTAACAGTACTATGCATAGAACAAAGTTAGTATTAGTACTAGAAAATAAATTTGGATTTTTCCATTAACAAGTAGTTTTTAAGGTAGGCCGTGTCGCACTGTAGGCATATTGGTGTTTATGAAGATAACCGTTAAAGATTATTTTTAATCTGAAAGAGTTCTTTCTTGAGACACTTTCAGATTAAAAATGGGTAGTTTTTATAACAGGGATCGCCATAAATCTGGTGAATGGCCTCGCGTACAAATGTGCACAGTTATACAGTACAGATTAATTGAAATAATTTAATGTTGAAGATTTGGAAATTTTGAAATTGCTAAAAACCGACTACTTTTACGTATATCTTTCATAATTTACCTTGCAATTTGCCTTTTATAATATGAAATGATCATTTCTACGTTTTTCCTTTTAATCGAGTTAATGGCGCGATTATTAAATCATGTCTTTGTATTAAAAAGTGCTCTTCGCCGAGCCGTCCTCAGTAATGCACTTCGTTTGAGCCTTGAGCAGTATGGTAATTTCTTAGCGTTTATACTTCGCCTGTACAGACAAAATAGCACCGTTCAAAGGAGGCCCCCGCTAACAAGCAATAATAGTCGTTGCCTTTGCGCGAGCCTCCCCATACTTATTGTATTAAGGCATCTCGTATCGCTACGCGAGCAAACAGTTTTGTTTTTACGTACAAAGAAGACGGCAACACAGCAGTGAACTGCACCGCCTCCCGCCTTGCATGGGCAATGATACTAAACCGCCTGTTGCTTTGCATAATGCTACGAGGAACGGCATAGCGTACGGGCAGGCGATATCAGAAAGAATAAGCATAAACAGAAAAACATAGATTTATGTAGAGCTAGTGGAACTTTGTTTATTATGTGGTGTTTTATTTCGCAAAAAATATTGCTAATATCTGCAGTGGAGTCCGAAACGCCCGTGACTGCAAAAACAATATTCTTTTCCTACACTGTCATAGTAAATAGAATAACAAGTAAATATTTTTATTTTATTTTATTTAGTAGGTACTTTATTCACATTTTTTTATATAGGTACATATACCACATTACCCATACCCATATTACCAATGTTATAAAGTAACTCGGAAAAAATTAACAAGCAAATGTAGCAAATGGTCAGTGCCCACCTAACTAGGACTGTAATGTCCTGTATCTAGGCGGGTCAGAGTAAACAATTAAAATTAGCGATTTTTAATTTATATAGAACTAAATTGACTAACGTTTTATTTTTAGAAATAGTAAATTTACCTAATTATAAATATAAATATATTAAGAGGAATAAGAAAACACGACTGCCGTTACAAAATGTGAGCTACTGTATTTATAATTATTTTCATTATGGTATTTTTAATGAAATATTTGTGGTTTATCGATATAGATACAAATAAAATTTATGAAATGTACTCAATCAGACCTTTCATTTGACACAAAACACGATATATTTATGTATTGATATTTGGACAGTTAAGGTACTTTATGACAATCGGGATGACATTATAATTATAGCAATACCATATACTTCTAAATCGGTTGAGGGTTTAGAAGTTATGGTGGAATAAAGAAACGGAAAACATACATAGATGGGCTCTGGACACATTACACTCCTTTTTTGTTGGGCAGTCGTGTAAAAATGAATTGAACGCGTGAAGTTCGCGTCACTCAACGTTTCGGCTATGTTGCAACCGCAGTTGTCCAGGTTAGACTGAAGTACTGTCAATCGTCATCTGCGGGTAGGCGGCAAACTGCTGCTGTTACATCGCTGATTATAACGGTGGTGGGGATCGAGTTTTGAATATCCGCCGTGCACACAACTCTCACTTTATATTGTGTTCCTTGCGCTCGGCGATAGGCACAGAGAACATTTTAAGGAGTAGTTTGCCGCCTACTCGCTGATGACGATTGAGGGTACTTAAGTGTACCCTGGACAGTGGCGGTTGCAACATCTCCGAAACGTCAAGAGCTACAAAGCTCACACGGAAATTTCGTTTTAAATCTATTTATGTCAAACAGCCGCGGTAGTCTTCGATTTCATAAAAGCATATAGTTTATCTAAAATTGCATGCAAATAAATACATAAAAATAAATAATATAGTTAACTCGCATAATACTAATATGTTAAATCCTTTGACCCCATTTCTGCCCAAAATATTAATGCCTTTCCGCAGATAGAGTTATTACGCGTCGTGCCACCCTCGCTCCATCCCTCGTTTCTCCCACCTCCCTCGCCGCACGTTTTTGCCACCGTTTGTTTTGCGCGATGTTTATTTGTTTGCATACTTTTTATATTTCGTCCGTCGCGCCCCGTACTCCACCTCGGAAAGAAAACATTTTTCATCAAGTTTTTAAATTGCATTCTTGTTACTTTGCATTATATCATGTCGTATTTACGCGAGGAATACGAACGCAATACTCCAAGCGAGAGGGCTTCTCATCAGCGTAGTACAGTCGCTTCGTGCTACTTTGAAATTTTAAATATTGAATATAATGTCTTTTTTATACTTTCGCCATTTCTACTTTCTACTATTTTTTTAAAAGTTGGGAGCTGTCTTAATTTATTATCATTTATTCAGATATGTCCTGGATTTCATGAATAATATATTGTAAGTAGAAATACTAGGATGTCACAAAAATTTGTCATTTTATTGTACCATTACTTTGGAGGAATCAAAGATATTCGATAGTCTACTAGATTATTAATAAATAATAAGATAACTATTCGGTACATAATCATCCCACCAAGACAATTAAAATTCAAAATGTAATCGCCCGTTCATCAATCATTATATGCTTTTAGAGAAAATATGTGGATCATTCTGTAATGGAGAAAGTGCGCATAGCAAGCGTTTGTGATATTTTCAATTACTGATTACGGGTAAACTCATAATATTGCCTGATTTTTTTATGGTAAACTTATACGATCACCTATAAAACTATATTTTAAAATATAGCCTTAAAAATACACGTAATAATAAGCCTTGATAATACAGCTTCCTTATTACTCATCGTTTCACAAAAACGTATAAACACTTGCTTAGTTATAATATTATTGAGATTGAGATGGCGCAATAAAGTAAAATGATACTAAAATAACATATTAATTTGATATCGTCCTAAAATGTTAAACTTTTCGATAACATAGAAATATGTGTGAAAAAAAATACACCTATACAGGAATAGGTAGTTATTGTAAAACTCGTATATATTACTTTTAATTTTATTTCCTAAGTTGAAATTCAGTAGGTAATCAAACGTATTAATAAAAAATTTTTAGTAAAAAATACATTATTCTTATTTTTTTCGTAAGTAACATTATCAATATTTTAAAACGCAGATGTATTAAAAACCATAATGATGTTGACATACTGATAATTACTTTTAAAACTAGAAACCACTACGGCCTTTGCAAAGTCATCTACCCTATAAAAAGCATGCATAGCTAAAATTCATTGATTCATTTTTATAAATGCCTTTACCAATATCCATTGATTTGGCCCGGATCTACCTATATTATAGACGTTGTATATGTCAGATTAATTATATCTGGCCTCTTAGAGCTAGGTGACCACCATTGCCTAGGTGACCACTACGACTATTTCTGACTCCTCGCCTCCACACCGCCTGTCTCAGCACGACGACATAAAACCGAAAACTTTCGCGGTTGCTTTACATTATATATAAGATAAAACGAATTTTTTGTTGAAATTTGTAGCACCCGACTACAATTATCACGTGTTAATTTTGTTTTATCTTATTTATATAAACGATCACACTTCCGACTTAGCGCAAGTCGTAACCTTTAAGTGCCCGCTGAGGACATCTCCTACTTGACCCGCTGCTCCTGGTAGAGGTGCTACGTGACAAGTTATTTTATAGAATACTAGTGAGATGTTACCTGTTGATGCTCGTATCCCTTTCCTTCCTCCTCACACTCCTCCCACTCCTCCCCCCTGCCTCCTAAGTAGCCTATGTTAATCGCCGTTTTTTCCACTATAGAATTTATAAAATTTCCATGGCGTTCAGTTGAGCGGTATAGAAGTTGATGTGTTGAAGTGCCATCTAGTGGTAAGTTACAACAAAGCGGATATCATAAAAACCTTCTCCATGAAAAAATACATACATATAATGTGCCAATTTTATGGTGATCGGTCAAACGGTTTCAATAATCTCGGACGGATATAGTAACATACATTTTTATATACATAAGATAAATTACTTAATAAGTACATTTCTACATAGTTTATTACTATATATAAATATACTGCTATATTGGTGACCCCGGCGTGAAACGCTGTCAATATTTGTGAAATATTTACGGACTCTCAGTCTATACTTGTGAGTAGGGCGGCGAGTCGACAATATAATAATAATATATCAGCGATCGCGCGAAACGAGTCCCGACGGCGAATGTGTTTCGCGGAATGATTTATGTGGTCGAAGGCGGGCGGCCGGCGACCACTTGTTGGGCGGACGCTCGCGAGCGCGAGCCTCCCGCCCCACAGATAGAAATGCACCGACACGCCCGATACTATCTCTTTGTTATGCCCTCCGTCTGCTCTCCACTTTCCGCTCGCACGGAGAGAGAGGTTCAAGCCGAGTCGGGCATTCGCTCAACTGGAAGGCGGCAAATATTGCCTACCCACCGCTGAAACAAATTTACCACAACTAGCTTTGTTTGACGTCATACTAGTAATAACTTTTATTTTTGCCTGAATTGCCTATTTCTCTATGCCATTATTTCTATCCTGTTCGGATTCCGTAGCTGGATAAACAAACCGACGACAATAGTAGCATTTTGATCTCGACACCACATCGAAATATAAGTATTAACCAGGTAATAAGCAATCACCGACATGTCCAGTAGTAGCGATCCGGCATCTACTTGCAATTTATTTAATTTATCCCTAGTTTTTCATTAATAAATTTCCTATAATATATTTTACATAATTGTAGATTGTAGATCACAGATTCCAGATCAGATAATTGTAGATACACAGATTGTAGGGCCCTGCAAATTTATTCAAAAGTGAGGCTTCGACGGGCAGCCTTACTAGGCAGAGCCTGTATCGAGCCTGTATTAAGTGCTGCGTTCATCTGTCGGGTGTATATAGGTAATTGATGCAATCTTGGGTCAATATAAGTGTATATAGTATAACTATTATAGTTTATATATTACACAAAAAAAATAGTTTTTAAATTAGAAGGGATATATACTCATATATGGGGGATAGATTAATACAGTTATAAGGCTAATGAGATTGGCTAATGAACAACCATAATGTTACCAGTCTTTTGTAATGGGCGTCATTTCGAATGATTGTAGCCTGGCCTAGTTGCGTGTTAAATATGTTATGGATTTTCGCTAGGCAAAAACAATGTCTTTGTCCAAATGTCGTTCTCATTCTCGGTTGTAAATGTCTGTTTTTCTGTTTTATTATTAGTGCTTCTCCCATCTAGGACAGCAGTTTTAATTGTAAGCCTTCTTTACTATGTAAGTTAGTGCACTCGCTGATATTGCAATCAACAATAAGACAAGCTGGAAGTAGTTACTTTAAAAAAAAACTGTTTTTTTTTGTTACTGCACTTTCTGCCTTAATTTTCCAATATACTGCTTATTTTCACCACCATATTATAATGAACGTAATAGCTGTACGTTCAGTTTTTTGTCCTTTGAGCAAGATTTGAAGAAGTCTCCAATGGAAACAGATTTAAGGATATCGTGCGTTGTAAGTGCGGTTTGAGCACTGGAGACACCTGTAGCCGTGTAAAAATTTAATTAAACTAATCGCAATAACAAGTCTAATAAATAATGTCACTCTCAGCAAATCAAATCATATAACAACTCTAGTATTCCCTTATTTAAAAAACAAACATAATCGCTTGTGAATGCATTGCACACGATAATAAAAAAAATATGTTTTCATCACATAAACACCGGGACCAACAACTAAGTTTGCATGTTTTTAAATTTATTTTATATATAATCCCATATTATTCTATTAATAATAATCTTTTAATAGTCTTTATTTTCACTATGCGCGCATGTACCACTATGTTTAGGTTAGCTGTAAGACATTGCCATGTGGCAATAAGCTCGCCTTTTTTGTATACTTTTTAAGTGCAAATAAAGAGTTTATTATTATTATTATTATTATATTATATAGAATCTGTCAGAATATTAAAAATATGATATATAATGTTAATCTAAACTATTGTCAAAATATTAATATCTACCTCTAAATTACAATTAAGAAAACTCTCATAGCATCTCCGTCGTTTCATCAAGCCAAATAATGTATTAAGTGGAATTCCCTGGACGATTGCGTGCTTGATTCCTAGACGGGCTTTGGCTGGTCTAATAAGTCTTGTAATTATGGTAATTACTAAATCCAATTACTTGAATTGCTTTATTAACTGCTGAACAAATGTACCAATTGTACCACTATTTTGTATTATATGTAATTCGACCGTTTTCTTGAGTTTTATTTGCTTATATCCGTAAAGTAAATAAAATAGAGTATCTTGATTGCTAATAGGCAAATTAAGAGTTGCTTTCCACATCTGCAAAATTCAAAACGAACCACCTCTTTTTCCCTAATGAATCTGTCGGTTTGGTAGAGAAACCAACGCTACCAATACCATGTACATAACTGATATTAGTTTTACTTCTTTTGAATACGTATGGACTCTGATACTGATAGTTTTATATTCCCTACTAAATTAATCTACGTATTAATTATATAAAATTGCCGTGTCATGCCAAAACCACCAGTGACAAAATGGATGTTTTGAGTTATGTAAGTACATAGTAGGGTGGATCGCTCCTTAATGGAGAAAAAAAAGTTATTTATCGAATCCTGTCTATGCGGAAAAGATGGTCTATGGTAAGTAGATTATAAATAAAATAATAAAAAAAACAAATTCAAGATTTAATAATGCCACTAGAGGGTTGAATTTTCGGAAAAAAATAAAAAGTCTGTATTTTGTTACATGACTTTAGACTCAAAATAATTGTTTTTTTTTGTAATGTAAATATTAATTAATAACCAAAATGATGACTACTGAATAGTGAGTATCAAATAAAACAAAGTACGTACATTGCAGGTCCCCTCCCCCCTCCCCGCCCTGTCGAATCAGTCCCCCAATCATATAGAGCTGTAATATTACTTCTGATAGATATAAACGCAATTCCAGTTTTTCCGAGTCTCATTTTAACCTGCGAACCCTTCAAAAGACGTAAATGGTACGTCTGAAGTCTTCCCCACGTGATCACCAGACGGCAATACTACCTACTATCAAAGAGTTTCCCTGCCACACTAAATTAAAGAACGAATGGTAAAAATAGTCAGAGAAACATCTGGTGGTGTCTGCGGATTATATGGAGATAGGTTTATAAGAAATCGCATGGAATCACGAAACCTCATGCCAGTTTTCAACACCGAACACGTGATTACCGGCCACAGTAATTTCGACGGTTTTTTAGTTTTTTCTTGATTTTATTCTGAAAATAAGCTAAGGTATATGTTTTTTTTTATTGAAACCAAATGGTTACACGTATACGTCCTCTCATACAATCATTATAAAGTACTAAATGACTGTTTCCCTGTAACGGAAATCACTTTCATTTTTACAATAAAAAGGTTCGAACAGTTCCTCCCCCTTGCGGCAGGCAGTACTTAACCAAATCATATTTAATTTTTCCCTTTGTACATACATATACCATAGTACATCTTTTCCGCATAGGGAGGTTTAGAAATTCTGAATTTAAAAAAACTGATCCACTCAGAATAAACTGGTGAACATATGTGTAGGTGTGTGCATGAATAAGTGTGTATTTGCACATTAGTTATTTTATCATGGCACCGACGAAATTAAGTCTGGGACAGTTTTATTTTTTAATTGACTGTCCATCGTAAAAAAATACAACGCACGACAAACAGAGTTGTCAACTACAACGGGCGAACCCATCACCTCGTATCTCCCGTGAAGTGAACGTAGAAGACTTGAACAAAATAGTCCACCGTCAATCTCCCCCATATGCCCGTAAGAGGCCAACGCCTTATCCGCGAGATAGCTAGGTATGTTACCCAGCGGGCTTACACTCACGCCCTTACTTCCAATCGCGACCAGATTACTCTGGTTTCTCGACTAGTTACGAGATCGAGGTTGCTTGAGCGGTCCTCTCCCTTACCAAGCGGTGAAACGGTGTAAACCGAATCTATCACGGACCACGCCATCCTTTGCCCGGCTGTTCACCCAGGATCGGGTAGCCGATGGTCGTTTCAAGAGCAGTCGCCGTAAGGTCTGCAACCAGCCCCGCTTTATAGGAAACAGTACTGCTTCCAGACTCCCCCGACTGTTAGTCAGAGTGCACAATCGATTGGCTTACGCCGCACGGTGCGTAGACCGTCCAGGAGCGCCAGAAGATTGACCACTAGGGGAAACTAGCTCTAAGGCCAGAGTTCTGCCCGGGCTCACACTTCATGTGTGGAGGCCGCCTGATGGGTGTTGCCCCGTGAGTGTGACCAACCTTGAACAAACTGATAATATTGTTTATTTCAGAGAAGATCTATTATTTCAGAGAAAATTTTCTGAGAAATAAAACCATATTTTCTTATATAAATATATCCTGAGCTATATACATTTAATTCTGTGCAAAATCAATTACGGAAGCTGAGATTTCTGAAACCAACACATGTATGTGTATATTTATTTTTAATTGTCAAATTAATTGGTTAATTTTATAGTAATTTTTTGTGGCTGATGTTAGGTTGATTATAGCACCATGACGTCATTCAATAATGTTTACCTGACGCCTTTCCAATTGACAAACAATTAGAGAACGCCTGCTTGGCGGCCCCGTAAGTTAGAAGGTGCGTTTCTACTAGGCACACGGAAAATATATATCAAACGAATCCAGAAAAACTGGTACGTGACGCAATTAGGCCGGGAAAAGGAACACGCGAGGGTGCGCAGGGTCGAAATGGGAGAAGGTGGGGGAAGCCGTTTCTGAAAAGTTCTCTCTACGAAAGCTCCAAACATCCGCTTTCAGCAGCTCGGCAAACTCTTTCAGGCGCGGGCGCCCCGCGAACGGTAGGTGTATAGGGTTGGCGATCGAACGGAGGCTCTAATTTAGATTTTTCGGTGCTAGGGAGGTGATGTTATGGAGTGATATGAAAGTGGTTCGGGATGAAACAATTGCACCAGTCTATTGTTGAATGCCTAGAATTTAATAGGAGAAAGGTCAAGTACAATTTTAGCATTTATATGAATTCCTTAACAAAAATATATAAATTGTTATAACAGACTGCTGGGTTAGAGACAGAGAGAGAGAGAGAGAGAGAGAGAGAGAGAGAGAGAGAGAGAGAGAGAGAGAGAGAGAGAGAGAGAGAGAGAGAGAGAGAGAGATAGAAAGATACCAAAGGGCCATATTGCAATAGCAAGTTAAATAGAATAATTTTATTGTGATACAAATAAGATTACATAATAAATAACACACTATAAAATCGAAGACTATCGCGGTTGTTTGACATTATAAATAGGATAGAAAACGAATTTACCGCGTGAAATTTGTAGGACCCGACGTTTCGGTGACGTTGCAGCCGCCGTTGTCTAGGGTAGACTGAAGAGCTGTCAGTCCGTTGTTTTGCGGGTAGGCCGCAAACCGCTGCCGCCACTGCGTAGGTTATAACGGTGGTGGGGGGCCGGGCTCGGAGCGCGGGAATTTTTAAAATCCGTCTTGCACACAACACTCACTGTATCCTGTTTTACGTCTTTGCGTTCGGCGTTCGGCGGCGGGAACATTTTAAGAAGAGGGTTCCACGTAGAAGAGAGTTTGTAGCCGTCATCTCTATTGAAGTTCGGAGTTCTTCTTATTTCAATGGCTTCCCGGATCATGCGAGGAAAGTAGAATTGTTCCTTGGATAGAACAATGGGATTTTGAAACTGCATCCAGTGGTTACTTCCGCTATCCAATATACTCGTTCGATGTTCGCAGATCGCCGATTTTTCTCGCTGAACGTTTTTAACACCTTTGATGTGTTCTGTCAGTCGCGTGGCTATAGGCCGTTTCGTTTGTCCAACGTAGGCTAGACCGCAGCTGCATTCGACTTTATACACACCCGGGGTTTGCAGTGGTATTACATCCTTTACAGGCCTCAAAAATCGAGCTATATTTTGGGTCGGTTTGAAGATCGTTTTTATATCGAATCTGTTTAGCATCTTACTTATTCGATCAGTCACGCCCTTGACGTATGGTAAGAATCCTCTTGATCTGCTCGGTTTTTGAGTTTCGTCCGTATTAGATCGTGTGCGTGTCTCGTGATATTTTCCGTATCCATTTTTTCTAAGGACATCATTGACATGTTCCATCTCCTTCGGAAAATGCTCAGTGTCGCATAGATCGCGTGCTCGATTCACGAGCGACGTTTGCACTGAACGTAGATGGTAGGGATGATGGTGTGAGCTTGCATGCAAATATCTGTCCGTATGTGTGGGCTTCCGATATACCGTATGTCCGAGAGTATTGTCACTTCTCCTCGTCACTTTGACATCCAAAAATGGTAAGGAGCCGTCCTTCTCTACTTCATAGGTGAAACTGATTTTTGGGTGTATGGAGTTTAGATGACCCAGGAATTCTTTCACCGTTTGAATGTTGTCTTTCAGCATGCAGAAGGTATCATCCAAGTAGCGAAGCCAGAGAATGGGTTTAATTTTGGAGGTTTTTATGGCTAATTCCTCAAAATATTCCATATATAGGTCACTAACTATCGGCGATACGGGGCATCCCATTGCTACTCCGTCGATTTGTTTGTAATAATCGCCGTTCCATAGAAAGTAGCAGGATGTCAGGCAATGTTGAAGCATGTCGGCGTAGCTAATAGGGAGGTCCTCAGACCTTAGTATATCGTTTTCTATCCTATTTATAAAATAACACACTAGTTTAAAAACAACTATTTATGCTCAAATGGCGGACTTATTTCTATAGCGATATCTTACAGTCGACCATTTGATAACCTAATTTTTAATCATCATCGAACAGTACACTTAGAAGTAATAAAGTTAAATCTAAAACTAATACAAATATATGCCAATAAATTTTATTAGGGTTACAACATATGATATCTTAATTATTTGCCCAGGAAAGGATAAAGGAGAGGATATGTTGGGCGTATTTGGTTAGTAGCTGTGTGAAAGAAAATGTTTCTTACAACTTTTTAAAAGTGAGCAACGAATGTGCATGCCTGGCAGAGTGTGAGAGGTGATTCCATAAACGAGCGGAATATACCGTAAAGAGTACGTGTAAACAGAAGAGTTATTTAACGAAATGGCGAATATGTTATTTCGGCTTGAAAGTATTTAATTTGAATAATAGCAAAGCGCTTAACACTTTAGCTAATCCGCGTTATTTACAATAATACAGTTTCATGTCCATAACACATCAATTATTCGAAAAGTTGATTCACAGATACCGACCTTCATTTTTACTCGACTTTATTTGAAATAATGACTATTTGGAAAACAAAGGCACGAAGCTATTGACAATCCAATGTCATTCTCAGCCGCCGAACACTGGCGGCTCTCGATCATATTAATCTACCTTGCTATCTGGAGCATTCCATTGCCCTAGTGCCGCTTCCTCCTCCACTCTCCGCACTACATAGATAATCTTGCATATATCTTATCAGCTCGGTGACATCACTGTTCTTAAGTCATTGACCAATGCCTTTGATTTGTATCTATATCCACTCGGATAGCAAGGGAGCTCTTATGGCACTAGCCTCGAATACCATAAAGTCAAAGGTCGTGCAAAACTGTGTATCACTACTGAATTCCCTGGGCGAAAAGAACAGGGTAATTCTAAGATGGGTTCCCGGCCATGCAGGAATCGAGGGAAATGAAAAAGCCGACGAACTTGCTAAGACGGGAGCAAAGGGAACGTTATACGGCCCTGAACCTTGTTTTGGCGTACCAAAAAGCATTGCAAACCTTAATGCTCAAACAAATATGTTTAGAACAATCCGCCAACCACTGGAACAACACGCCAGGGTTGAATCATTCCAAAACGCTAATTAGGCTTACGACCGCAAGACGGCCCGTGAGGCCTTATCGCTAAATAGAAACAATCTAGGCATACTGGTGAGGGCGCTCACGGGGAATTGTGGTCTGAACAAACACATGTACAACCTCAAGCTCCGAGACACAAAAATGTGCAAGTTCTGCCAAGGGGCAGAGGAAACTCCCCTGCACCTCATGTGCGAGTGTGGCCGGCTGATGCGTACAAGATACACCCACTTGGGTGGTCACTACCTCCAACCAGAGTAGGTAAAACAATCTGGCGCCAAAAGACTGTTGCGGTTCTTAAATGCCACAAGGCTTAGCGGAGAACTATAGTAGGTGGCGAACACAATAGATCAGCAATGGTCGCAGTTTTACAAGGCTAATAAAGACCTTAGAAAGCCCCATACAACTAATAATGCCTTTGATTTAATCACGCTCCGACGAAAATGTATAAGTTGACGAGAATGAGCTTACCGAAAATTCAATAGCTCCAGCTACTGAGAAGTTCGCCAGGTACGACCGCTGGACAAAATACTGTACACGAAATAAAATAAGCAGGGTCAAATTGACCCATCCACATCCTAGCCGGGTTAATAATTGGAGAAGCTGTGGTTCAATAGTATTTATATAGTCCCAGTCATTATAACGCAGCCAACATGGCAGGCAGATTATTTTTCCCCATATTTAATCAAACAATAAAATGCTTCATAAAATGTAGGACGGAATCAGCTGAGCAGTCATCAAGATAAAATCGACGGTAAAACTCGACTTTCCTTTCATCCCTAATAGGTAGGTATGCCGCATTGACGTCGTACGCATGCGGAGGGGATGGGGAAGCGGGGTGAAAAGGCGAAAAGGGGGGAGGGGGGTGGAGGGGAGAGCAGAGGCCTCGACGAGCAACTTGGATCTTTTCTTCGCGAGGACGCTCAGCGTTTCAATTTCACGTTTTTATTGAAATGCTCACGCAAACAAGAAATGTTTCAATCCAGAGCGACACCCCGCGCGGGCCCGGCGCAATGTTTCGGAAAAGCGATTTGAGTTTATTGGCGACGGATCGGCGATCACGTCCTATCTTTATAGAAAGCGCCTCATAATCGGTGGCGATCGAGATATCCGGTATTTATTATTAAATTAGGGATGGCTACATTTACATCGTAATCCTATAATGCTGAATATTATGAAATGGCGTAGGAAGTTATACAGTATATTCGATATTATACAGATATACATAAACCTTGTAAATATTGATACTATTTGGGGGTCTTACAACCTAGAAATTATACTAGCAGAAATTCTAATGTGCCTTCGAAACAAAACAATAATTTTGTACAAGGAAATGTACATGCTTGTTTTAAAAACGTAGTTTTTGAAACAAGCTTGTTTTGAAACGTAGTTTTTGTAAGATTATATACACTATAAAATCGAAGACTATCGCGGTTGTTTGACTTTATAAATAGGATAAAAAACGAATTTACCTCGTGAAATTTGTAGGACCCGACGTTTGGTTGACGTTGCAGGCGCCGTTGTCTATGGTAGACTGAAGAGCTGTCAGTCCGTTGTTTTGCGGGTAGGCCGCAAACCGCTGCGGCCACTGCGTAGGTTATAACGATGGTGGGGGGCCGGGCTCGGAGCGCGGGCATTTTTAAAATCCATCTTGCACACAACACTCACTTTATCCTGTTTTACGTTTTTGCGTTCGGTGTTCGGCGGCAGGAACATTTTAAGAAGAGGGTTCCACGTAGAAGAGAGTTTGTAGCCGTCGTCTCTATTGAAGTTCGGAGTTCTTCTTATTTCAATGGCTTCCCGGATCATGCGAGGAAAGCAGAATTGTTCCTTGGATAGAACAATGGGATTTTGAAACTGCATCCAGTGGTTACTTCCGCTATCCAATATATGTTCGCAGATCGCCGATTTTTCTCGTTGAACGTTTTCAACAGCTTCGATGTGTTCTGTCAGTCGCGTGGCTATGGGCCGTTTCGTTTGTCCAACGTAGGCTAGACCGCAGCTACATTCGACTTTATACACACCCGGGGTTTGCAGTGGTATTACATCCTATACAGGCCTCAAAAATCGAGCTACATATTGGGTCGGTTTGAAGATCGTTTTTATATCGAATCTGTTTAGCATCTTACTTATTCGATCAGTCACGCCCTTGACGTATGGTAAGAATGCTCTTGATCTGCTCGGTTTTTGAGTTTAGTCTGTATTAGATCGTGTGCGTGTCTCGTGATATTTTCCGTATCCATTTTTCCTAAGGACATCATTGTTATGTTCCATCTCCTTCGGAAAATGCTCAGTGTCGCATAGATCGCGTGCTCGATTCACGAGCGACGTTTGCACTGAACGTAGATGGTAGGGATGATGGTGTGAGCTTGCATGCAAATATCTGTCCGTATGTGTGGGCTTCCGATATACCGTATGTCCGAGAGTATTGTCACTTCTCCTCGTCACTTTGACATACAAAAATGGTAAGGAGCCGTCCTTCTCTACTTTATAGGTGAAACTGATTTTTGGTCGTATGGAGTTTCGATGACCCAGGAATTCTTTCGGAATCGGACCCAGGAAACTTCGGGTCCTACAAATTTCACGCGGTAAATTCGTTTTTTATTCTATTTATAATATTATATACACTATACGGAAAAGTTAGTTAACCACACTATCTTTTGATTGTGGTTTTTTTTACCGAAGATAAGCATTTTTAATATTCAACCTAATATTCAGATATTTATTATGTTTTCAATTGCTAACTTAGGTATATATAAATAAAATGTATATGATTTTTAAATCAGATTTTTTGTACAGAGTTCCGAACTTTTTTTCATTTTAATTTTTTTATTTTTATTTTATTATTGTTAAGGAAACAAACAGCTTTACAAAACATTGGGTACAAAATTATTAAGTTTCAAAGATAATGCTAATAACATGTTTCCACTTAAATATTAATAATTTAGTTTTCTATGAAGAATACACTCATATGAAAGGAGGTGGGAATTGGGAAGGGGGAGTCATATAAGTAAATACAATTTTAGGTGAATATACGTTCCATAATGTATACATATTATTGTCATACAAATTATTTAAATATATTCTTAAATACATATTTTTAATATTATATTATATAGCGCGATTACAATGATACGTCAACAACGTCATTAATTATTGCTTTTTTATGAGCGATAGATGACGAATGAAATACGTCAATATCGCCGAGCTGCGTATATAAATTATAATTATAATTATAAATTTTACATACTCTATAAATAAAACAGTTTTGTGCATAATTAGTGCCAACCTGCGGTAGGTGGAATAACTCCGTTTGGTGAGTGAGTCGCGATGGTACACGAAAAGATACCATTCCAAGAAGATCCGAACAATCAATGTAACCTGTCAACAATTTATGGAAAAACACCACATCTGTACATTTTCTTCTTGATCGTATAGATTAAAGACCATGAAAGCTAGCTGCTTCGCTGTAATTGGGAAAGGACAAAAAGAAACGATAATTGAAATGTTTCAAGAACAAATTTTTGAATACGTTCAATTCTTTTTACGTGAACATTATAGCTTGGAGACCATATTTGAGACGCATATTCGAGGTGACTGCGGACGAATGCGTTGTATAAGAGTAAGAGAGAATGTTTAAGTGAGAACTGTTTTGAAGATCGAAGTACGAATCATAACATACTACTATATGCTTTTTTAGTGATGTTATCTATGCGATAGTTAAATAATAACTTACTATTTAAAAAAACTTTCCAAAGTTTCGTGTATTAGGGAAATAGACACAATATATAACCAAAAGAGGGTCATATTTTTTAGAAAAAAACGCTTCACTCAGTATAATTTTAGAAAAATATTTTGGTTGACATACCCATCATTTTTTATTTGGTTCCACCAATGATTGTACTTACCTGTAAAAAGAAAATAAATATATTAGACTTTCTGAATTTATTTCAGAATTTTAATTTAGATTTATTCCTAATCCGTAACCTTAATTTAACTATCTCAATTAAAGAATAAACTGATCTTTAAAGTACTGTGCTTTCATTCAAAATTCAGATCTATGTACGTAGAGAACTCGGGAATTATGACGAAAATAAAATTAAATCTAAGAGTTAAAAAAAATATTTTACGATTTCTCAAAAAACTAGGCCAGCATATACTTATGCCACTTTTCATACATATGTACCAATTTCCTTGGCATTACTTCCAGTCAGGAAGACACACTTTTTAAGCTCTTTTCTTAATTGTACTAGCTAGGGTATGTTCTGGAGATGAAAACTGTTTCCTTTCAGTTGATTTTAATTTTTTGGGATTTAAAAAAAGTCATACGGTGCCAATTTGGGACTGCAAGGACGTTGTACGGTACTCTGTCCAGATAGTCCCTCGTTTTCAGCGGCGAGTGCGCGGGTTTGGAGGCCATTATTCGGTTGGTTGCTGCTCACAGCAGTAAATCTGGCAAGCATTTGGTAACATATCACTCGGTGTTAATGGTCCTTGATTTCGTAAAGTTACTGACACCAAATACCTTGTGAAAGAGGAAAAACACAATTTAAATCTTTCATGCGATTCTCGTATACGTAAACGTATACATGGGTATAGGTTGGTTCATTTTGAAACAGCTATACGGTCGACTGACGCGTCGTATTCTAGATAATACCAATAGATTCAACATTCATCGCCAGTAACAACGTTGTAAACACGCCGACATAAGCCTGCTTCAAATGTGGCTATCTTGTTATGGAGCCATTCCACATAAGCCTCCTTCATTGAGGTTGTGCGGTACCCTGCGCGAAACTATCCTCCTCTCGCAGAGATGATCATATAGAATCTGACCCACACTTCCCGATGCAATCTGCAAAATATGCTGAATCCCTTCATATGTATTTTTCCATTCTCTTTAATTCAATTTCTCATTGCGATTACGTTTTCTTCTGTAACAGCTATCGAAGGGCGGCCACTTCATTTTTCGTCCGCCAAAATTAGTCAAACGCGCTGAAATTCATTGTATAAATGGTACAGGGCCCTTCCATTTATACAATTCATTGTATAAATGGTACAGGGCCCTTCCATTTATACAATTCATTGTATAAATGGTACAGGGCCCTTCCATTTATACAATTCATTGTATAAATGGTACAGGGCCCTTCCATTTATACAATTAATGGTATAAATGGTACAGGGCCCTTCCATTTATACAATTCATTGCATAAATGGTAAATGGCCCTTCCATTTATACAATGAATTGTATAAATGGTACAGGGCCCTTCCATTTATACAATTCATTGTATAAATGGTACAGGGCCCTTCCATTTATACAATTCATTGTATAAATGGTACAGGGTTGCGTTGGAAGGGCTTTTGTCATAAAATGCCATTTGAAATTTCTCAAATTATTCCTTCAGTTTAAGGCCACGTTTGTATTAGCAAAAAAACATCAAACGAAAATGTTAGGTTAGCTCACATAGGAAGGGTTAAGTTAGCTGGTACAAAAATGTTGACGTAAATTTGAATGTCCTAATGGAGTATTTCTCTTTTCCTAGTCGAAATTTAAAACTTCGTTACAATCATTCAGTGTATTAAAGACTAAAACATTTTAGAAAAAGAGTGGCCTATTATTCAAGTAGGTATATATTAAGTAGAAAAATCGAACGGTAGGTTTCGAGCCACCTCATTTTCTATTTCTTTCCCTTTCACTGGCAGAGTCAATACAGCTACAAGTACACGTGTTTCCGCCCCCAGACGCTATTTCCGCCCTGTCTCTGCGATCAGCTGGTCGCTTCTGGGCGGATGCGTGCTTTTTTGTGACGCTGTCAAAAATTGGAGAGGAGGAAAACATCTGTCACTTCGGAGAGAAAATGAAAAGAGGTCGGGGGGATGAAATCATTCAAGGCGACGCAACGTCTCTCTATATAGTTTGACGGCATTGATTTAAGTGCGTGCGGGGCGACTCGGAAATTTTCAACCGGATCGCGTCTATATTCACCCAGTTGGAGGTGACGTATTCCCGAGTAAGGAGAATATTTTACATGTTGGTTATTGTTGCAAGGATTGGTTTGAAACACCTCGATATTCTTTTCAATAGGCAATTCCGTATGTTAAACTAGACACGGGTTTTAAAAAATGTAAAAAAGTAGTTGCGGGTGAATTTGTCTCAGTTTTTTATGTAATTTAGTTTGTATAATTTTATTGATGTTTATAATGTTAACTTTAATTTTTAAATTGTATTCACGTATTAGATAAGACTTGTCCTTCCATCTCAAAATAATTTAGCGATGTTAGTACCAACTCAACACAGGTTCATACCTCGTGAGGTGGTAAACCGATATGTCAAAAGATGAATTTCCTAAGCTAGGTATAATATGAACACTTATTATAAAATATTTTTGTGGTATGATAAGAAATTTCTTTTTGTAAATTGTAACTTGAATTATGGAAACAAATAAATAAAATAAATAAATAATGAAATTGTTACCATAGCATCAAAACAAAGTACAAAAAAGGACATATAAATATGTAATTATGACAAGCATTCTGTTGATTAGTTCACAACATTGTTAATGGCAAGTCATAAAACTTTCAACTGTTTTTTAAAAAATTAAATAGGTATCGTCACTCAGAATTTAACCCAGATATTTACGTTTCACAACAGAGGAGGAGACCAAAGTTTTATGATTTTAGAATGTGATCCAATTAGTTCGCCAATGTTAATAGTCAAATACACAATTATTTAAGTGTTGCGAAATTATTATCAATAATTTACAAAACGAGAATTAATTTATGTATGATATTTTTTCTTTATATTTCTATATTGTATTTTGATTGATGTTATAAAAAAGTATGTATGCTATGTAATTAAAATACAAAACAGGTATCATTCCAGAACGTACTGTAGTCTAGTCAAGTTGAAAAAAATCTACAAATTGATACTTTCTTTGTTTCGCAAGCAATGTTAAAATATCTGTTTCGCATTACCACCTTAAATCAATACATGTAAACCTTTATAGTTTGACATCTAAATTAATAAATAAATAAAATATATAACTCTATCCGTAATATAAAATATTGCTGAATTGTAAGAATTGGGTCACATTTTATAATACATGCCCATGTCATCGGGCGGCGAAGCTAAGAAAGCAAACATGCAAGTGTATTATGTCAATTTGCACACTCCCAACGTTATTCTACATTCGCCCCTACGGCGCCCCCCACCCTCCCCCTTCCTTACCACGCTTCCCCCTGCTGCGAAGAAGTAAAGTGCCTGCTCATCTTCAGCGCGTAATAAAATTCATTCCATTTCACAGATTCGCCGCACACACATTTGCCTTACAAATATCCGGGCGTTGCCATGGCAATATTATGCAATGGAAATTGTCGCCTCGCATGTTGTATAAAAAAAAAGAAAGTAGGTCGTCTGTCCCTGTCGCGTTTTCCCCAAACGAAGGCGATAACGAGAGCGGTTAGTCCATGTTACTCGTTGTTACCGACATGATCGTGACTTTAAAGGAGAAAATTAGGTTTCATTGGATTCTTGGCGTTGAAACATTCTTCATTAGGCTAAATCGTGCAATAATGTTACAATGTTAATAGCTTTTGTCTTCTTCATTATGAGCGATGAATAAGTATCTATGTATGTATGTATGTATGTATAATATATACATATGTATATATCCTACTACTATTATAAAAGCGAAAGTTTGTAAGAATGTATGTATGGATGTTTGTTACTCTTTCACGCAAAAACTACTGAATGGATTTTGATGAAACTTTACAATAATATAGCTTACACATCAGAATAATACATAGGCTGTAATTTATAAAGATATATAGTTTTCTATCATCATTATCACAATTTTCCATCACCACGGGGGTGAAACCGCGGGGCGCAGCTAGTTATAAATATATATATATATATATATATATATATATATATATATATATATATATATATATATATATATATATATATATATATATATATATATATATATATATATATATATATATATATATATATATATATATATATATATATATATATATATATATATATATATATATATATATATATATATATATATATATATATATGTGTGTGTGTATGCATGTATGGATGGATGGATGTATGTATAAATTATTAATATACGTAGATGGACGTTTCTCAAAAACTATTAAAGGAGCAAATAACTAGTGAGAACTTATTCATTTTAGGAAAAACTCTTAACGCCCTAATTTCTACGCCCATCGAAATATGTCTGCAACATTATCGCAAGTTTGCATTTATAGGCTATAAACGTATTTGCCCGATATCGATATGAGTCACCCCGGAAATGCCATGTCGCGCGGCGGTGTGAACGTAGCAGTCGAATCGTGTCGCAGAGCTTACCGCAAAAGCCTTATTCCATTAGGAAAATTAATGTTTTGAATTAGTCGCCGGGCTCGGCTAAGACTCCGGTGCGGCGGTAACGTCACGAGGAAGGGCTGACGGATGCGCATACTAAACGCTAAACTTCCTGCGCGACGCCCACCGACTGCCGACTTTGTGCACGCGACGACACCTCCGCCGCCCAGCCCTGCTTTCAACTGCATCGTTTCCTATGCAGTTTACGTCTGACCAAGTCATTCTGTTTTCATTTTACAATAAAGAAATAATTTGTCATAATGGTGAAAGTTGGGAGAATATCACAATTATATCGCAGGGTACTAATACTAATGCGTGTGAATTTGCGCACTTTAAGTAGAGAAACCTTTGTCGGATTTCAATAGGACATACATTTAATTTAAGATGAAAATAAAACTTACAGCGTAGCATTAAACAACTTGTTTATGTATGATATTAACAACAATTATGAGGCTGTTTAAGTGAGGAATAAGCAGGGTAAGTCAGGGCGAATCCGGGTTGAGATGCGAATGAGTAGGGTAAGACAGGGCTGAGGTGCTGAGTCCAGGCTGAGGTGCAGAATGAATATGGTAAAACTATGGTAAGAGTACATCGAGTGGACGGGAGGTTTGAAAAATATCGTACTTACACAAATATCGTACTTTCAATAAATATCAAAATTATGAAACCAAAGTAAATGCATAAAATAAATACATCTAATAAAGATCGCATTTTCATAAAAGTAATACTTTCATAAATTTCGTACTTTAAAAAAAATCCGTATTTTATAATATATTGTGTAATTATACAATATCGTACTGTCATAAAATATCGTGTATCTTAAAAGAACTTACTTTCGGAAAAATATCGTATTTAAAAAAAAATATATATCCTTTGTTCAGAAATATTTTTCATTCATAAAATCTGGTACTTTTAAAAATATCCTACTTAAATAAAATATCGTATTTTCTAAAATTATTGTACATCAGAAAATATAGTACTTTTCTAAAGGATACGTCGAAAAATATGTTTTTGGCGACTTTGAACAACATTTTATTTTGCTATATATTTTTGCTACTTTTCCCTGTTTGTAGCCGCTTTGCTAGTAAGCTGGGTATTAGAGTAAGGAGGGACGCGCTACGCTGACTCGCGAAATATTGTGAAGCTGTTATGCGAGACGAAGTAAGTCTAGGGTATGTACATTTAAACAGAACGACGAAACAGAACGACGACCTGAGGTTTGATAACATTAAAAGGATGAAAATATATATATTTTTTTAAAATAATATGGCGTTAATCAACAATAATATGGCATCGGTTGTTGTCATAACACAATTATCATTAACTGATTATGGCGTACTGCACGCTAGAACGTTATCGATAAAAAACGGCTATGTTATACAATCGCAATGCAATTTTATAGTCGTATATTAAATTTATTTACTTGACTCGTTGAGAACAACTCATCCATTGTTAAACCGTGCCAATCGCTATCCGCTGTTAGGTCAGCCGCTTCTGTCTACGACTCATTCGTCATAAATTATTACGGGGAACGCGGCGACCCGCAGATACTCGTACATCGTTATATACATACATACGTTGCTCCTACTCTTGGAGTCGGATGTGTAGGCCAGCATCCATTTTGTATCAAGTAGCAGACTATGACAGTACCTTCATTTCCTTTGCATGATGGATGGCCTGCTGCGGATCCGCGTGTGATATCACCGCCTGCATACTCTCCCGCTTCTCGCAGCTGACACTCACAAATAAACTGTCTGTCCACTGTTGCCAGCGGACAGTCTACCTACAAATGCCACGCAGTCACCTCAAACATATGTACTTGCCTGAATTCTATGGAACATTGCCTGCCGTCACTGTTTTGCTATTTTTTTTATTTTGTCAAATCAAGAAAACCATACTTTTCATTTCGCCAGCTATCTATACTAAAAATAAAGATGCAGAGTTTGTTTTTTTTTTTTTGTTTGAACGCACTAATCTCTGGAACTGCGAATCGGATTTGAAAAATTCTTTTTGAATTTAATAGCCCAACTCTTAAATAAATTAATAGGCTATTAAACATCACGTTATGACCTTTAGGAGCCGAGCAAAAAAAAAACAAAAAGCGATAACGAAGTAATAGCGTTGTCAGGCGACAGGACGCCAAGAACAGCCAAACTGTGCATGCGTCATCTAGATCGGGTTGCGGTGAAAACCAGTATATACTATTACCAAATGAAAATAAGTTTAAAAATATTGTTTGTTTGTTTGTTTGAAAAGCTTTATTGCACACAAAAAAGAATACAATGTGGTGGGCCTATTGCCAAGTGGCAATATCTTCCGGCCATACCGCCAGGGTTATTGTGACTAAAGCAATATATGAATATACTTACATAATAGTCATCATAGCATAAAATATAAAACAGTGGTAAGTAACGTATGCCAACTCGATATCGAAGGAAGGAATGGAATATAAGGACAAGCAAAGGAGACGGCAGGGGAGCAGGGTATTCATGAGTTGAGTAAATGTCTCTTTAGAGATTTTTTAAACCCGCTCAGGTTTTCAATTTGTCTTATAGGTAAAGGCACCGAATTCCAGAGTCGGGCATGAAAGTTGATGAATGCTGAGGTATAGCCAGTAATATATTTTCCTGAGAGCGCAATGGAAGGCCATTGGATGAAAGCGGAGAAAAGATATTATACAAATAAGTAGGCCTGTTTGACTGTAGTACGCGGAAGAGTAGGGCGAGTATGTGAAAATCCCGACATCGAAACCACTCTATTTGCCTGCGAAAGTTCGATATGTGATCAAACTTCTTCAGGGAATAAACAAAGCAAACACACGCGTTTTGAATCCTATCTAGCTTATCGAGTAGTTCTTCGTTCGCATCTAAGTAGGCCACATCAGCGTAGTTAATTAGCGGTAAAAGAAAAGATTGTGCCATTTGGCGTTATGATAAAAATATTGTCTATGCCGAAGTACTCCAAATTATTTATAAGTTATTCGATTTCTTTTAAATTAAACGGTATGTGAAACCGCGGGGCACAGCTAAGCGGTTATAATGTTAATGGAGCGATTTGATAAATTGTGTGGAAATCTAAAAATCTTTCATGAAACTAAAAATCTTTCATCTTAAGATGATGGCGATAATTGATGATGTGACATGTGATCTCCCATCATATTTATGAAATCTATTTATTATTATATTATATTATACGTCCAATATATTACAGTAATTTACATAATTAAAAATAAAACTAAATTGTTTTTGTCGTCTCTGATCTCCACCATTTCTCCAATAGACCCGTTTATTTATTTTGGCACATTCCGACAGAAATTGGACCCAACTTTGATCTACTTCTATTATATTGTATGTATTATATCGATCATCGCAATAGCATGTCCTTCAATTTAAGATTTGCAACTTAAACCAGGATATATTATAGGTCATATAAAAAACACCCAGTTAATTAGCGCCTAAAAAATCAGACATCATGCTGCTAGAATACAACTTAACGTTTGACGTGTTTATCGTAAACCGCCAGGTTTAAGATATGTAAGGAACAGCCCGAATTTGTAAACAGAATAATCGGCGATTCAAACAATAATGTATTTATTCAGAAGAAAAAACAAGCAAAAGCTGGTAGTAATACCAACTTCCTTTCGCTCGCGAAATCGGTTCGAGAGGATTGTTTGATTCCAAGACCCATATATATCCTTCTAGCCGTGTTCGGCCATAGCGACTGCATTGTAGATTCTAGTGACTTCTTTAGTCTTCTCAGAGTCCACTGTTCGGAAGCAGTCAAGTGCGCAGGCTATATTATAGTGCACAGGTGGGCGCGCGACCACGGGTGCACTCTCTCTTCCTCCCTCTTCTGAACCTGATGGAACGGAGACCGTTACGACCAGAGAAAATTTGGATGCAAGACCCATATTATGCCAGACAACCACTTATCAAATTTTTCGAGACAAAGTATTTTTTGGAATATAATAATGGGGGAGGAGGGGAGGGGTGGCTGAGCGTTCAATGTAATTCATGACCCAGACGTGGTAGTGCGGTGATTCGTCATTTCTCTCTATAGAGTTTGGATGATATTTCACAAGTGTGTAAAAGATTTTAAAATTAGTTATGTTAATTTCAGCTCGCGCTGTTACCCGAAAGTATAGATTACGCATATTATTGCGAAAAGGAGGCCTAGGGACATCTACAAGTACTCTACTGTTCATCGTCGAGCGTGCGAGACGGTTTCGGAAGAGATGCAAAAATTGATGCGCGCGCTCGATGTACGTCGTGAGCATCTCTATCGCGCTGTACCTAGTCTGATGGACATAGCGAGTGAACACGACATCCTAACCAACACATTTAAATATCAGTCGAATAGCTGAGACTCAGGACTATTCGCGTGCAATATGCTAAAAGCGACTCTACCGTAAACGTTTCCCTTTAAACCAACGGTCTTGCGTCTCGACACAGCCTCGCCCGTTTTGTTATTACGTATATTGTCGAAATTATAAATAATATAATCGGAGCGAAAGATTTCCATTTTGAACACTTTATTTCATTCGAGATAAAGAAAATATGTAAAATTTAAAGGCATTATAAATAAACTTTTCATCATAAGTGCATTCTAATTAGTTTTCCCAAAATACAGGAATTGCTAAAACACTGGAAAATGCACAGAATTATTTTCCAGCCCCATACACAAGAAATTGAGTTACAGTTTTAAACGTCTCGAGACCCAATGACATTTAGTTATAGTTTGAAACGTCTTTTATTGCAATATATATTCTTCTGCGTTAAACTGCGTTGACTTAAGAGGCAAGCTCCACGACTAGGGGCCCCTTAACAAACCATTTATTGGCGTTCCTATGACAATGTAAAAATCGCCTTAGTTACATAGAAACATTTTGAATTAAACAGCAACGACCCGTATAAACTGATTATCCCAACTCACCAAACATATTAAAACTATTTAGGAATTAAGTTAAGGAAGGTTAATAAACTGAATTCGAAGCAGGCTACGGAAGGTAAGGCAACATCCTTCGGCTGTAATTAGGTAAGCGCTCATAATTAGCGCGGCTTTGCTTCGACCCTCTCGCGCCGGGGCCGCAGCTGTGTAGCGTTTGTAAACGCGCCGCGTCCCCGAGGCCGCCCGTTTGCCTTTATCGTATCAAGTACATGTTAATGAGTTTTAGATTAGATTCTCGTGTTTCGGTAACTTTGCTTTCAGCTGTGCGCTTCTTAAAACGCGCGAATCATAACAGTTTTAATGAGAGTGAAATTAAAGCGAGAGAGGAAGAGGGACAGCGCAAGAGAGAAAGAGAGAGAGAGAGGGGCATCAAACTGGGATTAATTAACGCGAATGGCACTCCAGATTTGACGGCAATTTTTCGTTTCACTGCTTCGATTCGGAGTGGTCGCCTCGTTGATTCCGTGGCGTAGATTTGAACGCGGATTTATTGTCGCTAACCGACAAGTGGTCGTACTTTATTACCGATCAAGCACGATAGTCACCGAGTAAATTTTGAAATCAGGCTAAAGTTTTGCGTTGTTAATTCTAATGAAGTTAATAATTGAGTCGTTTAAGTAGCTATAGTTATTCCTTATTCTTACTAAACGTAATATATAACTGGGCGAACTAGATGTTTGGGAATACATCTGCATAAAAAAAAGGATCTCAGGATTACCTAATATTAACGATCCTCATAATAAGGAGGTAGAACATTTCGGGAAATACATCTAAACATCCTAAAATCGAGACGGTTTCGGATACAGTGATAGCCTAGAGTGCAAAACAATTTGGTCCCACTAAACTTGCAGGCGAATGGGGCTTGCGGAATGGCAATGAGCCCCATGGACGGTTTCACGTAGTGTTAATTACCTTGACATACGACAAGAAGACTACTCCGTCTACTGACTAATATTAGTTAATTTGTTTGCTGTGGCCGACACAAAATGACAATTTTGTTAAATCAAGACGGAGAAAGATAAAATTATATATGTTGGCTCAAATCCGATGACAATGCATGTATGGTGAGTATGACCTGATTTTGCACCCAGGATTAGATCCCGACGAGGGGACTCCTCAACGGTCAACAGCACAGATACGAAATTTTGTGTACGCATTCAGTTATGATAGCCCGCTATAAGTTTCATCATGATATGCCTGCTGATTCCAGGGTTGGCTCCCGACGAGAGGACTCCTCAACGGTCAACAGCCAACAGTCAAGAGTTACGAAATGTTGTATACGCATTCATATAATAGCCCATTATGTTTCACCATGACATGGGTGCAGCGCTCAGGATTGGATTCCAACGAGGGGACTCCCCGACGGTCAACAACACAGACACGACATTTTCTATACGCTTTAAATTATGATAGCCCGTTCTAAGTTTCATCATGACATGGCTGCTGAGCCCAGGGTTGGCTCGGAACAGAGTATTTTAATAAAAGATTGTTTTTACAAATGTGTTTTTACTACTAACTTATTAGATATAATCGAAAAAAGAACCCCTTTGTCAACTTTATAGAATATTAGATTAGATTAGATAGATATTTATTCGAAGTAGACTTATAGTACTTTCCGAACGTCTTATATTTCTAGACATTTATGCCTTGCTTGTAGGCTTTACCATTGATTACTACACTATATAATCACTACATAATCACTACGTAATAATAATAATAATAATAACATTAAACAAATGGTTTTTATAGCTATGTTACACAAAAACGACTTGACCAGACCAATGTATCGCTTAAAAAATCTTCAATTTTATAATAGCCTTTAGAGCACAAAGTATCTTTAACAATTTTTCTAAATTTAGTGTCTGGTAAAAGGGTTAGTTCCTCAGGCAAAGTGTTAAAAAAGCGAACACCGTCTCCAATAAAAGATTTACTCACTTTCGCTAACCTAGAGCCCGTAATGGCTAGTTTATTTTTGAACCTGGTGTTCCTATTGTGAATGTCACCCAACCTACGGAACCTGTGCAATTATGTTATCATACATTATGTTAAATACATACATTATGTTATCGAATATATACTGACTATAAACCGTCAGAATATTGATCTCTTTAAATTTCTCTTTTAGCGATGCTCGGGAGTTTAAACAATAAATGGATCGTATGGCTCTTTTCTGCAAAGTAAATATCGTTTGCATATCGGCTGCGCGACCCCAGAGCAAAATCCCATACGACATTATTGGATATTGTTAGCCAGTTCTGTAAATTGATCTTGCTACCTCTAACTCAGTAGTCGTAGTAGATAGTAGTGGATAAATATGTATGCAGCTATGTACGTATATACTCGTAGATATAGGGTGTCTGCGAAATACAAGCGTTAACCGCAGCGTCCGACCGCATGCGGTAATTTAGCGGCTCTTAAATATTCCGCGGTCCGCATTATGTAGTATCCCGACCTAACCTTAATAGTGGCACATTTTTCCGAAGCGGCCTCCGGTGGCAGCTAATGCAAGTGCCGGGCCGGTCGGCCGTAAAGACATTTCGGTAGTTGTCGGTAGTTGGCTGCGGAGTGACCTCCGGGGATCGCTTTGGCCGACGAGGACGGGCCCAGGTTAATGCATAAGTGATGGTCGCGTGCCTCGCCGACATGCCGCCGCTGCTGGTCGCTACGTGAGCGCAATTTACTATTTCCTCCGCCTCTCGCACTAATTCGTTTCTCATCGCTACTGCGCTTTTATTTTTTAAAAGCTCCCTTATACCTTTAATTCGTGTACCAATAATATATCACTTTGTATAATAATAATAAAAAAAAAGGAGAAACGCCCTTGTCAAACCAACGTCCCATGTTTGCCGTTTTAGTGCATTTGAACGAACCTGTCGTTTAGCCGTTTTTCATAAATTAAAATAAACAAAAATAAATATTTTTTATTAAGACCTCTAAGTATGTCGTATAAAATCTATGGTTACTATATTATGTTCTATGCAGTTTACCTTTGAGGTATACAATACTTTCTATAATAAAATATCTTTTCATTCCACAAGTGATAGGAAAGCAAATCCAAAAAATTATGAATTAAAAACATAAATTTCTTAATACATATATTAAAACCTATTTAACCTGATTGAATTACAGTAATTTAAATGCAAGCGAACGGGAAATTCATTATTAATTACAGATTTACCTTAAAAAGCATCCTATTTATTATCAGTCTTTTAGATATTTTCTAAATAGGTATCGTCTTTATGGGAGCAGGTGAAACAATATATAAGTTTGGAGCAATAAACATTAAATGTAGTTGCTCGAATATCATTTTCAAACACAGAATTTTAAAAATCGCCTTATTGTTTCCTGGTCGATAGTACCTATATGGCATTGTGTCATAATACTTTTAACGGGAAAACGCCTACGTCTGAAGAGACTTCTAAACGGATTTTAATAAAATCGAAACAGCAGGAAGTTTTGTGAATACATAAGAAGATCAATAAATCCTAAGTGAAAAACCTACAAAATAAACATAGAGAGGAGTCTGGAGAGTTGGGATAAATAGAGAAGCATTTAAACTATGTCAAACCGATGATGGAGTTGAATGTCACAGTGATCGCACATTTGACACATTGATTATTTTAATAAGTCATAACTATTATTTTTTACTGTATTTCTTACTTTTAGGATTATTTTTATATTGACTATGCATCAATGATATGACATATATAAAGGGTTACAGGGGAAATGATCAATGTCAACTTTTGCAACATTTTGGTATTTAAAAAAAATACAAAGTTAAAATATAAACTTTTATCCAGGGTTTGTTTAATGACAAAAATACATTTTATTGAGGTTTAAACTTCGTATAATCTCATTAAAAAAAATAAAATAGACATAGATCGTTCTTCCCCGTAACCCTTCATATGTTATTATATGAATCATTTTCATATTTAGTTGTTGTACGCTTAAAGGGCCAATTATGCAGAACTTTATTATGTAATAATAACACTGGAGGTGTTGAATTACCATAATTCGCAGTAAAATAATATTTTATAGTATTTTAATAGTACTGGAGAATTTTATCAACCTGTCTCTAAATTAAATTACTAAAATATTGCACTGATATTATGTTTTTTCTATAATATATATTATTTAATCTATACAACCTATTCAATTAACTATAATGGTGTTACAACTTTGCTACGATGTTTACATACCGCACTTCTGTAAAAACTGTCCTAAATTTGGGAAATGATTCCTCTGGTCCAATTAAAAAAAATGTGGAATAAAATAATAAACAAAAGAAAATGAATTTACTGCGCGAAGTTCGTAGAACCTGGCTTTTTGGTCATGCTGCAACCGCCATTATCTGTCGGGTAGAATAAAAAAGCTGTCAGTAGGCATTCAGTGTTGTTCTGCGGGTAGGCAATAGTTTGTTGTTGTTACTATGCAGATTATAACGGTGGCAGGCACCGAAGTCAGTACTGAATCGTCGGGTGCTACAAACTTCACACGTTAAATCCGTGTTTCTTTTGTTTATAACATCCCGATTGTTTTCTGACGCATAGAACGAAATCAATTTATTTTACTTTTTTTTCCGTTGTTAAACAATCCACGTGCTGCTGAGGATTGTTTACATTCTACTTTCGGATATTAAGTATTTTTGTTTTCTTGGTATATACGACCTAAATCGAACATGTTTTAGGTGATTTTTAATTCAGTTATTCATGTAGTTTTTTTTAAATTGCCATTCTCCTAATTAATATACGAAAACCTTTTTTTCAGGAAAAAAATCGAAGTCCAAAAAAAATCTTTTATTTTCATTGATTCCATAAATCATTTCCTAAATTCAACGCAGTCTTTTCAGAAACAGGGTATATTAGTAGCTTAGGGTTGGAAATAATGACTTCCCGTGAGGCAAATAATTGACACACAATACATCTCGAGGGCATAACCAGGTGTTAATAATAATGCCTCAATTTCGAAATCCTTTACGAGAGGCAGGTGCACCATCCAACTCTATCTCTTGAACATTCTCGATTTCACTGACCTTCCCGTGCGATCAACAAAGGTCAAACTGGATACAAAGATCTTAATCCGGCTTAGAAGAACACCGCGTCGAGATTATGCTATTAGAGAAGTCGACATAGGGGGAGATGATAAAGAAAACACTAAGCAATTGCGGTCCATCATTATTAGGGAGAACACACCCCGGGCCGATGTGCGATGTCGGTATGGCTCCATCCTTTTCTCGCAGAAGCGCCGCGTCCCTCTCTGGTACGTGTCTCTTCATATCAAAGGAGCTACACATGCTAGTCTGGTGGGATGTTCAGGTAAAAATAGAATAGTTATTTCGTTTAATTTACTTTTTTTAGCCTCCCGACTTATCGTGCGATATGTATGCCCGATTTAAAAGAGAATACGCTTCAGTTAATTAATAATATATATTTTTAATAAAAGTATGTATGAAGAGTAATGGGAGATCAATTCAGGCAAATACGTTACCGTATCAAAATATTATATTTTAACCACACTTTTATTAGGTCCACCTCTATTTATGTATATAACTAACCTTTAATAAAATTCAAGGAAAAAAAATTCAAACACTTTTGATTGACGTACCAACATAAACGCTGGCAAAATGTGTGTAGTTCTGATGGCAATACAATAATATGTTATCAACGGGCTGTTCTGATAATGGATCATGAAGGTAGTCACAGGAACTGTATAACGGAACACAGTATCCGAGCCGTGTTTAGGCTTGTTGAAAATTTTCTTGAGATGTTATCTGACCATCTAAGGTTTGCAGGGTCAAATGATGCAGCCGGAAGGTTGGCATTGGAATTCTGTAACAACGTATCTTAGTAGTGTTTGGGCTTGTTGGTACTCTGGTCATGTACTCTTTTTATGGAAACCAATCATGTACCAGAGTACATGATTGATTTCTATGACCAGAGTGATGTCATATACTTAGTCTTGAATACTTTCCACGGTCTGATGGTAGAGCCGGAAGACTGGCACTGGAATTATATAACGCAACAACGTATCTTAGCCCTGTTTATATAAGGAACAGGTAAGTAAAAGAAGAAATAAAGCATATTCAAACAATATATTCCGTGACACACATTGTGTCCTATTCCGACTGTAACTAATATCCGCAATATGGTTCATTGCCTCAACGCTGGCGTCGCTTTATTTTTAAACCATGTCCTCCATAATTTACTGATTTTCTGTAAGGCAAAATATACGAATTGTTTTTTTTCGAATCTATCATCTTAATTACTAGCAATATTTTTAATATTTGTTAATAAGGTGTCGCCTTTACAGGAGCAGCAAGAATATTATACAATTTTGTAGCTATAAAATTAAATGTAAATTGTACGAACGTGGTTTTTTAAATACGGAACATTAGGAAAGTTGCCTGATGCTCTCCTGGCCGAATATATTTGCTGGTATTTGTATGACGTGGAGTACCGCGGACTTTACTTTTATGTGAAGTTATCTCACCTCTATGACAGTGAGGTCTAGAAATTATGTCGCAGCACACTCAAAAAAATCTAATTTTGTTTCACTGAGAAAATATTACCATATATTACACGAAAATACACTTTTTTCAATAAGGTTTACGTACATAATGCGGACTGTGGTCCATACGTATGAATTTACATGACGTGTAACGGTGTTGGCGTAACTGTAGTTACCGTATCGTAATGTTAAAACATAATGTTATTTTATTATGTCGAGGTATTGGGATCTCGATTATAACATGAAAGCATGTAGTAGTGTACGTACGGTTATAGTCTTACACATGAATCATGTTGAAAGTACAGAATACTTTTATTTCCGTATTAACCATAAAGAAAATGTTGATACATATAATCGAGCAATGGAGTTTCAACAAAATTCCTTGTAATTCAACAAAATTACGATTGACACATGGTTATTCTGTATTAAACCGTAATAACAAAATGATAATGTAAGAAGCAATCGAATATTTTTCTATGTAGAAGTCATCTGGAGGCAAGCGCTCGAATCTTATTGCGTGGGGGTTTATATATCGTACTCTGTATCTCGCCTTTTTCGATTTGTGCGTCCTGCTTCAACTACATCAACAGCACAACCAACTGGTGTAGGGTTTGAAAAGCCATCCCCTCGTCATTTTATATTGCGCTGTTTTGTGTCGAGGATTTGCGGCTTTCGTCGTTTCGCCGGCGCGGCTGCTGGGCTCCGTGTTTACGCATAATTTAAATCTATTGCTAATGGCTGGTCCGGGGAAAGTCGTCGAAAGAAAGCGCTTTCAGAATCAACCACCTCCAATCTCAAACTCAATTCCGTGCGCCCGAAAAGCAATGCCTCATAACGTATTCCTATCTAATGAAATAGAGCTTGCGGGTTTTCATCGAGAGTTCAAAAAATAGGTAAAGAAAGAGAGAAAGAGAGAGACGCTTATTATTGCAGAAACGTTCAGTACAGACAATTGCCAGTGCTTTCATGAAATACTTCGCAAGCCATTTGTTTACCCCCACTTGTTGAAAAGAGGCTTATTTGCACCTGGTTACGATTGCCACCAAAGACCGCATCCCCTCTAGGTCGAATCGTATTATTTCTGTCTCATTCTTATTCAAATAGTGCTCATTTTGGCCATTAACCCTTTTAAGGACCATGGGACATATGTGACCCTTCAACTTCAAAATCATTTTCCAAATTATTAAATACGAATAATTTAAAAATTATACTTTTTCCATGTTATTGAAACATCAGAATCTTAATATTGGTAAAAAAGAACAATTGTATAAAAATATATCATACATTTTTTTTTGACCTCGCAAATAACCAACGAACTCTGGTCATTTTAAATAAACAAATGAAATATTTTTCTTTTAGTACGTTTTTAGTACATATGATTTTAGAATTAAATAACAAAATAAATCATATTTTGGAAAAAAAATACAACTTTGCATCTTTATGAATCACAGGACATAAAGATGTTACGTCCCATCAATTTATTTTTATTTTTTTAATTTTTATTTTATTTTATTTTATTTAGGAACAGTTACAATAGGTACTTATACTAAATTTCTTATAAAGCATGTGACAATAACCAAAATCATGTTTCCGAAAGTTAAACAAGTCAACAAAAGTTTTATATATAAATTTATAAATTTTATAATTAAAGAAAGAGAAGAAAAAAAAAATGTAACTATGTTAATCTACCAGGCGGGGGAAGGAAGGGAGATGTGGGAGTGAACGGAGATATGGGAGTGAAGGGACATGTGGGAGTAAAAAAATAATATATAAAATATTTTAAACCAATTTTCACAAAACTTGACATAACTACATGTTATTTACATTACCCTTTAACAGTTTTATGTATCAAAAACTTCTACACTTTACCGCAAAGTTTTTGGTCTTCAAAGGGATAGAATCTGTTCTGTAACCATTAGTTTTAAAAACAATTCTAATATATAGCGCGATAAACTAAATAAAGAAAGTTCCGTTACCTACAACTTCGATTACATAAAAATAATCACTTAAGCGCCGCCATTTCCGAAAGTAGTAGTCCATTTTTTAGATACACCAAAAAAATCTAGAATAATAATATGATTATTAAAATTTAAATATGTTATCAGTTGTACATAATTAGGATAGATATTGAATAAGTAACTATTTAAAAAATACGAGGTGTCTTAAAAAAAAAAATTATATTTAGTGGATCGATTACAGAAAAAGTAAGCCATCTATCGAAAGAATGTTTATTAATTATGAATGTACATACTTTGGGAATTTATTTCTTACAAATAATACCGTCCAAATGTAAACCCTCGCTCTGGCGGCACTCATTTAGTCGAACATTAAAATTTCGATAATTCGGTCCAATAATTCCCTGCGCCGACATCGCAGCCCATACGGTCACTTTAGGCGAATGAAGGGGTTTCTGATGCGTGTGCTTCGGATTCGTTGCACTCCAGTAGCGGCAGTTCTGCTTATTCACGTGCCCATTAAGTTGAAAATGAGCTTCATCCGAAAACAAGATGTTGTTAAACGTTGAAAAGTGCTCAATTTTCTGGTTTACGAAGTCAAGCCTCTTGTCAAGTCAAGAACTTGCATCCTGGGGCTTTAATTCTTGCACAAATTGTATTTTATAGGGGTGCACCTTTAAGTCTTCGTGCAAAAGATGGTGTAATGATGATCTATGCACATTTAAAGCACTTGCGCGCTTACGAATTGAAAGGTTAGGATCGTCACGAACAGACTGATTAACACTCTCCACGTTTTCTACCGTTCTTGATGGTCTTGGTCGCCCGGATTTCGGTTTTTCAAATGTTGCACCGGTCTCTTCAAACTTTTGGACCCATTTTCGAATAAGAGGTATGCTTGGCGCATCATTTATTTGTCGAAAACCTCGAATATTTCAAAATCTTCTACGCGCTACAGTCGCCAAATCACTGTTCCTGTAAACCTCTCGCACGCACAACGCGCGGTCCGTTCCCGAGAAGCGCTCCAAAGCAACCGAATTCCCAAGCGCCAGGCTACCGATTGACGTACCCCCCGCGCTCTTTCGTAAACTTAACAAATATAGACTTTCTTTTGAGACACCCAGTATATATAAATTTATTATTCTGAACATTTCTATAAATGGCGCTAAGTCATTTACTCTTTCCATCTTGGATATTGTGGTATAAATGTTTTTTTAGATTTATATAAAGAATCATTAGTATGCATTCTAATATCATGTGATTTTTGCTCTTGATACTAGGACTTATATCGAGTCGGCGTCATTTGGGATAGCCTAAAGCTGATAAGCTAGACGCACAATAATGTATAACCTCTCACATTTCATTACAAATGTTCAGTGCCGGATTAACCTATGTAGAGGCCCCTAGGCCACCAAAATCTCAAGGGCCCCTTTTGCACTTTTCGGGGTCCCCTTTTGGGCTATTAAACATTTTGACGACGATATAGTGTAGAATAGACGTGTATATAAAAAAACCCGATCGCACCGGCAAAGTTGGGCGATAAAATTTTATGGCAATGCTTACGTCGCGTAGCAAAGACGCGCATATAAACAAAATACGATCACACAGGCTGGAGGCGACCCTCACGATGATTTATAACAAATATTCTATTATACGGACCAAAAAGTTTATTAAGCATTTTCTCCTTAGAATTTCCATTCGAAGATTTTTCCTATCTCTTAGTTACATTTAAAAAAATATGATTTTAATGATCTCTTGTCATGGGGCACGCTAAAAGGCGTTGGGACCATAGGCTGGTGCCTATTTGGCCTATTGGAAAATCCGGCACTGTAAATGTTAGCTGAAATGTATCTAAAACTCGAACGTCATCGGAAACGCGATACGATATCATAATACTAGGCCGTAATATTTATACAATCATAATACTATTAAAGTATTCGTATATTATATATACATAGTTATGTCACTTTTCACATTTTTAGCTAACAGTGGCGGCGGGCGAAGAAAATAAGACGGTGCGATAATATGGTAAGTCGGCTGAAAAGCTAGCGCGGCGGAACGCTTTGCATGCTGAAACGCTAAATGCAGGCAATAGAATTAAACCCGCCTCATAGGCGGTGCAGCGCAGAATGTTCAACCTGTTGAATGTACCACTGCACTAGCAACGAGTAATACCGAGGGGCATTAGGACGTGAGCCAAAACCGAAGTAATAACGTTGAGTGGGGAGTAATAATAATATTCAACAAGCCATTCGATTTTCAACAAGTGAAACATATGAAACTCGTAAGAAAGTGGAAACGTGAATTATATGAAATTGTGTTCGCTGCGTATGTGGTTAATACGCGGCTTCGGATTAGTGCACAGTCTTGAATATTATGGTAATACAGGGGTGAGATACGCTCATGTGATTTGCTACATAAGTGAAACTAAAATATGATGAAATAATCGTTTAGTTTATACGCTAATCATATTGACAGGCATGCATCGCGCCGTTGAATTTCATGCTGTGTTGTAACAGTGACTAACAGTAAAATATTGTAACATTTTATACAAACAGGAAATTTCCAACGTTTGCCTAGTATCGATCCATACAATGCACAGTGCTCATGCACAATTTTCCTAGTATCGATCCATAGAATTCACGGGGTTTCTGCAAACAAAAGCTTAGGAAATTATTTGTAAAATAAAACAATCAAGAAAATAGAAATATTTGGACAGAGTTTTTTCCTTAAAAAATACATTTGATAATTGGGAGAATTTCAATTACAGAAGATACACGAAAAAATCATGTACAACTTTTTTTGTTTAGTCCTTAGTACATACATGAAAATGTACCTAATAGTTTTCTACAATATGTAAAGATTTTTTTTTGGATAAATGAATTGAATTGAACACAATGATTTTCATCAGCAACAAAGGCCCAAACCAAAAAAAAATGATTTCTACATTCAGCACAGATTTTCAACTAGAATATTATTAGGCAACTAAAAATCTCTTAAGGTATAAAAGAAACATTGTAAATCTTCCCCTTTATTTGACCTCAGGAATCATTTTCAGAGGCATGTTGTATACAACCAATGCCCTAGCTAGCACATGCGTACGTCCGTGAAGCTCAGTGAAGCGACATGAGACATTTGTAAATACACACCTCTGGTCAAATCTTACTATGGGTTATTTACTGCGATTTATGTACAGTGTATTTTAAGCTTAAGACTTTATTGCGAAAAAAGAAAAGTGAGAGGGCGAGAGGGAACAGAGCTGCGATCGGTAATGGATGCGACTGACCCAGGAGCGCAGACGATGCGACGTGCTCGACTCCACGCCATCGACCCCCTTAGTAATTCATAGAAAAATATAAAAAAGAGTTCCGTCACGAGAAGCCGCCCAGAGAACCATAAAAAACTATACCAATTAATTTTAACACATATCCGCGAGTTTAAACAACCAACCCGTCAATGTCATATCCTGACCACGTCGATCTGAATCAAGCGCGATCATACCAATCTGGAGGAGCATCGGCGCATCAGTCCATACACATTGGTCCACATTGATATCAGTTTTCCGTTCATAATGATGATTTTAAAAAGCTTTTATTTACCTTGCAATGTTTGTCAGTATGTTTGTTTAGGTTAAATCTTGCAAGCAGAATTAGAACCAATTTCTCTTATCCTGTGAAGTTTAAATTTTACATGTTAATTCAGTTCCGATGACAATGCATTTTCATGGTAAGCATGACCTGATTCTGCACCCAGGATTGGCTCCTGACGAGGGGACTCCTCAATGATCAACAACACAGACATGACATTGTGTATACGAATTCAATTAGAATCGCCCGATATAAGTTTCATCATGACATGGCTGCTAAGCCCAGGGTTGGCTCCCGACGAGAGGACACCTCAACGGTCAACAGCACAGAAACGATTTTTTTATACGCTTTCAATTATGATAACTGGTTCTAAGTTTCACTGCGACAGGGCTGCTGCACCCAGGGTAGGCTTCTAACCAGAGGACTCCTCAATGGTCAAAAAACACGAAATTCTGTATAGCATTCAATTAAGATAGCCTGTTCCAAGTTCCACTATGCTATGGCTGCTGCACCCAGGGTTGGCTTGGGACTGTGTGTTTACTAATAATTTATTAACTGTACTTACAACATGATATGCATTCAAACATACAATATATAGTCTCCTGACCTAATGATACGTATTTATGATAACATAACGAAGCCACCATACTAATAAATGCAATGATCATGATAGGCACCATGGTCATAACTTAAAGATTAACCGGTCTATATTTTTCAGTCGGCAATGGCGTCGACTAGTGATCGCTTATACGTGTCGATCGAGCGACAGTGGGCACGATTTCAGCTTCAGGTGCATACAACATTCAGGGAAAAGAGACGGGCCGCATTCACGCCACCGTAAAATAAGACGAGCCTAACGCGAAAACGAGGCGCAGTCGTGTATGCAATTGCAAACGATCTGACGACACGGCTCGAACGAACGGAAAATATTTGCCCATTTCCAGGCGCCGCTACGTGGCGCCGCCGCACACTGGATCACGTTTTAAATATTTAAGTAAATTCTAGTTGTTTTCAGTATTTTATTTCTGTTTTATTAAAAGCATTTGGGCTTAAATCACGGAAAATGAGAGATTACTTCTTACAATTCATCGACAAATGGGTTCCAGCGGAATAGTTACCCTAGTGTTTTGATCCAATCTGCTCTTTATGCCATCGGTATCAATAGTACTGCCCTTAGCCAAAGGTAACGATAGAAGTCACCAAATAAAACATTCCACAGCAATGGGTCAAAAATTGAACATTGAAAGCAGCATTTAGTTGCAGCGGCCGTTGGTGATGCCAACGATACGATTATCGAAATAATCCCGAATACATAGCTGACATCTCACTTTTACTACGAATTGTAAATGGCTCGATTGATTGTCCTGAACTACTATCTAAAATATCTCTCCGCACTCCTAGCCGGGCACTTAGAAATAGGGCATGTACCTGGCTTTAAAACCAAATACAGGCGTAATTCTTATTTTATAAGGGTATGCGAAACTTTCAACACCCTGAATGCTGACATTGATATTGACCCCTTTTTCACGAGTATAGACACTATAAGGAAGCAGTTTGTAAAGCGATTTTGTGATGACCACGCTTAGCATTTTCTTCTTTTATTACAGTCTTGTTTATGTCAACATGTTTTCCACTGTACAATTTAGTATCTTCTTGTTTAATATCTTCTTTATGCTTAATATCAGTTCTAAATTCACGTTATTATTATTGTCATTATCAGTGGTAACTTGTAAATGGCTCTAAGCTTCCTATTTTTGTTCACTACAAAATTATTGGCTGTAAGTTATCCTTAAGAAAATGAAATAAAATAAAAAATAAAATAAAATACCTATGGCATAAAATATTTTCTGGACATTGACAGGCGCAAAATATACTACATCGCCGGGGTAAGTTGACAATGTTATAATATTATCAGCCGTCGATCACGGTAAACGTATCCGTTCATCGGCGCTCATTACGACTAAAAGCGGTCGGGGTTGAGAATAATCGATCGAGAATTACTCCACAGCAGGTGGCGAGAATTACTCCATCAGTCGAGGTGGCTAAATTCAACCGTATGTAAATATTAGGCTTGAGGGCGTCCGTTTGGGTTTGTCCCATTTTGTTGATATTTTCATACTTACATATGTAGTCGATGTTAATTTGAAATATACTTCAAACAGTAGCAAATCTAATAGCGTTGTGTTTTGTCAACTTATTTTGATTGCTAATTGTCAGAATTATGATCCTTGGCTGACTGCAATTATATTATTTTATAGTTTTGAATCAAAACTGCCAAAATTCACAAACTCTCTATTGGACGAATGAACGAATTCGCCTCTCAAGTAATTTTCAAAGGATTTCAACAGTCCTTCATGTTAGCCACTTTGAACTTTGATAACTTTGGGTTGAGTTGGATTTCCAAATTGAAAGACATTTTTAATACGAAGCCATGTTATTCCAATGTTAAAATCAGTTGGTTTTTATTGATTTAATATATTTGTGTGTGCGATTGTGGAAAATTTGAAAATTCACATTATTTTCTAATATAAAGTCCTGTGCCAGTGTTATTTCATACAGCTGCTGTATTGTGAAGAACTACAAACAATGATGTAAAAAATCGTGATTAAATAACGGAGCATGCTCAATGGTTCTTTGCCACCGCTGCTTTTGCACGACAACGTACGACCACACATTTCTTAGAAAACTGTCGCAAAGTAGAAGACGTCGCGACTGAAGACTTTTCGGTACCGACGTTACTCGCCAGACTTCCATTTTTATTCGGAGTTAGGATAACCTATAAATAGGAAAAAAAAATACTTCGAAGAGGCAGTGAAAACATCTTCAAGGCATTTGTTGATTCCTATCAAAAACTAGTTTAGAGAAGTGGCATTAAACAAGTTCCATATATTTAGATTAATTAAATATATAATTTTCATGATTTTTTTTCGTGTTAAATTGTTTTATAGACAAATTTCTGGACAGAATAATTTTATAGATACCTTTGATAATATAAGATAACACTGTACGAGCGCTCATGTCGTTTAGCTGCAGTGGCAGCTTCTACGCCCAAATCGGATGTCAGAGCGGGCTCGTCTATAGACCTTATTTTCGTTCGTAGTAGATATTGGCTTTGATGCGAACGACTGTTTGCTCTTTGACTTCTATTTAAAAGGGCATAGAATACTGTGTACTTCAGAACTGATTAATTGATATGTGTTCGATACTGCATTCTATTTGATTTGAAAGGTAGACACACTATTTCTCCATCATAGATTTAGATAATTATTTAGACCGCGGCTAAACCTAGGAGCGCGCAATAATTCTCGCTCGACGCTCTGATATGACTGGTCCCGTACATCGTCTACTGTTTTCGAGAATGCGATTAATCGCGCGCTCTAGGTATGAACATGACCTTATAATGACCTTATAGAAATGGAACCAAATTAAATTACTTACTTAATCTGTTAAGTATCAATGCCCTGTTCGCGCAGGCATTCGCTAGACTTGTGTCAATCTTATGTTATTAAAAAAATCGGTTGAGTCACCCGAAGACTTTCCTGGCAAGTATACAACCAGCCCCCCTCCTCCACCCCTTCTTTTACTAACCATCTTGCCCCGGAACCCCCCCCCCCCCCCCCGATATTGAATGTGTTCGATTAAAATCGCGAATGTATTTTTAAAGTCTTTTACTAGTATTTCCATAGTATTCTAGTAGTTTTTTGTACTTTATTAGTAGTATTTTGTATGGTTTTCAACTGGTATTTTACCAATACGACGTAGTATTTTATTCAATATGGCGGAGTTAAAAAATATTTGTGTCGCTTGTATATAAAATATTCCCACCATTTTACTATGTGGTTTCGGCCTAACAAGGCATCTGTATACTAAATTTCAAGCTTCTAATCGCAATATTTCGAACTATAAGTATTACTAGGGCCCCCTGTGGTGAAACTATTTCAAATAATATCTTTTCAACTCTTGCCATCACCGAATGTCTGCATAGTAAATTTCAGCTCAATCGGATGAAGCGTTTAATCGCTATTGTGGAGGAATACACACACATACACACAGATACACACAAACACAGACACACACACACACACATACACACACACACACACACACACAGACTCGCATACGATTTCAGTCTGGAAATGGTCCTAACGATATTTCCGTCCTCATCTCCATTTTTCTTGCCTCATTTAGAATACTTTCTCTTGGGCCAGGAAAGTAAAACTACCCTTCTTATAATGTGTTGTACCCATTTGGTAACAAATATTGTCGACAAATGTCACAGATATTAAAGAGGTATTTATTTTACAGAAACGAGCTTGAGAGCAATACGCGTATTAAATATGAGAGAATCTTGCAAAGCACTATTTCGCGAACTAAATATCCCCACTGTTTATGCTATACTTATCCACGAAAGCCTGTGCGAATTATATAAAAATAAAGAAAATCACCAAATTCACGCCCACATACATTCCCACAATACAAGGCACAAATCGAAGTATACACATAATTATATACCTACATCGTCACAATTTCAAAGGACAACTCAATACTGAAGCATAACATTTTATAACAGGTTACAAGAGGAATTATTATTAAAAAATATACATACATATGCACTATTAAACAACTAATCAAGGAGTTTTTGTTACAAAAATGTTTATATGGCAAAGACTTTTAAAATTTTATATTCACAATCGAAGACCTAAATTTGTTCTATTTTTTAGACTTTTTTATTTTAATCTTATATTTAACATTTCATTTCGTAGACCATTATTTATTCATTGATTTTGTAACATGGTTTAGAAATACTGCTCTTATGTTTATATTTCTACTCTTTGATTATTGTTTTTTTATTTTTTTCTGCAAGATTATTCAATTGATTTTTCTTTCTATTCCATACATTTTTTTGTCGTGGATTTGGTATTTTTGTTTTAAATATTTCTTAATTCTCATTTCAATTCTTGTTTTAATATTTATACAATGTAATGGTTAATTTTTTATAGTTTATTGGCATTCAGATTTCTAATGTAATTTTTTTTTTTTTTGCCAGATATATGACCAAAATAGGTATTATAAATAATGTATGTATTAATTGTAAGTTCTGTACCCTTGAAGGGTTTTTGCAATTAATAAAATGTGAACTTTGAATTTTGAACATGGTACTGTTATAGGTGATATATTGTGCCCCACTATGCTAAACGCGTCATACCTATGCATGCGCTTAGTCTGTCATCAGTTGCTGACGGCGAAAACTAATATTAATCCAATTATAAATGCTCTAAAGACCCTTATCTCACTAAGAAAAATACTGGTTTGATTCTTACATTACCAATTTGTTATTACGGTTTTATACAGAAAAGTCTGTATTAAACCGTAATATGTTTCAATCGTATTTTTTCAACCGTAATATGCTTCAATCGTACGTTGTTTCAATCGTACTTTTGTTGAATTACGAGGAATTTTGTTGAAACCCCATTACTCAATTATAAATAACAACATGTTCCTTTTGGCTAATACGGAAAAAAACAGTATACTATAGTTTCAACATGATTCATGTATCCGACTATAACCGTAAGTACCTATACTCCCAAATGATGTCATGCTAGAGGCGAGATCCCAAAGTCGCGACGTAATAAAATAGCATAATGTTTTAACATTACGACACGGCGACTACCGCCACGCCAACACCGTTACGCGTCATAATTCATACGTATGTACCACAGTCCGAGTTATATACGCAATTCCTGTGAAAATAAGCGTATTTCCGTGTATTATATCGTTATATTTTTCTCGGTGTAGATAGGTTAAAAAGAAATAGCTGTTTATGGGTCACTCTTAAAATACATACTGAATATCGCGATAATGCAGTGTGTTACATACTTTTATAAATAATATGTTATGTAAGTTTGAGCGTCACCGCCAGTAAAAGCTGTATATTGCAAAATATTCCATTTCTCGGGGTGCGGGAGGCACAGCTGAAATCATTAGGGTATCGCTGCTCTACCCCCAATTACACAGGAAAATTGCCGAAAACACTCGGCAATTTTACGGGTGGCCACTCGAAAGTTTATATGGACTGAGTGAACCCGGGAGTGCGGCATATGAATTACGAAACACGATATTTAAATGGGACTTTTACGGCAGTGTGGGATAAATTTTATGGGAGGTGGAGCCGCCCCGATTAAATAGGCCAAAAGTAATCAAGCAAGATAAATGCGCGCGGGCAGAAGTGAAATTAGTTCGCTCTCGAAGTCTGATGTATCGCTCGCCGCGGCGGAGCGGATCGACGTCGGGCGCGAAGAACGCACTTTACGAACTGTAACCAATTTTGAGGCGGTAAAGCCGGGTTTTCATTCGGCCAGTAGCCGGACAGTATCTGTGTAGTTAGGCCACTTAGACCAGTTCGTTAACTTGGGTCGGCACAGGTCACGGATCAGCCGCCATCCTTCAGTCTCCTCGTAGAGGGTCAAACCTGGAAAGGACTCTATTTTCCCTGTCACACCAGGTGAATCAGTTCCTCTAGGGGAAATTGCCTTTGGGCGCTGATAGGCGGTTTGCGCATTGTGCATCGACTGTGCCCTCCGACTAATAATAGGAGGTTCTGGAAATTCTTAACCGTGTATATATTTAATTATATAATTAATCACATAAATGTCCCGACAAAGAGGGATGTAATTTTTCATTACACAGGATCGCCATAAGTCAGGCGAACGGGTAAAGTGGCAATAGGATAATTAAATACGTGAACATGCAAACGCCTTGAAGTACCAACAGGCATTAATATTCTTCTTTCCGAAAAAAAAATTGTCTTCAACGACAGTGTCACTCTTTCTGTCACGACCTTGCGATGTTGTAATAGCAAGACCATTTTGGACCTTCCAGAGCTAGTAAAGAAAGGGGGGGGGGGGGATAGATCCAGAGCTAGTAAAGATAATGGATAAACCAGGTATAGTCGAGAGACCTACCCAAGCAGTGGCACCTAATCCTTACAGAAAATGTCCCCTAACAATACATCATGGTAAGTGGGGTTAAGTTGGTATCCCTCCATAACAACTATCATACAAAAGTTGTGCTAGGTTGGCGCCTAACTATTATTTTTTTTTTTTTTTGTTATTTTTCCAAGCTCAAATTTATGCAGATCTTAATATAAAGTTACATAATATCAAAGTTTATGAGAAAAAAGTTTGATCGTAGCTGACAAAAAATATGTAAGACCACTAAAATAAAATCAGTGAAGATAGTATACGAGTACAAGCAGATTAACTATTACTGTTCGCGGTCTAGCATACGTAACAATGCAGCGCTGTCCCTCGTGCGCATTGTAACGTGGATTTATTTTACAAGAGAGCCGGTGAGTAATGAAACGTAATTGAAAGCGTTTTTTTTCACCGTCCGCGGATGATACTCTCCGCCAGCTTACACATCCGCATCAAATCTCGCGAAAGAGGGATAAATCTCCTCATAGCAGTATAAAATTAAAAACTGTAATTCAGCGATCTACATATCTTTGTATAATATTTTTATTTTATTATTGCTAAGCAAACATACATACAGCTGTTACAATACATTTGGTACAAAATTATTAAGTTTTAAAAATAAAGCGTATTACATGTTTCCACTTAAACATTCATAATTTAAACACTTAACATATTTTTTTCTGAAGAATAAACACACATAGGGAGAGGTGGGAACTGGGAAGGAAGGAGTCATAATAAGCACATTTTTTTAAATACACGTTCTCATATTCTTGAATACATATTATTAATATTATATTATATATTGCTACTATAATTATATGTCAACACCGTCATAAATAATTGCTTTCTTAAGAGCGATAGATGACGTATTAAATAGGTCAATATCACCGAACTGCATATTACAAATTGTACATACCCTATGCATGAAATAGTTTTTGTGCATAAATAGTGCTAACCTGCGGAAAGTGGAATAATTGCATTTGGCGAGTGAGTCGCGATGGTACACGGAAATATATTATTCTAAAAAGATCAGAACAATCAATGTAACCTGTCAATAATTTATGGAAAACACCATGTCTGCACATTTTCTTCTTGATTGTAATGATTGAAGCCCATGAAAGATAGCTGCTTCGTTGTAATTGGGAGAGGACAAAAACGAGCGATAATTCAAGTACAGTACCTGAAAGAGATAAAACTTTTTTTAATATGTTGCTTTTTTGGATTCACGTTCGGGTCACGGTTCCGGTTTAGATAATACGAGGTAGCTATATGGGTATAACATTTATGAAGCTAAAAGGAAAGAATGTTTCAACAAATGTTTGCAAGCCCGTGACTCCATAGCGAAAGATTGAAAACCGATATTAATACATTTTTCATAATTGCTATGACGCGAATGATCAACTTGGTCACGACACCAGTTGAAATAATACGGGCCGCCAAGAATTCAAAATGTGTGAACCAAAAATGGTCGATACCCTGAACGTCAGGCACGATGACTATTTCGGTAAGGTGTGGTAGGCGCTGAACAGCCAAAGCGTGAATAGATTTAGGATAAGAAAAATGAGTACTTCAAATACCGATTCCTTCTGATCTTCTCTGGCCGCTTCGCTGATAGGTAGCTCTACCCAGACACTGGTGCAGATCCAATTGAACAAACTCCCTAAAATGCACGGCACTTCCGCAAGTTATTTTGATATATTTTCTATCGCGGATAGACGAGTAATAACGATGTGCGATACAATTGCAAGCGCGTCAATTTGTTGACTGACCTGAAACTAAAACCTAACCTGTCATTGATCCTGGTCTCGGCACCAGTTGAGATGATCCTTAATAGTTTAAAATTATGAAGCTAAAATTAAATGTGACTCTGTAGCGAAATACTCAAAATGAATATCATAAAAAATATACAATTCCCATCACCCGGCTGAGAGTGCAAAAAATAGTAAATCCGACATAAAGCTCTCGTTGCGGCTCGCTACTGGGTCACGAGCGCATAAAATGATATAGGTGTAAAAGGCGGTTTTGCCCCATAAAGCGCCCCTTCTACACTGGCTGGCACATTTTACGCCTTTGCAATAATAACCGTAAGCTACCTACATAGCTGTTTCGGTTATTGTTAGCCTTCAGGCTCTAGCTGAGTAGTTTAAATTAATATAAAGCTGTTCAGAAATCATAAGAGAGAGAGAGAGAGAGAGAGAGAACGCTAAGTGAAATCGGGATGATATTTTACATTTTATTTCGAGTCCTTTTTTCGTGATAGACCCTCCATATTTTATCTATTTCGAGCCAGACGATTTATTTCAGACTGTGGAATGAAAATCCTCCGAAACTAAGATATTTCATTAGTTCAATCTCGGGCGAGATTCGCTGCGCGCGTTTCAGCGTGACATTTTCATCTTTCTCGCAGGCGTTGTGCGTTACACAGGCATCTTGTCTTAACTATCAATAAATCCCAGAAGTGCTCCTTATTGTCAGGCGTGAGAGAAGTAGGCTGCCATTCGCGAGAGATTGAAGTTAAAAGGGGTGGGGGGAGCTACGGCGCTCAACCCCCCCCCCCCCACATTTCTCCCCTCCCTCGTCGCACTCGGGCGCCCGAATTTCATTGTCCTATTCAAGATTTAATCATTGCTTCTGAATGCGAATGCCTTTAAGAAGGACGTTTTTACCATTTAATGCGTCAATAGATTTACAGGTAGGGGCGATTTATAAGGTGAGCCTGAATTTTAAACGGATTTCATCAAGTTTGATGAAATTACTTTGAATAGGCGTTTTGCTCGGCTGAAATGAAATAGTAATGATGCCATAAAGGCCATTCTACTTTTAAAATGTAAAGAGTTGAATTTTACTACCGCTGTCAGGTTTATTGGTTATTGGAATATTTTATGAAATTTAACGGAATAATAATTATGAAATTTAACGGAATAATAATAATGTGTATAAGTATATGTGTGTGTATAAGTGTATGTGTCCTACGTCAGTTATGCTTCTCCACCCAAGTCTGAAAATAAATTGTATGCCCAGATACAGGCTATACTCAGCCTAGTTGGGCATGCGCTGCGCATGGTCATGTGAACGTGGGTCGTCGTTTACTTCGCACCATTACTTGGTATGACCATTTTATGAATTTCGCATGTTATGTTTAAAATAAAATAAATAAATAAATAAATATAATATTAATATAATAAATATGTCGAAATTACATAAATGCGGCATGCGAGCTTTTTTGAAACGTGGTTGATTGGGAGTATAAAAATTGATGCTTTTAATATTGGCATCAATGGTAAAGGCATCAATCTTTATATATATATATATATATATATATATATATATATATATATATATATATATATATATATATATATATATATATATATATATATATATATATATATATATATATATATATATATATATATATATATATATATATAGTTATATTTGATAAGGTTTGTAAAGAAATCCGTTTATAGGATGATGTTTTTATTTAAAATAAAATTAGTAAAAGCTACTCAAAATGTAGCGAAGGAAAAGCTGGGATTTCCTTCGCTACATTTTGAGTAGCTTTTACTAATTTTATTTTAAATAAAAACATCATCCTATATATATATATATATATATATATATATATATATATATATATATATATATATATATATATATATATATATATATATATATATATATATATATATATATATATATATATATATATATATATATATATATATATATATATATATATATATATATATAAATATAAATATATATACATATATATATATATATATATATAGAAATATTTGATAGTTTTGTGTATATATTCTTTTTAGAATTGATCAATGAGATGATTATAAAGTAAATAATTATAAAAGCCACTTACATCGTGACGAAGCATTTACTACCTAAAGCATTCCCGAATCCGATCAAGGGAATCCTTCGTCACGATGTAAGTGGCTTTTATAATTATTTACTTTATAATCATCTTATTGATCAATTATATATATATATATATATATATATATATATATATATATATATATATATATATATATATATATATATATATATATATATATATATATATATATATATATATATATATATATATATATATATATATATATATATATATATATATATATATATATATATATATATATATATATATATATATATATATATATATATTTATATATATATATATATATATATATATATATATATATATATATATAATTCGATATATAAAATTCAAACATAAGCGTTTCCCAATCCAAGCTGGGATTTCCTTCGCTGCTATTCAAGTAGCGTTTACTAATTTTATTTTACTGCGAATCATCATTATATATATATATATATATATATATATATATATATATATATATATATATATATATATATATATATATATATATATATATATATATATATATATATATATATATATATATATATATATATATATATATATATATATATATATATATATATATATATATATATATATATATATATATATATATATATACATATATACAAAAAAACAGCCTGCGTATGTATGTGCTCGACTAACTTGAAAGTAGTCAATCGATTGACTTGAATTTTTGACCAAATGTTGCATTCGAATACGATCGTGTTTTTATTGTAAAATAAAATGTTGATAAAAGGTTGCATTCGAATACGCGCGACAAGTCTTTCCGCACCCGTGTAATCCCAGGTGCCCTTTAAACATCAGTGCATTTCTCATTCATTTCAAGCCAGAATGAGCCACAGCGAAGCGTGGCCAGGCTTAGCTAGAATCTATATAAAATTGAAAAAATCGGTTGTCACCCCGACTCTCCCAGCAAGCAGGCACCCCCCCCCCCCCGTGCGCCAAACCACACAACATCCAAACTTTCCAACCCTACCCACCTCCAATCAGCCCAACCACCCCTTCCCCTTCAACTTCTACCCTTTCCCCCCTTTCCCCCGCCTCCCTCTCAAGCCTCCTTTACCGGTAGTGATTGTGTCAAGTGACTATGATAGCAAAAGTAGTATATTTTAGTATTTTATAATATTTCCGTGGTATGAAGATGGCTTTTTTGCGATATGATTTTTTTGAAATAAAGCGGTATTTAGTTTTTTTTGCGTAGATTGTAAGAGATATTCTAGCCAAAATTTTATAATGTGGTTTAGGCCCTACTTTGCATCTGTTTACCGCATTTCAAGTTTCTAATTTTTATATATCGAGATTGAAGTATGACTGGCGCGCGCTGGGTAGACCGATTTTAACTAAAATCTTTAGAACTCTTGCCATGACCGAATAATGCCTGCATGCCAAATTAAAGCTCAATCGGATAAGCGTTTAGGCGCTATAGTCGAGGAATACACACAGACACACAGAAGTGCGTTCACAATACTTTCATTTGCCAGGAAAGTAAAAACAAAAGGCAACATACTACTTAAGCAAAAATTTTTTTTGAAAAAGAAATCGTCACTTTTAATCTTTTAATCGGCTTTGCTTAGCTCGACGCTGAATAGAGTTGCCCGGCGCAAATGATTGGATTGATAGTGACCCGGATATCGTTTTCGAGCTCCAAAACCAGTTAACGAACGCAAATAATGCTTCGGATAAGAAAGACTTCCATTTCGTACGGAGGCGACAAGACAAGATCGCAGAATAAAGCCCATCGTCGCTTGGCGCCGGTAGATGGGAACTAACAGGCAGGGGGGGGGGGTGGAGTAATTTTCAAAGCTCGCGTCCCCCCGTCTTCCCATCCTCCTACTCCGCCCCACCTAAGACAATATTTATTCTCCGAGATTAATCGATACGCCAAGGGATTGTGATTTAGCATGAAACGCAACACCGCCGCCGAAGGGGTCTCCTCCACTCCCTGAACACTTATTTACACTGCGAGATTAGGTCTTTCGCGATGTTGATAACTTCCGGCGAGAAGCTCGCCAAAGCTTGCCGCTCACCCGCTTACCTGCGCCGTAAAACATAAAAGTTTCTCGCGAAAGATTCCTTTTATCTTAATAACTTAACTCGGGCTTTTCTCCTTCTGCATTAATTATTCAATTAATATTCAAATTTCCTTGGTTATATGAAGAAAACCCTGATATCTGATTTTAAAAAATAATTATCACTTTACCGACCTACCAACCGACAAGGTGGTAAAGTGTTGTGAACTCGCATTTTTTTCAGTAAAGACCATGTTGACCCCCTCTCACCTCTTCGAGACGATTAAGATTACTTCCAGACTAAATTCTGTCTGTGTTTGTGTATTTCTCCACGAAAGCGCCCAAACGCTTATCCGATTGAGTAGAAATTTGGCATGCAAGCATCATTTGGTCATGGCAAGAGTTAAAAAGATTGTAATTAAAATAGGTAGACTAGAGGGCGTGATAGTTTTACTTTTGGTTGGAATATCCCGTATACAAGCGACACAAATAATATTTTAAGTCTGCCATATTAAAGAAAATACTACACAATTGTTGGAAAAATATAATTTTAATACCACGGAAAATTTACAAATATATAACTAATTGGCGCGAGAGGTGAGGTTGTATTGGAGGGCGCGAGTAGGGGGGGGGGGGGGGGAGGGGGAGTCGGTCGGCGGGAGTTTCCCGGCAAGTAGGTCTACTTGCCGGGAAAGCCTTGGTGTGACACAAACGATTTTTTAAATTCTAGCGACAACGTAACATTTTTGCGAAAACTGTTTCTTTAATAGTACAGTAGTCTACATTAATATACTTAGCATGATTAAAGCTGGCATATTGTATTTTATATTGAATACATAAATAGGCATGTCGCTTTCAGCGCTGCACTTAAGTCGCCTTAAATGATACGAAAATAGGCACAAGTTTGCGTTGTTCATTAAGGCCAAGTAACGCCGGGAAACAATTTAATTTAGGCGGAGGCGCCGCATACTTGCCCGCTTTTACTCATACTCGCAGAGGTATACCCTCACAGAAGCGGATGCCTGCTCGTCTAACGACGCCGTCCTTTGTAAATATTTCCTTCAATATATTAGTTTTCCATGCGAGGAAAATTCCAAACATGTCTAATATCGGCATGCTCAGATGCCCACACGATTCCCATATTATCTATACGCACCTGGCTTTATGTCATCGTCCACCGTGGCGTGGCGGTGGGGCGATGAATGTGAGGGGTCCTTTATTGACGGAAAATATTTGCGAAAAGTATCTCGATAGAGACAATATTCGATATTAGGTAATATAATTCGGCGGAGATATTATTTTATTTGTCCGGAAAAAATAAACAAGGCTACTGATTGTCAAGAATCTTCGAACTCTGGCAGACGAGTATTTATGTATGAGGTCATATTCAGCGTATTATATTTTTTAAAACAATAAATGACATTACGGTCTCAGTCAACGAATACTCTATGTATACCTCAGCATCACACAGCTTTCTTCACATATTCTTTAGCTGTATATGCAGCAAGATTATGGAATAACCTGCCTTCCAATATACGGGATACCTCTAGCTCGAGTGCGTTTCGCTCCCGGCTGAAGCGATATCTGCTCAAAATAATATAAGCTGATCCTACGTATACATTTTTATTTTTTTTTAAATTATGTATATGTATAATATGGATATTATGTATCATTTATATTATTATGCACTTTATGTATTGTATGTATATATGTATGTGTATGTGTATGTATGTGTATTCTTTGAAGTCAATGAAAAATTAAAATAAAAATGTTCTGCCAAGAACAAACGTAATTACTACCTGCTGGTTGGTTGGAGGATATTGCCGTCTATGGCAATAAGCCCGCCATTTCTACCCGTTGTGGTCAATAAAGAATTTTATTATTATTTATTATTATTAAATGCGACTATGATTATGGCTATTAATTGGTCGACAATCGTCGCAACAACTTGAACAACAGTTAAAGTCATAGTCTTACAGCAAATTAATAATAATAATAATAATGATAATAATTAAACACTTTATTTGGTTAAACAAAAGGCGAGCTTATTGCCTAAAAGAAATATCTTACAGCTAACCTTAACCTAGTGGAGTAACATGTTATGCGGTAAAAATAAACTAATAAATTAAATTTTAAACATTTATATTCAGCAGGAAAACAAAACTAGTCACTCCATAAGAATTAGTCACTCCAAATTAGTCACTCCATAAGATTTTTAAATTGTTACAGGACAGCCTTCAGGATATAAAGAGCTACCAGTATCGAATATCTATGTCTCAAAACGACGACAACATTCCCGGTAAGGCAAACCATCGTGAAAATGCGCGAGGCTCCGTGTGGTCGCCAAGGAGATGCAATTGTTCCGTATGACGTCGCTAATCATGTTAACCATCATTAAAACTTGCCTCCTGGTGTGCGTGTACTATGCAACTACGTCGTATACTAATATATTGTCACATATCTATAGAAGCATAAATACTCACTTAGCGCTGCGCCGCCACTACGCCTCTACGCCTTATTGAAATTTAGTCCAAATTTGATATCTCTGTCAAATAAGTAGATTTTATAAATTCATTTATTTTATGAATACGATTCAAAACTTTGTGGCACGTTATCATCTTCTTCTTTGTCAACTTTCGTCGTCTATTCTCATCTTCTTCTTCTTTTTATACGACTGCCCAATAAAAAGGAGTGTAATGGGTTCAGGTTTCATCTATGTATGTTTTCCGTTTATTTACTCCACCATAACTTCTAAATGCTTGAACAGATTTAGAAGTGTTTCATAGCGTTACAATTGCTATGTCGGCCTGAGTGTAATAGGACACGTTAACTGTCCAAATATCAAGTAAATAGTTGTCCAAATGTTCAAATGTCAATAAATTAAAATAAATATGTAGTTTTTAAGGTCAAATTATGATCTGATTGATTACAATTCCAAAATATACATCTAACAATATGGATAAATACATAAACCACATATATTTATTTTAAAAAACCGTGATAAAGTTAATTATAAATGCAATATTTCACTTTCTGTTACGGCAATCTTGTTTGTTTTTTTAATATATGTATTTACTTTTTTTCTATTGGCTTCTGTTTAAGAAACATTGTGAGATTTCGCAAACTCAGTCCAGTTGATTTAAAACTATAGTTGAATACCTCCTTCATTCGATCGTCTATGACCGCATCCCAGAATCTTCCGTACAAAACTTCCACACTGTATAAAATTTCACTTCATTTTTTATTCTACTTTTGCGAGAGCGTTGGCAGCTGCAGCCCGCTGGCCGCGTACCCACCGAATCATTTTCATGGTAATTTCATTATTCTCACGAAGTGAGCGGCGCGGCGGCGGTGCAAGGAGCCGACCGAGGCTTTATCGCGCGCTCGAAAATAACTTTGCACTTAGCGGATGAAACAACCAGAGATCAATCATAAACGTGAAGTCGCCGCGCTTGGAAATAAAATAAACTTTAATGAGATTATTCAATTACATAACTGTCTGCGCGGGAAATAAATTAGAGCGCGGCAAAAACCGGACTCGAGCCGCGCTGCGGCCGAAAGGAGCTTGGCGACAGGTCGGAAGGCGACCGTTGTGTATTCGACGTCATTGGGCACAAGGAGGCAAAACGTCTTTTTGACAAACCCAATAAATTTATTTCAGACATTTAATTGTAATAATATAGGTGATAATTATTAATGTATATTTTCACTATTCTTTTTCTTATTTAAAGGTTATAGACCAAACCTTGAAGTTAAAATAATTGAGTATAATTCATAACAAAGATTAAAATTCATTGTGATTATGTATTCCAGTGGAATATCAATATTCAAAATAGGAGAAAATACCGACAACTTTTATTGTTAGAGTAGGTATCTCATATTGATACTACTAGAGCTACTTGAAAGAACGGCTTTCGCTAAATAAACCTTTCGCAATTAAAATATTTACTCTATTTAATTATTGATATAATAACAAATAGAGTTGTCAACTACAACGGGCGAACCCGTCACCTTAGGAAGTTTTAACGATTGGTCGTTCTATCTCCCGTGAAGTGAGCGTAGAAGACTTGGACAAAACAGTTCCACCGTCAAGCTCCGCCACGTGCCCGTAAGAGGCCAACGCCTTATCCGCGAGATAACCAGGTATGTTACCCAGCGGGCTTACACTCACGCCCTTACTTCCAATTGCGACCAGATTACTCCGGTGTCTCGACTGGTGGTTACGAGTTCGAGGTCGAGAAAGAGTCACGTCATTCATCAATCAATTACGTCTAATTAACGTGACTCCCTGGTATAAACTACAAAATTGGGCATTTTTGGTAAATATAAAAATATATATTTGCATATTTCCTGCGGTTTACGATCCCTTCCCAGCCTGCGACGCGATGCTTGACAAGCATGCTTGATCGTCTAGAAAGCCCCTTAGCGCCATTCTCAGTATTACCAAATTGAGAAACGTGGTATATGTGTAAAATCAAATCTAGAGTAGAGGTAGTTCTTTTTATGTTTAAGGGTTCATTTAGGTATTTGAAAAAGTACGTTAACTAGGCACGGCCACCCAGTGCGGCGAAGGAAACCGTATAAACATTTTAGAGGGGCTTGAAGCTCTGTAATGTTGACCACTTGTAGGGACCGAATGAGATTTTTTTTTGATTTGCATCTTGATTGCAGGACTGGTTGTCCATGAAGTCCTAGTCAGAATTCACTATAAAATATAGGTTTTACTAACAGAATGGAAAGTCAAATGCCAACCCATTTTACTTCTTTTTATTGGTCTCTTGGAGGCGGCGTCTGATGGTGTACGTTGGCTAGAGCGTGACACTCTCACTAGTTGCGTACTGGTATGATGCAGTTTCGATCCCGATCTTCTCCGGTCCCGATCTCGACCTCGTTGACATTGGAAATTATATTCTGGTAGCATAGTATCGGAATGCCAAGTGCGTTGGCTATCTGATTTTCGTACTAACCTTTATTTTTCTATGTCTCGTTACGTGCATTACCCGCTTCTGCGTTCTGCTTTGATGCATTTTAATATGCTCTGTATTGCTCCAGTTTTTTTTAAAGACGAAGCGGGGCTGGCCAAATCGTCGTGGACGGTGGGCGGGTAAGCACGAGCTAATAAAAGATTAGTATACGATTTGTTAATGACGTTCACACAAAGCCAAATTCAAAATGAATATTTGATCGTCTTAGATAAAAATTTAAGCTCAAACCTCACTGTCCGTCAAACCGATCAGAGCGCTAAGTTGCAGCATGATAAGATTTGGCGGGCGCGGTATCCGCTGAGAGCGCAAGCGCAGCGGGGTATCCCTAACGCCGTTGGCTGTACCAGCGCGCGCTTAGCAGTCAGGGAGTCATACAAACATGTTAAAAACTTAATAAATAAATTTTTCAAAATGAATAGTTAATTTTGTTTTGCTGGCATGGTACGACTAAGAAAGATGAGACACATTGAAAATACAAGCCAGGCTCATCGCTCACAGTACGTATGTTTTATCTTCGAAGTTACCGGCGACATTATTTATAAATATCAAAGCACAATGAGAAAAATGTTAGATTAACTCTTACATTACCATTTTGTTATTACTGTTTTATACAGAATAACTACATATGTTTCAATTGTCAATTTGTTGAATTACAAGGAATATTGTTGAATCTCCATTACTCGAATATATGTATCAACATTTTCCTTACGGTTGATTTGGGAATAACAGTATACTGTAGTTTGAACATGCTTTATGTGTCTGATTATAAACGTACGTATACTACTACATGCTGTCGTGTTAGAAGCGAGATCGCACGGTCGTGACGTAATGAAATAACTTTATTTTTAACATTACGACAAGGTAACTACCGTCACGCCGACACCGTTACGCGTCATATAAATTGATGCGTATGGACCACAGTCCGCATGATAAACGTAATCCTTGTTGAAACATGCCTATTTCCGTGTATTGTGTCGTTATATTTTGCTCAGTGCATGTTCCCACCAACGTAATGCAGCAAATACTTGGGTTTTATCTAACCGTCTACGTCCTAGTGCAAGCTAAACGTTGCTTTCCGAGGGCCACTCGAAAGGCGATGCTGACAGATTTAAGCCATCTTGAAAAACGGTATGTCGAAAAACTCGTTAAAGTTGCGGGCCTCTTGATGCTTCATCCATCGGTAGTTTTACTATCTACAATTTCATCGCTAATAGAAAATTGAGAAAATGTATCGTTGATATCCTGCCCACGTATTGAAATGACAGCTAGAGCTGTGCATCTGAGAAAGATGTGACATTAAAAAGTAATACGCGAAATATAATGTAAATAAATGAAAAATATATAATTTTACGACCTCCTTTTCGAAAAAAAGGAATAAAGAATTAGGGAAAAAACAGTTGCTTTAGATTTTGCTTTTAGTGTTTACATATTTATAAATAGATATTTGAATTGAATATTGTTAAAAGATAATATTGTTTTCGTTCCATCAATATTTAAGGAAGTTTATCTAATAAGTAGAAGAAAGTTGATTATGGACTCAGTAAAAAGTCCTAAAAGCGTTATATCTCAACAATACAAAGATAAATTAAAAAATAGGTATTTGTTATTTTTAACTTTAAATCATTTTTGAAATCCATTGGCACAATATGTCTAACTACTCGCGAGCACGGTGTACTTATACTAACATTGTACAAAATATCCCATTTTAGCAATATTCGTTTGGTCAAAAGGGTGAATGAGAAAAGGTGGTTTTGAGCTGGTAGCTGCAATTGATCGGTGTTGTCTGTCCGTCGCTCGTTCGGGGGCTGCTGGGAGCGTGAGACTGAAAATTAAATGGCCGGGCCAAAGGAAGAGTTCCGTACGAAAGAGTTAATGGTTTTTCTGTGTTTGCTTTTCCTTTTTCCGGGCGAAACCCTCTCGGTTAATCTTTGCCTCAAAGTTTTTACTGCGACCTAATGAAGTCGCGCGGAGCGCATTGAAAACGCTGGCTATATCGCCAGCACTTATAATCCTTTGGCAACTTTGAAAATGCTTTAAGGTAAATTTTAGCCCTATTTTCAGTTGGCACCGACACTTATACCATAAGATATAAAAGTTTCCAAATAATATGAAGGAACACTTGCAATAGGTAAACTATAAGGTTTCTCGACAGTTAATAAATATATTAGACCTTTATATATATACTAGCTGAGCACTGCGGTTTCACTCGCCGTTTAATATGAAAGAAATCGGATTATTTATATATAATTTAGAGTACTTTAGCATAGGCTATATTTTTTGTCATATTTTTGTGTGGTATTAGTATATACTAGTTTTCGACGCAACCTGATCTAAATAAAGCATGCACATTTCGGTTCTTCTCGCTAATGCTCGGTTCTTATCGGGCGGACGCCCTCGGCCCCCAAACTACCGCGTCGCAACGCTTGCCCGCAATATTACTTAGTTTTCGTTAAGCATTCTTTTTGCTTGGCTCTTAAGGGTCGTAACGGGATGATAAATAGCCTATAACCTTTCTCAGGAATTGGGCTATTAAATTCAAAAAGATTTTTTTTAATCCGACCGGTAGTTCCAGAGATTATCGCGCTTAAACAAACAAACTCCTCAGCTTTATTATTAGTATAGATATATAGATGTAATACGGCATTTAGAATACCAGAAGCAGCCGGTGACGTCATATATCTGTTGTTTTTAATGAAGACTTTTTAATTAGAGTTATTAAAGTAAACTGCGATTACGAGGGGAGTTGACTATACATAAAGCCTGATTGCGAACGGTTTTTTTTATCATGTACCATTTTCATCACGTAATCAATTATCCATGCGCACTAATGGCATATGAAAAAAAAAAAAAAAGAGAGAATCGTCTTTAAAATTAGTGTCATGAGGCAATTATAAAATATCACGTGACATATCATAAAAATATTTTCCTAGAAAATTTCGCGAGTATATGGAAAGAGAAATGAAGGGGATGTCAATAGCCCGCCTAATCGCAAACAGCCCGTACAAATATTAGATACGACAAATCATAATTGAACATTTCAACAGAGACCGCTACTTGGCGGGTCAGCTTTTCATGACGGCACATAATCCTAAGGAGCATTACACAATGACAGACAATTATATTTTATTAACTTAGTAAAAGTAGTTCTTACTTAGAGTGAGTTTTGAAAGATAAGGTTGACGAAAATTGTACAAATAAAGAGACATTGAAAAGAAATATTTTAATGTAAAAAATCGTCTAAATAATATGCATATATTTACGCCTGTATAAAATATGGAATTACGCTTTGGGGCAATTCGGTAAACGCAGAGGAAATATTCATCGTACAAAAACGGTGCTTATGAATTACATGTGGAATTCCAAAGACTGACAGATGCAAACCACTGTTTAAAAACGAGTTTGTGCTAACGTTTATATCGATATACATCTTGGAAACCTGCAAATTTGTAAGGAACCACGATCAGTATTTCAAAATAAACAATGTTGAACACGGCTATAACACAAGAAATAAACATGAGCTACAAGCACCTAAGCCAAATTTAACTCTATTCAAAAAAGGAATGTTATACCTTTACATAAAAATCTATAACCACCTACCTGCAAATATCAAAGAAATAAAAGGAAAAGGGTTGACCGCTGCGTTGAAAAAATGGCTTATCGAAAAAAGCTTTTACACCTTAAACGAATATTTCTCATAATATTTTATTGTGGGCATGCATTTTTTTAACAATAATTTAATTAGGAAGATTACACATTTTAAATTATATACATTTCGTATTTATAGGCGGATTTTTGATTATTTCTTGATTTTTGTTTTTTTCCTATTTTTTATATTATTGGTGAATTAATTTTATTAATTGTCTTCTACTGTTAGTGCTACCTATCCGGTCTCTTTAGATGTTTTTCATGTTGTATTTCTTTTTTAAATGTTATTTCAGGCCATTCAATGAACATTACGAATTATTATTGAGTTGATTTAGGGGCAAACAGTGATTTTATAGGCAAACCAGTAAAGTAATTATTTTTTTTATAAGAAATTACAAAATTAGCAGATAAGTAAATTTGTCAATCTGTTATAATAACAGGTAATTGTGAGAGACATAATTTTACGCATTATCGCCATAAATGTACCACCACAATTTCGGACAATAAATATATTTCAATTTCTATTTCTATGTGGTATCTGCAAACTTTTTAAATTATTGTTTTCCAAATACCTTACTAGTATGAACTTCGGGCTTGTTACTAGCAGCATTTGATTCGTCATATTGTCTAAAGCCAGACAGATCTTGTACTAATATTTTATTCGAAATTCGATCAATGTGTGGCGGCCTTTAAAGCCCGTAATAGTTTATCGGGATTCCCCCGCGTGTGAGAGGGGGGTGGAGTTTATAGACGAAGATCGGACCCGTCACTGGGAGACCCGAAGTATGTACGTGCCCTGTGGGATTTCCCTCCATTTAGTTATGGGACGAGCCGGGTCGGAAGAGGCGCCGCCAACTTATAATGGCGAAACTACACAAACCTAGTCAGATCTATGATTGAAACTTCCCTCTCAATTTGTGTGTCTTTCTGCAGGGACAGCCAATGTTATCGTTAGATGCGTATTCAGATGATAAAATAAACCGCCAGCGAATATACGTTATTCGAATAAAATTCTGTGACGAAAATACTTAGGTAATGAAGTTTTGTAAATCAAATAAAAAAATATTCATATAGGAAATCTAAAATAAACTCAATAGTTCCGAGGCAATGGAACCCATCGGCGAGGTGTCCGAGGTAGGTTTTTAATAAAAAAAACATTTGTAAAATATCCCACTTATAGCTATTTATACATTTTAAAATACCATACTAATAGCATACCATATTAGCAACTACTTAAATCACAACAAAATTAAAGGAAAAAAAAGATAACAAACGAGCGTATTTAAATTTATCAATATAAGCACTATAGGAAAGGAAGAGGGGAGAAAATCTGGAATCGATATGGTTAAAAATAGTATTGAATATTTAGATATAATGATATTAGTTATAATACTATATATAATATATGTACCGATACACACACAAACACACATATATATCTTCGAAAAGTCCGTGTACATGGCGTTCATATGTAGGCATTTATCCATGTTTATCGATATAAGATCGATAAATTGATTAAGTTTAGTTACTTCCGAGCGCTTCTTAAAAAAATCGTGTTAATTCTCAGAGAGCAAGTTTTGTTTTTCCTGAAGATTACATTTAAATAACCATTGTCGTACCATCTAAAACCAATGACGTTGAGTTCGGTATTCCAAAAATAAATTGCTTCCACCGTGAGTGTAGAGATGCAATCAGCCGAGCGCGGCCAGAGTGTTTCGGGGTAGCTGGGCTACCGCCCGCGCCACTCGGTCTCGGCCGACACCCGCTACGACGCATTACGTGGCCGAAACAACTCAATCTGTATGTTAATGGAAGGCAATGTTCGTCCATAATGGTCGTCTGTTTACACCGGGCCGATCGATGATACGGCCGACGAACCGCCGAGCAAATTATACTACCACCCTCGCTACAAATTAATGTAGACTGCAACTTGACCGTGAATTCCGAATATGGAAACTTTAACATAGGAGAAATATTAGGAAAAAAAATCTCAGTACTAATGGCGCCATATATGAAAAATAGGAACAGATGCTATACAAATCGAAACAAAAGGATGAGAAGAATGGAATTTAACTTTAAAAATGCAAACAGATAAGCATCAATTTCTCCGCCACTGTTGATTGCATGTTCTTCTACAGTAGCCAGACGATGACCCGGTTTTGACTGGTTTGCGCTGCTGCGTACCACACTATACTATTAAATACTATTAGAATGAAAGAAAAAGATTCTGGAAAATGAAAAAAAAGTTTATTACTCTTTAAAAAAAGGGAAGAAGGAGGAGATTAGGTAATATTTTGCAAAAGAAAATCTTTTCTTAATAACGCCTCGAACCAGGGCAACAAAAGTGCATGAGGGATATAGCAAGCGGAAACTAGTTCCAACGTCGAGCAGAATAGATGGTAAATGAGTAGGTGAAAAAAGGAGTCCAATATAAATAAATTGATATATTGTTGTCCTTGTTCTAAGTGGAACACTACGACTTTCTAACCAGTAAAATATATCATTAAGTTAAGGAGACTTGGGACTTTGTAAAAAAATGAGACGGTATGCAGCATTCTGCGCTTACAATTTGTGAAATCGAAAATTTCCTTGAAAATTCCAATTATTGACTTAAATATTAAAAAAATCAAAGAAATTAATAACGAGAAATGGGTAAAAATATTTTTTTCCATCCAGTCAACGCACAACAAATTTAATAAAATATTATTTAACGAAAGCTTTTTTGAAATATTGCATAATTGCATATAATGCCTAATTCGTTGATATTTAGGACTTCGAAGATATTCTAGCCTTAATTACCATTATTTTTATCCAATAATTTTTAAATCATTTCAAACAGGAGCTGTTAACGTAAATGTGACATTTTTATCATATTTTATCAGCAGAAATAATTATTTTATATGTAACAAAAAGGGATATTTTTGCACATTTTGCCTCCCAGTATTTATATTTTTTTAACATTTTATTTTGCAAAATAGAGAAAAAAGTAAATGGATTATTTTTAACTACAAAAGTAATCCATTATTTGAAAAATAAAACCATTATTTGCGAGTGCTAAGTAT
>OX155953.1:20493443-20503443 GCA_944548615.1 Micropterix aruncella
CGGCCGACGAACCGCCGAGCAAATTATACTACCACCCTCGCTACAAATTAATGTAGACTGCAACTTGACCGTGAATTCCGAATATGGAAACTTTAACATAGGAGAAATATTAGGAAAAAAAATCTCAGTACTAATGGCGCCATATTTGAAAAATAGGAACAGATACTATACAAATCGAAACAAAAGGATGAGAAGAATGGAATTTAAATTTAAAAATGCAAGCAGATAAGCATCAATTTCTCCGCCACTATTGATTGCATGTTCTTCTACAGTAGCCAGACGATGACCCGGTTTTGACTGGTTTGCGCTGCTGCGTACCACACTATACTATTAAATACTATTAGAATGAAAGAAAAAGATTCTGGAAAATGAAAAAAAAGTTTAATACTCTTTAAAAAAAGGAAAGGAGGAGATTAGGTAATATTTTGCGAAAAAAAATCTTCTCTTAATAACGCCTCGAACCAGGGCAACAAAAGTGCATGAGGGATATAGCAAGCGGAAACTAGTTCCAAAGTCGAGCAGAATAGATGGTAAATGAGTAGGTAAAAAAAGGAGTCCAATATAAATAAATTGATATACTGTTGTCCTTGTTCTAAGTGGAACACTACGACTTTCTAACCAGTAAAATATATCATTATGTTAAGGAGGAGCTATGGGTCTATTCGGGACTTTGTAAAAAAATGAGAGGGTATGCAGCGTTCTGCGATTACAATTTGTGAAAACGAAAATTTCCTTGAAAATTCCAATTATTGATTTAAATATAAAAATTTTCAAAGAAATTAATGACGAGAAATGGGTGAAAATTATTTTTTCCAGCCAGTCAACGCACAACAAATTTAATAAAATATTATTTAACGAAAGCTTTTTTGAAATATCGCATAATTGCATATAATGCATAATTCGTTGATATTTAGGACTTCGAAGATATTCTAGCCTTAATTAACATTATTATTATCCAATAATTTTTAAATCATTTTAACAGGAGCTATTAACGTAAATGTGACATTTTTATCATATTTTATCAGCAGAAATAATTATTTTAGATGTAACAAAAAGGGATATTTTTGCACATTTTGCCTCCCAGTATTTATATTTTTTTACATTTTATTTTGCAAAATAGAGAAACAAGTAAATGGATTGTTTTTAACTATAAAAGTAATCCATAATTTGAAAAATAAAACCATTATTTGCGAGTGCTAAGTATGTACCCATATAATATTAAATAATATTTTATATTCATACATACTTTTGTTTCGCTGAATTAGTCCGCGAAACGGTTAATGCAGGTGACTTTCAAATAAAAGAGCAACAGATTTAGACCGAGATACGGAGCACAATCATCAGACCGATAGAGATCAAAACCATTTCCTATCAGTCAGACAATCAGATTTCTGCGTGCGATGCCTAGCTATATTTTTTAAAATAATTTATATTCCGCTCACAGCTTTCAAAATCCGTTGTGCGGTTGTGAAGCAAACGCGACATTATGATGTAACATAAAATCTTGCCGGCGTTTACACAGAGCGTTGTGCACAAGGGAGGGGAAGGGATGAAAAAATACAGCGAGGGACCCGAAGGACCGCCTAATTGCTGTAGTGGGTAATTGTATTTCGCCGCCGTGCTTGCGTCTGGGCCCGGTTAAAACATTATTAAAATTGAGTAGGAGCTGGTGCGGCGAGGGCTCGAGGGGCGAGCTCGGGGGGGCGGGACGAGCGGGGCGCTCGGCCGGGGCGCGGTTCGAGTCCCGGACGCAAATATTGCTCGTGTGTCCACACTCATCATCTATTCAAAACTCAAACCGGCCTAAGTAGATAATCCCGCGCCGTCCCGGGATAATCACGGCTGTGGTCTCTTCGGTGGAATCGCAACTTGCCCGTAAGTGAATTACCAAAGAGGACTATGCGATTTGTCAAATGTGCGTTTCCGTTGATTACGCTTGGGGGAGCAACGCTGTAAAGGGTCACCATTAGGACAATTTCAGGAACATGAATAATCTCTATTAATAATAATAATGAAATCGAATACTTTGCGGTTGCTTGATACTACAAATAAGGGGACGTCCACATATTACGAAATCACAGAGGGCGACGGGGGTTGGAGCTGAGATTGCATTTTTTTAAACCTTTTGTTTTAAACCTGCACATCAAATGTGCATTTTTAAATGCGTTCTGAAATATTCTTTTTCTCTTTAATACCGTAAAACATTGGGATCTTTAAAATAAACCAAATAGTTTGAGATTTTGTAATTACCTTGAATTAATAGAGTACATTTTTAAAAGCATCCCAAAATGTTTTTTCCACTTACAGTCTTCAAACACTTTACAAACGCTGGGTTCACGATTCTTCACATATTCCGCAAATTCGGTTGATTACGTAATCTTATGGGGCAGGAGGGAGGGGGGGGGGGGGTCAGGCCGCTGATTACGTCTGTTGACATGGAGGAGGGAGTAAATATATTAACAAATAAATATATTAATAAGAATAAAAAACACGACTGCCGTTACAGAAAGTGAACATAATTTTACATAATTTTAGTTTCGTTAGAAAGTATATGGTAATAGTAAAAGAGTGATAAACAAATTAAACAGTTTGTAAGTTAAATAATACAAGAAAAGCAAGAACATCGATAGAAAGGACTTGTCCTTACTAACAAAAATGTACATTGGTAGTAGCAGAGGGGACTCGTAGGCTGTATGCTTTAATAAACGAAAATACGATCAACGATGTAGATAATAGATTTTGGACTAAAATGCGTCAAGGAAATAATATAATAATCGAACAAATCGGATAATTAGATTCCTGCGTTTTCCAGATGTACTTACAGATAACGCCCCTAATCCTAAGTAGGCGTATTAAAGCACGATCGTGGAGAGCGTTCTACTGCGAGCCACAGTAAGCGGTGACTCGTAAAATATGTTAAGGGGGGAACAACGAGATCCATCACTCATATTTCAGTTGTACATGGTGAGCAGAAAATATGTTATCGCCAGCAAATTTCAGAAATAATTGGTTTAAGAATCTAAGTATGATTTTTGTCCAACATATTTTCCTGAATGGGACTGAATTAGACCATGACATTTTCTTAAAATGCGTATAAAGTGAAATTGGCCGAAATGAACTTAATTCAACCATATGTTTCTTTCCATTGTGTTTTCTACTCGGAATGTATTGATCATACTTTGTTTACCACAGAGAAATCGAGTGTAAGCATATTCATACCACCCTGTATATTATCAGAGGAAGGAAGTCGTTGGGCATTTTGGTATAGCGCTGAGTCATGATGACGTCATCGCGTACAAATAACCCAATACTTCTGCCCCCTTCACAAATAATTAAATGTGCTATGGTGAGAAATAGCATTTATTATTTCCTTTTCCTGTCATTATTACCAAGCTTCAAACATTGTATACTATCAACATGTTACTTACTACAGCAAATATACATATATTTGGATATTTTTTTTAAAATAAAATGATCTCCATTATTTAATAATCTAATATCTAATAATATTAATAATATCTACAATATTAATAATAATAATAATTATTATTATTGATAATAATAATAATAATAATAATTATTATTGTATTAACAATATTAATAATAATAATATTAAAAATATATAATAATAATATTATTAATATCTAATATCTAATAATAATCTTTTATTTAATAAAATGATCTTAAATCTTAAGGCCCGTGAAATTTATTATTATTGATAATAATAATAATAATAATTATTATTATTGTATTAACAATATTAATAATAATAATATTAAAAATATATAATAATAATATTATCAATATCTAATATCTAATAATAATCTATTATTTAATAAAATGATCTTAAATCTTAAGGCCCGTGAAATATATATTGTTAAAGTAAACCCCTGGTGTTTAATAAGTTTAGTGTAGATTATGATTCGAGTAATGGAACATAATAAGTACCTACGTGAAAAACGTCCAGCGTGAAAAAATAGGCAATCTGCGAGCAAGTATTGGGCAGTCGAATAAAGCATTGGTTAATGTTTCATAATCTAGTTATGCTCTTATAGTACGAGATCACGGAAACAATCGAAATCAGATTAATTCCAAACTTCAAGCGAGATAAATGTATGAAAATTCCCACCTACTGGAAAAAATATATGAAACCCACTAATTGAGAAGTTCTCATTGCCGGCTCTCGACAACAGGAATGTTTAGCAGGTACTTTTTAACAAAGGTTAATGTGTGCACAGTTGATAAACGAAATTCGCTCTAAAACATTAATCGTTAAAACCTGCGTTACAGGGCGTCTCGGCGGTAGAAATCGAACTATTAGCCCGAACACCCAATGAACGCAGAATGCCGGCATACATCGTAGGCGGCAGTCGCACTCTTATTGTACATATACATAATGAAATATTGTTGAAACGGCAGGAAAAAATATAAACAAGAGAAAAGCGGATTTACCTCATGAATTTTGTAGTAACCGACGTTAATATGATGTTGCAACCGCCTTTGATAGACTAAAGTGATGTCAGTTGTTATCCGTTGTTTTTCTGATGGTAGGCGGCAAACTGTTGCTGTTACTTGGCATATTATAACGGTGTGGGGGACGGCGCATGCCAATTAATAATTAATAAAAATTCCACCGTGCACACAATAATATATGTTCCTTCGCGTCTTCGCGTTCAGTGATAGGTGTTAAAAAAATAAAAAGGGAGATCCAATATAAACCAATATATAGCCGTTGTCCAATATAAGCCAACTTACAACTGCACTCGATTTTTTATATACCCAGGTTTTACAGTGGTATGACATACCTACTTTACAGGATTCAGAGACCGAGCTTTGGGTCGGTTTTAAGACCGTTATTAGTTACAATTTGTTTACAATTATATTTATTCAATCCAATCAATCCCTTTCTTATTTACGATTTTACCAAAACCCAACTGTCCCGTCTAGATGCGCTGGTGACAGCTAGTTTAAAATCCTGGCTGTCCTTAGCCAAACCAGCTGACCCCTCGACTCTCTTCAGGTCCTCTCTGCTCTACGCCAACTCCAGAATAACCAAAAATTCGATTCTGTGCAATTCCAAAGATCCGGCAATATCGAAGCACGTAATAAGTGGCTGTAGTGATTCAAATGATCTACAAGCCCTCGTAGACTTCCACAAAAAGTTCCTTACTGGAATCAGCCAGAATGGCACTGGTCTGGGGTATGGCAGTACAACCACGAGCGACGTGGACTTGAAGAAGTCTCTTTTGCGGGGAGATTACGACAGCAAGAGTATGGCTCATGCTATTGGCCTTCAATGCCAGAATGATTGGACAACAATTGGGGACTTTTGCATTCCGCCTCCAATGCACTGGAAGGTAATGCTCTATGACTGGACGCCAGAGATGCTGAAATTTTATTTGAATGCCTTTCAGCATACACTTCCAGACCCCAGTAACCTCGCTCGTTGGAGCTTTGTTGAGGATAGTTCTTGTCCCCTCTGTAGCAATACCCCTTGCACAGCTAGACACATTCTAGCTGGCTGCAAGGTGGCCTTAGATCAAGGACGGTACACTTACCGCCATGACAAAGTTCTAGCTGTTATTCGCGAGGTAATTAGTCTCTCAGTGGCTCGTGCCAACAAGGGTTTGACAGTATCCTCCAAACCCCCAATACAGTTTGTGCGGGATGGCTCTAAAGGCAAAAAACATTCAACTACAAAACCTTTCTCAATAATCGAGAAAGCTACAGATTGGATTCTGGAGGTTGATTCGGTCTCTAAGCAGTATAAATTCCCTGAAAGTCTCGGATGCACAGCCCTCCGTCCAGATATAACTCTTTACTCTCTATCTCGGAAGGTGGCTCTTATTGTAGAATTAACTGTTCCATGGGAATCAAATATCCCAAAAGACCACGAGTACAATTTAAATAAATACCATGATCTTGCAAATGCCGTAACCCGGAACGGCTTCACTGTTCACCTTCACGCGGTGGAAGTTGGCGCTCGTGGCCTGCCAGCTAAATCTCTATTTCACCTCTTTAAAGATCTTGGCCTTTCCAGAAAAATAATCAACTCTTTCTTAGAAAAATTATCTAAAACTGCGATTTGCGCATCTCAAATTCTATGGCTTCGAAGGGGGAGTGAATGGGTGGTAAGGTGAACGCTCACATGTGGCAAGACAGCTGTCCTAAACCTACCACAGCCGGTTCGTAAGTCCGGAATCCACTGCTCACCCCCCAGAAGTGTAAAAAAAAATTGTATTATGATGGGCCCGACTCCGGTCGGTGAATTCCATGGCAGCTCTGTTTGTATTTATTTATAATGTCTAACAACCGTAGCAGTCTTTGGATTCATGCTGCGAAACCTAGCGTCGGATAGTTGCCCTACTTTCCAAAAAAGCACTATATTTTTTAAATATGTACTTACTAAGAATAGAGCAACATATATATCAAAACATAGGTTTTGACCTTTTATATTAGCCTATTTTTGTAGGTAAACATAATTAATATTGGTTATTGAGTAAATCCTGTTTTATTTAACCTCTCAAAAAACGGATAATCACCTACTGTAGCGGATAGTAGCCTAACGTTAAAAATGCTATTTTGGATTGGTGCGCATGAAATTGTTTGTCTCGGTATAATAATATTTTTAAACGTTCCAAATACTGATCTGTCTAATGGTTGTAAAGCAGAAGTAGTGTGACTAGGTAAATAAAGTAATTAAATAAACCAAATCATTGTTTCGAGCAGTTTCTAGTATATTGACAGAGCTTGAGGGCGATGAATGACCATCTAAAATCAGTAATACCTTTCATGGCGGCTTGCGTGGTATAAAATGTTTAGTCAGCCATTTATAAAATAGGTGTGAGGAAACCTAATGTAAATAGGGCGATTATCCTTTTTGATATAGATACTTGCATTTTTTAATTGCGAAATAAATAAAAACTATTTAATAATAAAACGTAATAAGCAGTGTAATTCAAACTCTTATGCATGCCAATACGCAAAAAGTTGAATAAAATCATAATCAGTAATTAAAACATTCAATAGAAATTACTTACCAATATAATTTCAACTCCCTGGTTTCGCCGCGGAAGATTTTGGCTCAAACGCGTCAGCTTACTCCGACCGCTTACATGGCTCTGAGGCCTGCGGGAGAGGCACTTATAATTTTAAAAAAGCGCTAACGCCACCAACATACCTAACATAGTATATTCAAAACCGAAGTATTTACCTGACTAAGGCAACTATCCCGCTGTCACCCTATTAGTCCAGTCAAATTAGGGTTTCACCTCGGAATGAGAGATAATAAGCTGGAAACTTGCGTACACCTTCATTTTGGCGTTCTATAAGTTGTCTCAAAAGTCTCATAAAATCTCGTGTCTGCGTCGTGAGTCATTCAAGGTCAAAGGTCACAAATCAGTTTTTAGCGATTATCTAGGTTTCTATAGCTCCAATGATGCTAACATCTATGATGAAAAATATAGAGCATACGATTTGGGCAAATTTTGTACCAAACATTTTTTTATGCGCTCAACTGTTTTTGAGATAGAGGGCGGAGAGCCCGCAGCGCTCAGCTATTAATACTGTAATTCAAGGTCAACTGTGAATCTCGGTGAATAATGCCCTGAATAAAGTTATTAAATCATTACTTACATGTTACTTAAATTACATTTTACATTGTATACCTAATATATTCATTTAATATTGCTTACCAACTTTGTGTAATTCAAAACTCATTTAATGAAATGCTTACTGTATATCTTAATTTTATATTAATTTATCGAAAGTAGATTTTAAGTAGAAATAAAACAGGTAAAAATATTTGATGTTTTTTCTTTATTTAGCAGATGTATATTTCTTAAAATTTAAATTGAAGTGGTGAACATTTACAAATCTTTAAATATCTTGCATCAGCAGAATCTAACGAAATGTCACAAAACTTCTCAATTTCTTCACAAATTGTATTTGTAGCGTACATATTATAGCATAAACTTTGTTACATAAAACACTTTCTTGAGTACTTTGACCTCGAGATACTCCTTCTTTTGTCTTCATAGAGTTTATGAACTCTATGAACTATAAGAAGATTTTGTTCGATTACCATATCCGCCCATGTACCAGAATTTATTTTTTCTGTTCGTTTTGAAAATGTAACTGAGCGGATTTCGCATATAAAAAGTAACCACTAGCGTGAAAATACGGCGAGGCTTATTCTCAGTAGATGGTGTTCGATTCAAGAAATGAGTATAGCAAACGGTAAGGTACTTTGCTTCAGCTGCAATCAAGTCATACTCATAAAGTATACGATCTTTGACTAATTCTCCTAAGGAATCCATTTGTTTTGCTGCTATTTTGATGACATTACCTTTAAATTCCAGAGTACTTACGTTACTGATCGTGAGTCGGTACTTTTTTTTCTTGACTGCTGCTCCATCAGCTGTTTGGCCACATAATAAACACAGTATTTTGAAATCAATCCATTCCTTTTTTTACTAAATACACTGGAATAGGATATATAATAAGAATTTTATTTAATGGGTTTTAAATAACACAAAGTAGGTAGGTAAGTACTATTAAATTAATATATAAGATATATGTAAAATGTTATTAAATACAATGTTTTAGCTAATAAATAATACAAATTATTCATTGCTAATGATATTTAAATGATTTAATAAAATTATACAGGATCTTATTCACCGAGATTCACAGTTGACCTTGCATTACAATTCACCGAGATTCACAGTTGACCTTGCATTACAATAAATCAAATCAAATCAAATCGCATTTATTGTCTTCAAAAAACGTTACATAGTTGTTTAGACATTTTATATAGCCGCTTAATGTTAAAATAACTTTAAAATGTATACTAAATATTTCATTAGAGACTCACCACATAATTGAGTTATATTAGATATTTATAACTGCAGACAGTCATGAAATTATAATATTAAAATTAAATGGTCCTGTAAGTAAGAATTATAATTGATTATGGGAGACAATTAGAAATAATAGTAATAATATAATAATCAATAAAATGGTACAAATGTCAAGTTAAGTTACTTTTGATATTCTCAGGCAGTTTATTGTAACACGCCATTCCAACGTAATTTGGATCCCTTTTGAATAATTCCAGAGATGGACGGGGTAATGCTAAATTGTACCTACATCTGGTGAAATGCGAGTGAATTTCCTTTTGGGTCTTCATTTTTCCTATGTTTTTTAATATTAATTTTATGCATTCAAATATGGCTAAGCGCTGCGCGCTCTCCGCCTTCCGCCCTCTATCTCAAAAACTGTTAAACGCATAGAAAAATGTTTGATGCAAAATTTATCGCAAATCGTATGCTCTACATTTTTTGTCATAGCTGTTAACATCATTGGAGCTATAGAAACCTAGATAATCGCGATAAACCAATTTTGGTGACCTTTGTGACCTTGAATAACTTTCGACGCAGACATGAAATATTAGAATGTGTAATAATAATCTCTCGAAATTGAGTTTTTTTTAAATTCTTTATGATGATTAGTGGTCAAACTATTAAAATACGTATTATAACATACCCATTCTCTTTTTTCTACCATCTCCAATTTCTCACCTATGCAGCTAATTTCGTTATGCATTGATTTTATTCATGCGATCGGTACGCGAAAAAAAAAAGAAACACCCCGAATGGAGTGTTGCCAGACGACGTCTATTGCATTATTTATTTATGACAGTGAATTGTTTTTGTGGTGTGGCGTGTGTCTCTTTGAGAGGGCCGTGGGCGGCTCGCTTTTTTCCGCATCCGCCCTTGGCGGCGCCGCCGCCCGCCCCCGGATATCGGCCTACAGATTGCCATATTACCAGGGCGGGCGGAATATTTGACGGAAGGTGAAATACTTTAATGAGATGCCTCTGCCGCTCTACGGTCGCATCCTTCGGAAACACAGTGAATTTTCCAAGAGAAATTTCCAGTTTTTTTTGTACTTATTCCAGTGTTAATTACAGGAATTCTTCACAAAATTTATTGCTTCA
>OX155953.1:20505943-20540514 GCA_944548615.1 Micropterix aruncella
TTTGACGAGTGTGATTATGTCTGAAAGAATGATAGACGAAGAAATACAGATATTTAAATAAACATAATCTATTGCATAATAATTGAAAACAAAATGACTGTGTTGATACTTACATTTAAGTTAAAAATGCTTCTTTTTTCTTTCTTTTAAAAAAATATTACAAATTATTTGCTTATTTGAAATGTATAAATGGCTATATTAATGTTAATTTACAGTACAATTTTTTAGCTATTAAAAATAAATATTTATAAATACCGTGGTTCTTCGAAATTGCCTAACATAGAGGAAATGATTCAAAAAATTAGGTAATCAAGAAAAAACAAAAAGAAAATTGGTTAGGACTTCGATATTTTCCTGAAAAAAATGTGCCTGGATATTAGGAAGATTTCAATTACAATGGATCATTTTATATTAAAAATTGAAATGAAAATTATCAGTTGAAAGGAAATTGAAATAAAATTATTTAGTTTTTTCCTTACATTAGTTATATAGAACAAAAGTACATTTATCTGAAACATAAACAATGCTTTTACAATAACAAAGGAAAAAACGTAAAAAAAGTTGTAGATTATTTTAGGCTCAATCTTGCGTGTAGGCTCAATCAGGTCAAATAAAATCTCCGAAAAAAATATTGTATTTCTTTTATTTCACCTCAGCAATCATTAAGGCTGTCTGCAGAACGGCGGTTATGAGATTGTCTAGCTTTATAAATATTAAAAAAATATTCCATAACCTTAATATTAAAAAAAACGAGATGTGTCACCCCGAGACTTTCTGGGCAATTAACAAAGGACGTCGTATCATTTAATTTAAAAATCAATCGTCGCCGTGAAATTCGCCGCTAAACAATCGAATTTCGAGCGAGCGACACAACGCAATGAAGATTTAAATTTGTAATGTACGTCGCGCGATATTAAAAAGTGCGATGCGCAAATTTAGATATGTGGTTTCCCCATATATTTGCATGGTGGACTAAAAATATTATTTGTGTCGCTTGCATATGAGATATTCTTACCAAAGTTTTACAATGTATTTCGGCTCAACAAGGCACCTGTGTAACGAATTTCGAGTCCCTTAGTCCAATATTACGAGATCGAATTATTACTAGCGCGCCCTCCGGTGGACCGATTTCAACTACAATCTTTTCAACTCTTGTCATTACTAAATAATGCCTGCATGCCGGATTCCAGTTCAATCGGATGAATCGTTTGGGTGTTATCGTGGAGGATCACACACATCCACATATGCATACATGAATCCGCAAGTGGTCTTAATCGTCTCAGGGGGGGACTTAAAATGGATATTTTTGTCTTCATCTCTAAATAAAAAAAATGTGCGTTTATAATACTTTCCCTTCTCGTCGGTTGGTGGGCCGGTAAAGTAAAAATCTAATCATTTAGATGCTAACCCGCCACCTTGTGTATATACGTGTACGGCCCCGAAATTATTTTCCTATGAACAACATACAAGCTGATAATAGGTTGAGCTTGCCTCGAGAGAGGAGCGAAGTAAGGTGACAGAGCCGAAACCGCGTTAACGAGCTCTAAGGTTAATTGATCTCGAGGGTGCGGTACTGTTTTCCTAGATGGATTTACGCTACGAAAATACAGCCTATAGAGCGAAGAGGCGAGGGCCCGGGCGCCAACACCAAACGCACCTCACTACGCCCCCTAATCGATTGAGACCCATCCGAGGTGCTGCTCGACTTAAGGGGAATTCTTTGAGGAAAATGAAAAATTCCCTATTCCTTTGACAGCGTTTAATGATATTGGATTAAACAATAAACATTAGTGACGACGAACGAATCGAACTCTTCCAATGAGATCCTTAAACCGCTATATTAATGTATTTATTGAATGCAACATGTATACTACTTGCTATCAGGCGGGCACTACGGGTGTAAGGAGAGCTATGTCTAGCGGTTGACTCTGTTGAATGTTTGTAGGACTTATTTTGACCGTATAGTGTGTCAAATAGCTCCAAGAATCGCTCTAGACTTAGAATCAGATGGAGAAAGGAGTAACCATATTTGGTTTTTATTGAGTGGATTTCTATTTACTGTCGCTTTTAAATGCGTAGGTCAAATCTTGGAGTTGTTTGTCAGTATAGGGCGATCCTTAACCCTTTAAGGACCGTGGGACTTATGTGTTACATAACTTCAAAAAGTTTTAAATTATCGAATATGGAATTGTATATAACTTATTTTTTTCATGTTATTCAAACATCTCAATCGTAATATAAGCAAAAAAGTAAATTATTGTTTAAAAATATACCTACCGTTTTTTTTTAAATATGGCAAATGACCAATGGTGATTTTAAATAAATAAATAAAATCATTATGACCACTAAAATAATTATAATGATAGTGAAAAAAGAAGTATTTTTTTTCTTTTAGTACGTTTGATTTCTGCGTTAAATAATAAAATAATCAAATTTTGGAAAAAGTTGTAACTTTGGTTCTATATGGACCACAAGGACACTTACGTATCATCAATTAATACAAAATGTACTGAACCAATTTTCACAAAACATGATAAACATGTTATTTACATCGCCCTTTAACAGTTTTATGTATCGAAAAAATCCATACTCTACCACAAACTAATGGTCCTCTAAGGGTTAAGGATATTTGTCATGTTTTGTATTGTCGAAATAAATCTATGAATTGAATATGAAATATCTTTGATGTGATATGAAACGAATATGAATTGAATATTAAACACTAATGAATAATTATTAATAGATAAATCAATGGTGTTGAGTGTCCCAAGGAGTAAAAAATCAGAAGTTTTAAAATCCATAAAATAAAGTTAAATATTGCATCTTATTTACCACAAAATCTGTGAATTAATATAATATTATTCCATTCATATATACGCTGTAAATCTACGAAGCTCGCATGTTCACCTCCGACACGAATGAAGTCGCCACTAAAGTATTAACCAAGTATGGCTATCAATCACACAACTTCCGGACGGAAAGAAGCCGCGAGTAGAAGTTGGAAAGTTACTACTTGCCAGATTGCCACTGCAGCGTAGGCCCAGAGAGTTTTCCCCCCGCCATTACTTCGGAGACTTACCTGAAACAAGGAAAATTTTTATTTGTTAATCAACTCGCTCATATCAATTCGGTCGTATTGCGTTATGAGAGTTCTAACAACATTCCGGGAAATAAATCTATTTTATCTCTCAACCAAGTTGTCTAAATTATTAAACGAAGCACATTCTTTCGGAAGGCGCTATGCGACATCAAAATCTTATATATAAAAATGGATGTTTATTTTATTTTTTATTTTTTTTAATTTTATTATTGTTAAGGAAACAAACAGCTTTTACAAAACATTGGGTACAAAATTATTAAGTTTCAAAGATAATGCTAATAACATGTTTCCACTTAAATATTAATAATTTAAACACTTAACAGTTTATAAATAGGATAGAAAACGAATTTACCGCGTGAAATTTGTAGCACCCGCCGTTTTGGTGACGTTGCAGCCGCCGTTGTCTAGACTAGACTGAAGATGGTGAGCTTTGACGTCGAATCTCCGTCTAAAACCGAGCAGATCAAGAGCATTCTTACCATACGTCAAGGGCGTGACAGGTCGAATAAGTAAGATGCTAAACAGATTCGATATAAAAACGATCTTCAAACCGACCCAAAATATAGCTCGATTTTTGAGGCCTGTAAAGGATGTAATACCACTGCAAACCCCGGGTGTGTATAAAGTCGAATGCAGCTGCGGTCTAGCCTACGTTGGACAAACGAAACAGCCCAAGCCACGCGGCTGACAGAATACATCAAAGCTGTTAAAAACGTTCAGCGAGAAAAATCGGCGATCTGCGAACATATATTGGATAGCGAAAGTAATCACTGGATGCAGTTTCAAAATCCCATTGTTCTATCCAAGGAACAATTCTACTTTCCTCGCATGATCCAGGATGCAGGATGCGAGGATGGAAAGAGTTCAATTTCGTGTGCCACCACGACTAACGAGGAGCTCTCAAACATTTTCGTTTGTCGCTTGCAATAACAACATCGGGTCGAATAGACCTCTTACCAGAATGTGTCGCGTTTTTGATAAATCGTGTAAAGGCTTAGACATCTTTTATGACTCCATTAATTTAATAAAAGACTCGATCATATGTCCTACTTCTTAAGAGTTCACTAACTTCCTTCCTAATGTACGGTATTATATGATTATTATATTATTATTTTATTATAACATACTATTGTATTATATCATATTATGTATAATAAATATTATTATACAATAACCCATACTTCTATTTTGCTATATCCAAATAACCATATTTACAACTTATTTAATTATTACTTTTCTTACCCTTATATTATAATTAGCTTTATTTTTTTTTTCTTTACTATCAACGTGTTCATGTTATTTCTGTTAATTTGTAATGCAATCATTGCAAACTATTCATAGGATAGTAAATTAGTTTCGTTTGAATATGTTTTTAAAATACTAGTTTCATATATTTACTATCTGTAAGTTTGCTATAAAATAAAATAAAAATAAAATAAATGCCATTGAAAGAAGAAGAACCCCGAACTTCAATAGAGACGACGGCTATAAACTCTCTTCTACGTGGAACCCTCTTATTAAAATGTTCCCGCCGCCGAACGCCGAACGCAAAGACGCAAAACAGGATACAGTGAGTGTTGTGTGCAAGACGGATTTTCAAAATTCCCGCGCTCCGAGCCCGGCCCCCCACCACCGTTATAACCTACGCAGTGGTGGCAGCGGTATGCGGCCTACCCGCAAAACAACGGACTGACAGCTCTTCAGTCTACCCTAGATAATGTCGGCTGCAACGTCACCGAAACGTCGGGTGCTACAAATTTCACGCGGTAAATTCGTTTTCAATCCTATTTATAATGTCACACAACCGCGATAGTCTTCGATTTTATTCTTAACAGTTTTCTATGAAGAATACACTCACATGAAAGGAGGTGGGAATTGCGAAGGGGGGACTCATATAAGTAAATACAATTTTACGTGAATACACGTTCCATAATGTATACATAGTATTGTCATACATATTATTTAAATATATTCTCAAATACATATTTTTAATATTATATTATATAGTGCGATTACAATGATACGTCAACACCGTCATTAATTATTGCTTTTTTAAGAGCGATAGATGACGAATTGAATACGTCAATATCGCCGAGCTGCGTATTATAAATTTTACATACTCTAAAAATATGTTGTTATATCTGTACGAGTTTAACCGGTCGAGCGCCAACAATGCCTATAGGCATTTTGCGTCGTTTGACGGATCCGCTCGTAGCCCTTTCGGCCGCCTCCCATATATATTATATTAATATATTATAATATTCATGACTAACAAGATTAATCATTAGGTAACAAGAGGCAATCCAAGAAGAAACAATATTGTTAGTATTTATTTACAAAATCGAACAAAAAGTTGCGTCGCAGTTTTTTGCGCGCGAAGGCTGGCTTCCGACAGGTTAATAGAATCCGAAACCGTTTGATCGATCACCATGAAAGTTGGCACATATATGTATTTTGTCATGGGGAAGATTTTTATGTGTATCGGCTTTTTTGTAAATTACCACTAGATGGCGCTGCAGCACATCAACTTCTATACCGAACAACCGATCACCATGAAAACTGGTATACATTGACGTTTGAGAACGCATAATATATTCGGGCTATTATCTTTGTTGTGACTCACTATCAAATGGCGCTGCAGCCAACTTCTATACCGTTCAACCAATCGCCTTGAAAATGAGTAGACATAGGCATTTGAGCACGGAAAATATTTTCGCGCTATTCACTTTGTTGTATCTAACCACCAGATGGCGCTGCAACACATCAACTTCTATGCCGCTCAACCGATCGCCATGAAGATTGGTATACATAGACATTTGAGAACGGATAATATTTTCGCGCTATCCACGTTATTGTAACTTGCCACTAGATGGCACTGCAGCCAACTTCTATACTGTTGAACTTACCGCCGTAAGAATTAATAGACATAGGGATATTTGAGCCCGGATAATATTTTCGCGCTATCCACGTTGTTGTAACTTGCCACTAGGTGGCGCTGCAGCAGGTAAACTTCTATATAAACTTCGATCAGCTCAACCTCGCCGGGGTTGGAGGGAAATTATACGCGGGACCGGTGCTGCCGATGAAGATTTGCGTACAGTGGAGCCGGTTACCCGCAAATTCATTCACGTGTGGTCGGTTTCTGCTGATGTTACCACGGATAACATATTAAATTACCTAAAGAAAAGGGATTCTGTGTCACCATTCACAGTAAAAAAAGTGATAAAAGCGAAAGGTAACTACAATTCGTTTATCGTGGGTGTTCCAGAATCTCTTTTCACCACATATATGGATCCCACTTTTTGGCCTGCAAGTGCGATGTTTAATGAGTGGTCCTTTCGGAGTGGAAAACGCACTGCCTATACGAAAAAGAGACGTCTTTCCGTGCAACACTAGTGACATGAATATATCCTATCAAAATGTGCGGGGTCTGAAAACTAAGTTGCGCCAATTTTCTGAAAACGCACATTTAATTGATAGTGATATAATTATTGTAACCGAGTCATGGCTAGACGATTCTGTAACCGATGCGGAGGTTTGCTCGACTGCAAATTTTACTCTTTATCGTAAAGATAGACAAACTTTTGCAGGCGGGGTATTCCTCGCCGTGAAGAACTCCATCTTATCGTATCGCATACCTAGCTATGAAACTGATGGTGAAGTATTGTGTGTGAAAGTTATATATAGAAATGTACCTGTATTCTTTTTTGTAGTTTACTTTTCCCCTAAAACCGCTGATGAAGTATACATGTCTTTTTTAAATAAAGTAGAAGAACTTTTTGTTGCAGATAGGTTAAAAAATATTTGTATTATTGGCGATTTTAATCTGTTTTCTGCGTCGCAACATGTAAATAAATATTTTGATTACTTTTTATCTTTATGTAACTTTAAGCAACATAATAATATTTTAAATTCTAATAATCGATGTCTAGATCTGGTGCTCTCGAATTTCCAACCTGATACTGTTACGGTATCCGAAGCCTCGATAGAGTTGGTGCGAGCTGACGGCTATCATCCGCCGATTGATGTGAGCATTGTACTGCGCCCAGCGCGTACGCATATTCAGCCGAGCGACAATCAAAAGTATAGCCCTACTAGTGGTAATTGTCTATTCCGGAATGAATGGAACTTTAAAAATTGTAATTTTACTCAGTTGTACACTTTTTTTGAAAATTTTGATTGGAAATTACTATACGATTTAAGTAACGCTAACGATTGCGTTGATTATCTCTATAGTGTCATCTACAATTGTTTCGATAGCTGCATTCCAAGCAAAAAACGGACTGCATTGACCAATAGGTATATTTATCCTAAATGGTTTAATGGCGACATTATCCGTGACATTCAATCGAAGTCGTATCATCACAAGTGCTGGAAGCGGACCGGTTCTCAGTTTCACAGGGAGCTTTTCGAAACTTTGCGGTGTAGAGTTAAGCATAAAATAAAAGACTCTTTCAATTTGTATATGCACAATATTGAGACGTCTATCCGAGAAGATAGTTCACGCTTTTGGGAATATGTTCGTAGTCAGCGAACTGCTGGTGGGGTACCCCTGAATGTGGTCTATAATGAGGCTACATATTCGGGTGCTGCAGCCGCTGATGTTTTTGCGAATTACTTCTCATCAGTGTTTCTACCGAACATACCGGCCTTAGACGCTGTCGCCGCTGAAGCGACTATTATGTCGAGTGACGCAAATTCTTCATGCGTCAACGTCCACAGTATCACTAAAGATGATATTCGGTTTGCAATACGCAAGCTGAAATCAGTCCGCACTATTGGACCTGATGGAGTTCCTCCAAATGTTATTAAAGCATGTTGTGAGTCTTTTATACAACCCCTGATGTATATATTTAACAGATCGTTGGAATCTGCAGTATACCCCTATAAGTGGAAGATATCTAGAGTAGCTCCAATACCAAAAAGTGGCGATAAGGTGCAGGTTGATAATTACAGGCCGATTGCAGTGTTATCAGCCTTTCCTAAGCTTTTCGAGACGATTCTTCACCGAGAAATTTATACCCAACTATGCGGTACACTATCGGATGCCCAACACGGGTTCCGTCCTAATCGTTCCACAACTACCAACCTATCCGTTTTTACAGATTATGTTACTGATGAGTTGGATAGCACCTCAAGGGGACAAGTGGATGTCGTGTATTTGGATTTCAAGAAGGCCTTTGACAGAGTCGACAACGATGCGTTACTCCGAGAACTGGCTGCTGCTGGATTCTCGAGTAAACTGTTGAAACTTTTCGCAGATTACTTGGGGGGCCGCCAGCAATTCGTTAAATTTGGCAATTTTGAATCCAAACTATACAACACTCAATCGGGGGTTAGCCAAGGATCAAACTTAGGGCCTTTGTTATTCAACTTATTTGTTAATAATCTGAGTAAAGTAGTCACATCTGCACGTTGTCTAATGTTTGCTGATGACGTCAAATTGTTTTTATCAACTGGAAGTGCTGAGGCCTGCGAGCTCTTCCAGCGTGATATTGATGCAGTTTATGCATGGAGCCAAGCTCGTAACCTTCACTTCAATATTAACAAATGTGCAGTGATGACATACACAAGATCGCCTGATCATCTGATGTATGATTACTCCATCGCTGGATGTGTGCTTCCCAGAGTTACTGAAGTCAAGGACTTGGGAGTTTTTTTCGACCCCAAGTTAAACTTCAAGGAACATATTAGACAACTATCTACAACTTCTTTCAAGCTTCTAGGGTTTGTAATACGGCAATCCAAACACTTCAATAATATTCGGGTTATGCGCACGTTGTACAACTCGATTGTTAGAAGTCGCATGGAAACGAATGCACCTATTTGGAATCCACATGAAGATACTTATACCCTCATGCTGGAAAAGGTACAGAAGTGTTTTTTGAGATTTCTGTACTTCAAGCAGTACGGATATTATCCATTTTTGTATCCGACTGCATTTATCACAGGCATGGTTGGCTATAATTCTCTCTGTCTCAGAAGAGAAATGCTGACCATGTCCTATGTTTTCAATCTAATTCGTGGTAAAACTGATAACCCTAGCTTACTAGCAAAGGTGGATCTATTCATACCAAATAATTATCTCCGTACTCGATCGCACCATCTTTTCGCGGAGCCGTTCTCGCGCACTAACCTTACGAGGTGGAACTTGTTGGCGCGTGCTTTGCGGCGCTTAAATGAAATTCACTCGATGGCACCAGATTTCGATATTTTTACCGCCAACCCTCACTTGTTTAAATTGCAAGCTATTAATTATTTATTTTTACATGATAGCTAGTATTATACGTATCATTCTATTTGTATAGTTATGGTAATATCTTTATTAATTTTACTTTTCAATGCATTGGTTTTACTGTTATGTTGATTAGTAATAACTGAATAAACAAAAATAAATAAAAATAAAAAAATAAAATATCGTTCAACCATTAAATTAACATGGGCTACTTTGGAAGAGGGAGGGGAGAGAGAAGTAGGAGTGGGATAACGGATAACAGAGCATCGCCGGGTAACAATTCACTAGAATTATACAGAGGAGTAAAATCGAATGATTGAATTCTCGAGTATTAACAACATTCATATATTTTTTTTCTGAGAGTTTTATAATATTTTACATACATAGCTATCTTCATTCTAAATTTTGAAATGTCAGTTAATTCGGCGGACGCGCGGACGTTTATTGGAAGGCTGCCAGTTTTCATCCGCGTGACGCGTTACATCGCATGCCGGAAAATTCTTCATGTGAAAATTTCATTTGAAACAGCAGATTGTGAACCATCAGAGCGCGAATGAGAAATAACCTGCCGTGTAAGAATGAGAAAGTGACACTTTTCCAGCCAGAGGTCGCGCCACGCGCGCCGGTGAGACGCAACGCGACGCGTTATGTCATTCATTGTCTTTGGCGTCTACTACCTATACCTATATTACATTTATGTTATAGGTACACGTGCATATATGCTAAATATTTTATTTCACACGTCTGCTATACATAGGTGTTTTTTGCCCTAATCGAGGCAGATTTCACAATAAAGCTTTAGCCCTTTTGTCCACACACGTTTCTTTCGCCGTGAAAATTCACGCTTAATTCGCTGTGGGGTATAGGTATGGATCACATTGGAAGCTTGTTCACAAAAACGGCGGTGGCACCGTCCGTTTTTCCGCTATATTATCCACATGGACAAGCTTTCATAGTGATACGGCTATGGAAGCTTGCTTCCATATCCCACTGACGATACGGCTAATGGGAGCAAATGGGCCCATGCTGGGTTGGCCACGAAGACCCATGTGTTCAGGGTCGGTCACACTCACGGGTCAACACCCATCCGACGACCTCCACGCACGGGGCGCGAACCTGGATAGGACTCTGGCCGTGGTCAGTTTCCCCTGGGAATCAAACCTCTGGCGCTCCTGGACGGTCCGCACCGTGCGACGCAAGCCAATCGATTGTGCACTCTGACTAACATATTAAGTTGTCAACTACAACGGGCGAGCCCGTCACCACAGGACGTTTTAACGATTCGTCGTTCTATCGACCTGCAGTGAGCGTAGAAGACTTTGGACATAACAAATCCGACGTCTAGCTACGCCACAACCCGTAAGAGACCAACTCCTTACCGCGAGAAAGCCAGGAATTACTTCCCAGGCGGCTTGAGAAACTCGCGCCCTTACTTCCAATTGTGACCAGATTTCTCCGGTCTCTCGATTGGTTCCGAGTTCGAGGTCGCTTGCGCGGTCCTCTCCCTTACGGAGCGGTGAAACGGTGTGCACCGAATCTATCGCGGACCAAGGCGTCCTTTGCCCGACTCTGAACCGGGATCGGATGGCCAATGGTTATTCAAGAGCAGTCGCCGTAAGGTAGGCAACCGCCCCCGCTCTATAGGAAACAATACAGTTCCCAGACTCCCCGGTCCTCTCCCATTCCCAGGGGAAACTGGTTGACCCAGTGTCCTACCCAGGTTCGCACCCCGTGCGTGGAGGCCGTCGGATGGGTGTTGACCCGTGAGTGTGACCGACCCTGAACACATGGGTCATCGTGGCCAACTCATCATGGGCCCGTTAGCTCCAACTCTGACTAACAGTCGGGGGAGTCTGGAAGCTGTATTGTTTCCTATAGAGCGGGGGTGGTTGCGTACCCTACGGCGACTGCTCTTGAATTGAGCATTGGCCATCCGATCCCGGGTAAGAGGCGGGCAAAGGACGCCATGGTCCGCGATAGATTCGGTATTCACAGTTTCACCGCTTCGTAAGGGAGAGGACCGCGCAAGCGACCTCGAACTCGGAACCAATCAAGAGACCGGAGAAATCTGGTCACAATTGGTAGTAAGGGCGCGATAGTCGAGCCCGCCAGGTAATTATTACTGGCTATCTCGCGGTGAGGCGTTGGTCTCTTACGGGTTGTGGCGTAGCTAGACGGCGGATTGTTTTTGTCCAAAGTCTTCTACGCTTACTCCAGGGAGATAGAACGACTAGTTGTTAAAACTCCCTGTGGTGACGGGCTCGCCCATTGTAGTCGACAACTCAAGTGATGATACGGCTAATTAAGAGTAAACTTTCAAGGTGAAAAAAACGTGTACAAGAGGGCTAATAGTTCATCGATCGTAGCGAACAGTAGCGAAAATCTCAATGACCGAGTTTTCAAATGTGTGTCCTTACAATACTCGTAGATGAATGTCACTCGTTTTCGACGAGTTAAATTAGGTTTACGGCTCTTTCATCGCCGGCGAACGAACACCCTCCATCCATTCATCACAAAATCAAAGCTTTTAATCCTTGAAAATAAAATCTATTTCAGATAATATTTAATATTTCAATGTCAATTTGTAGTTGCATAATGCAGTTGTTGGTAGTAGTCTGCTAAATGGTCATTTATGCGACGGTCCGTCAAGTGTGCAGAAGATAATTAAAACGCTCGAGTCTATCTTCGCAGGATTCAAAGCCCATGTGTTGCCAGTTATTTAATCTCATTACTCATAACTTCTGTATTCATTATACCCGTCCACTGCGAGCTGTGTACGGTAAAATCGCGGAAACATTCTCTAGATTGAAATTCGATGACACTTTTTAGGTTAGTCAAAAACAGCGTCTTATGACGGCTATATATTTGAAATGTTTCAATGTCTTCAGAAGAAGGAAGGAAGTCCTTTCTGTATCAAGCAAGAGAAAAATCATTACAATATCCTTCAGCGTGGTTTCTTATTTCCCCTTTTTTCGCCGCTCGCAGTCGGCGAAAACGTATTACATTTCTATCGCGCGTTAGCAAACATCTTCCGGCAGGCTTTATTCGCGCCGCTCGACTGCATGGGGCCGGCCGTTCAATAGATGCCTTGTCAATCATTGGGCGTCGGCCGAGCACGAGTGCGGGAAGACGGCATCACGTTCCTACCCCCTCCCAGTCCCTGCCTGCCCATACGGCAGAAACACAGCGTTAAATCTCGCCAAATGGACTTGGCCGCAAGGTAAATTCCACTAAATGAAAAAGGGCCACACAATCTGAGATAGCGACGCTACGCGGCGCTGGAAAGGGAAAATTACTCCAATCGGGCGGCTTAGTAATAAACGAATAGGAAAAATAAGGACGGAGGAATTGCAACCATTATTACGAGACCGCAGCTTAATATATTTTGTATTCGTATCTTTAGAACTGTTGAGTGTTTTTGTTTCTATCTACCAGCGCACTTTAGCACCTACGATTTAAGCTGAAGTAGACATTTGCCATTACTCTCTTACGACTAATTCCTAATTACATTTTTATTGAATCTTATGGCATAAAATTACATAAAATAACAAATTTATAATTAACAATACAATACAATACAATCAACTACTCCAGTAGATAGGCGTTCCCACACTTGGATGTGTCACAAAATTAAATGCTTAAAATTTAATTATTAAAATCATAACTATCATGATAGTTGTCATGGCTGTAATATTATATTCAATATTACCTACTTGCAAATAATCAAAATATACTAATGTCATTAAATAGTAAGAGAGAATAATATATTAAAATAGAAATGCAAATTCTATGTAGAATAATCAATGTAAAATAATTGTATTGTCAATCCAGCAATGTCTTCATATTTTTTAAACATAAATAGATGTATACTAAATTATATGAGAATTAGAATGTCAGCTATCATAATTCCGTTATATTAAAAATTTAACAAATTTTGCTAATTATCAACATGGAAAATAAACTCGGAATTTTCAAACTCCCTTATACCATAAATTGGGTTTCCTACCAAACTATTAATATCATTATAACTATAAAGTCTATGTTTTTGACATCCTGTGAATTAGTGACACCCTTGAAGTGGGTGAATCAGTACCTACGAGCAAATAGGCATCTTTTGATGAAAAAAATAGCAAAAACACAAAACAAAAGATAAAAAACGTCGAAGAATATATATTTGAAAATGTGAAAATTTTAAAAAGTAGTATAAAAATTGTTTAGCGGTTTGCGCCATCTAGCGGTAGGTAAAATATCGTAAGTATTGTTTGTTCAACATTTTTTACCTATTGCTAAATAGCGCAGCGCGCCCAACGCTTGTTAATCATTTATGTATCAGTCAGATTTTTCAAATTATCAAAAAATTGATATATATTTCTGGTTTTTCCTAAATTGTTTTATCAAACGTTGTTTATATGCTCATACTGATTCAAAAATGTTACTAAATAAATTGATACTTCAAGAATGTTTATCAATAGTCCATAAAATAACTTACCTTGAATAAACAAAATTTTATTAACTTAGATACGGGCTGCGGCTGTCACTGAAGCGTGTACTTGTGGCTTAACGCAACACGACGGAAAATTATTAGGAAACGAATAAAATTCTTCACGTGTCGAAATATCTCGTCGGACTCGTACTTCGTGAAATGTCAGTAAATCCGAAAAAGAGCGAAATGGAGGGTTTCCCTTTTACCAAAATGGCCCACAAATTGAAGCGGAGATACATATCGGCCCGCGAATTCACTCAACTATGTAAAAGAAAAATGAAGTCGGCCTGAGCAGCCTAAACGGAGGGTGGAGAGGTGAAATGCGTAGGGCACGCTGAAATATTTCTTTGGGGATATTTTTTAATTATAAAATTAATTCTACTTCAAAATCCTGTTAATAATATTAATACTATCTACAACCTTCGTGGAATACTTTTAAACAATTATATAATACTAGTAAAATATTAACCGATGTTGCCCGATGTATCCTATGTATTGATATATTGCAGCGCCATTTAGTGGCGAGTTGCAACAAAGTAGATAGCACAAAAATATTATCCGATCTCAAATATCTATGAATACCAATTTTAATGGCGATCGCTTGTACGGTATAGAAGTTGAAATGCTGCAGCGCCATCTATTGGCTGGTTACAACAAAGTCAATAGCGGCAAATATTATGCGTGCTCAAATGTCTACGTGTACTAATTTTCATGGCGATCGGTTGAGTGTTATGGAAGTTGATGTGCTGCAGCGCCATGTCGTGGTGAGAATAAAGTAAATAGTACGAAAATATTATGCGCGTTCAAATGTCTATGTATACCAATTTTCATGGCGATTAAAGGAGAGATTTTATTTATTTATTTATTTATTAGTCCACAAAAAAATACACCGTTAGCACTTAACATAGATTGTGTTCTAAGGAGAACACCAATATAAATGATTATAAACTACATAACTTCCAAAATAAAAATAAAAAATAAAAAATCTGAATCAAATTAAGTTAAAATGTAATTCACAATACACCAAAATATTATTACATCTATAAACAAGTAATACTAAATAGTAATTTATAATAATAAACAATAACATATAATAGTAATAATAAACAATCATATTTCATAACTAATAATAATTATTAATTAGTAAAAAAACGAATATATTAAGTACTTAAATAAGGTAAATATAAATATGTGTATATCAAAAAAAAAGTTTTTTTTTCTTAATACGTATATTTATTTTTTAATTGTGATAAATGTTTTTTTCTGTCTCTCTCCTTCAAGGTTTATTAACCATAATGTAAGGTGATATTTTCGTTGTTTGCTGCTAATTCCCAATATGTCCCTTCTACTCGTGATATTAACCTTTCTTGGAGCAAGAAAGCTGTAGTGACGTTGTCCAAAAGACGTTAGACGTTTCGGCACTTCAAAGTCGCCCTTATAACGACCTGATCTCTCACTATTTTCTGGAGAAACACAATATTCGTCTTCATTATTTTTTATGAGACGAAGTATTGCTTTGAGGCAATACAACTGCCTCAAATCAAGCAATTGTGCCTCAACAAACAGGTCGTCAGAAGGGTAACGCCTAGGCTTCCGTAACATGATTCTTAGTATTGCCTTTTGGACAACGTCCACTTAGGGTATAGCAGTTGATGTATTGAAGCGCTTTCAAGTGGTAAGTTACAACAAAGCGGATACCATAAAAAGCTTCTCCATTAACAAGTACATATATGCCGATTTTCATGGTGATCGGTCTAACAGTGTCGGAGTCTATTAAGCTCGGATAGACAGATATACCAAAATCCATTTTTATATATAATACATATATAGACTAGTGGAATATTAGCCGATGTTGCCCAGGTGTCGTTTATGGCGATCGGTTGAACGGTATAGAAGTTAATGTGCTGCAGTACCATCTAGTGGCGAGTTACAACGAAGTGGATATCGCGAAAATATTGTCCGCGCTCAAATACCATTGTGTACACATTTTCATTGCGATCGTTTAAACGGTATATAGACTGATATGCTGCAGCGCCATCTAGTGGTAAGTTGAATCAAAGCGGTTAGCATAAAAACCTTATCCATAAGGAAATACATATATGAGCTATCTTTCATGGTGATCGGCGAACGGTGTCGAAGTATATTAGGCTCAGATATAACAACATCCATTTCTGTGTTATTAAGGAATCGAATTGTTTTGTTTGATGTATGAAAATAAGATGTTTTGCATATAAACAATTACTTGATTTGACTGCAAAATGCGTTGGACAGATATGCGTTTTGGATAGATATGCAGTAAATTATTTAGTGTGCCCACTTTTGCGGATTTCTGTCGTTCGCGCCCACTCCGAAAAAAAAGTAATTCTCCCGCTTATAGTGCCGCGCGCGACATCATCGCCATTACTAAAGTGAAAATGACATTTCCAATTTGCTACCTTTGCTTTGACTGAGGTCATTTTTCACGGAGCATATTCTCCCTATCCCTCTATTTTTGCTTCCATACGGCTGTGCGTATATGTCGCGATACGAAGCGAGGGTAGTTTATTAGCGATGTCACTAGAGATAACACAGGGAATGTGTTGTTTTGACGCATGTAGGTGTTTATATTCGTAGGAATGTAATTAACGATAAGAGACTATTAATGGTTGATTAGGTTTCTAAAAAGCCTAAAATATGTACAATATTCAGTGTCTAATACAAATACATTGTAGCGTAATTAACATTTCATCTCATCCTATTAATTTGACAGTTCTTGCAATCGAAAGAAAAGCAATCTTCCGACTGAAAAAAAGTATAAATAAGATCACAACGAATTCATTTAATTAGGAAATCGAAACGAAATCACTAAATTATACCTTATAACATATTATAAATATGCAAATTTTAAGGCCTAAATGTAGTTTTAAGGAAAATAATTAAAATTAGACGAAGAAAGTTTCGAGCGATGATTTATTCCGCCCGTAAGCAGAAAAACAAGAACCATCAGTTAGGTACAAAAACCATCAGTTAGGTACAGGTTGCCACAAAAATATCTCCCCGATTTAAGGAGGGTGTAGTTAAGGGTGGGGTGGGGTATAGCACCGGAGAGTTTTTTGTTAGACAGCTATGATCATGCTGCAGTACATCATATTTTGGTCCGAAGATTACCGAGCATTTAATTTCGAAGTAATCATTAAAAATTATTTGCCAATGACGTCGCAGACGGCCTTTCACATACAACGCATTTGCCAGTTTGACCAGTGATTTTTCTCTCTGGGACGTATGCCAATGTCCACCAGTACCAAAATCTACCAGTATACCAATGTCTTGCCTAAGCTTCAAGGAAGTAATAACTTACGAAATGGTCCGCTAGACCATTGAAAACAATGGAGAGTGGTTAAATTAAATTTAGTGCTATACGGGAATATTTTTTTATATTTCTTAGTTTTGATTTTTATTAGTTCCCAAATCGGGGAGTTATTTTTGTCACGCCCTGTAATATTAACATTTGTTCTATTCTCTCAGTTAATAAGGTCTCTCCTAAATATTACTACGTGTTTCTTTTATTAAATCTCATCATGACGAAAATTTAGTGATTGTACCTATGATTGATTGTAGTTATGCTGCTAAATCTTCAGTACATACATCGAATCCGAAAGCAATTAAGTCTCCATTGTGTATGATCATTGATGACCTAAACAATAAACAGATCGATGTATTGAGCAATACCATAGGTCCCGACGGGGAATTCCCTAGAGGTAGTCATTAATAATAGCGAACCCTCCAAGTGTTGGTCTGAATCGAAGGAATGGATATCAATTGCCGCTCGCCGGTAATTGTCAACGAGCGAACGCACAAGGTCGGCTCGAACGTGATGTGGGTACGGCTGCGGAGCACGGAGACACATGTAATGGCGGCTTAGCATCGGTAATGCCGTCGGGCGTACCTATGCATTGTTCGCTAGGTGCTGTGATCCGTGCTGAAAGACGGAGTGCTGCGGTTTGTCCATCGGGTGTGATATGCACTGTACAGAGGACGAGGCGTATCTCAATAGCGCGATCGCTATTGTATGTACTAAGCCGATTGTTTTCTTCAATATAGGTATCTACCACCATATCATTAATTATACTATCAATATAATAGATACTCGTATCTTAATGCGACCAAAACCCACTGAGATAGACATCTATCGAATATCCCTATGTTACCTAAAAAGAAAACTTCGCGCTATCTCATTTTTATCATAAATAGTTACTTAATTTGTTTTACTTAGTTTCTATTTTTATATTCTTTTAACGTCAGAATTACCTTAGTACTTATACATCAGGGAGCTAATGGGCCCTTGTTGAGTTGGCCACGAAGACCCATTCTGTTCAGGGTTGGTCACACTCACGGGTCAACACCCACCGGCGGCCTCCACGCATGAAGTGCGAGCCCGGGCAGGACTCTGGCCTTAGGACTAGTTTCCCCTAGGAATCAACCTTCTGGCGCTCCTGGATGGTCTGCGCACCGTGCGGCGTAGGCCCATCGATTGTGCACTCTGACTAACAGTCATGGGAGTCTGGAAGCAGTACTGTTTCCTATAGAGCGGGGGTGGTTGCGAACCTTACGGCGACTGCTCTTGAAACGATCATCGGCTACCCGATCCTGGGTGAACAGCCGGGCAAACGATGTCGTGGTCCGCGATAGATTCGGTATTCACCGTTTCACCGCTTCGTAAGGAAGAGGACCGCACAAGCGACCTCGAATTGGTAACCAATCGAGAGACTGGAGTAATCTGGTCGCAATTGGATATATGGGCGTGAGTGTAAGCCCGCTGGGTAACACACCTGGCTATCTTGCGGTTAAGGCGTTGGCCTCTCACGGGCATGTGATGGACCTTGACGGTGGACTGTTTTGTCCAAGTCTTCTGCGCTCACTTTAGGGAGATAGAACGACTAATCGTTAAAACTTCTTGAGTTGACGGGTTCGCCCGTTGTAGTTGACAACTCTAGTTCTAGTACTTATACATCAGTTATTATGGACTTGTTCACTATAAATTTAATATTCAAGGGCAATTTAAGTTAGTTAAGGCTCCTGAATGTTGGTAAGGCTGCGGAATAATGTTAAGGCTCTTTAATAATATTTATAATAAATAAATGACAGTAAAAGAAACTGATAAGGAATTATAATTCCGAAAAATAAAGCATGCCTTTGTTGTTATGCGACGATTAATTCTGTCACATTTTGTGTTCCATTCATGCGTGATTCCTTTATTGATGGCTACCACACACAAACATTAACGAAACATTAATAAAAATAAAAGCGGTTCAGAAGTGCTACTTTCAATATTCATAATTATTGCGTCGCAATTTAGCGCGTTCACTAATAATGCTCTAAGGGAAAACGTTTCTCGAAGAGTGGAAAAAGGCCTATTCATGCCCTATCTTCAAGCAATGATCACACAGTGACGTTTAACATTACAGGTCTATTTTATAAATTATTTTGAGTATATTAATGAATATAATCGTATTTCATCAATTATTTTCAGCGGCTCGTGTACTAATAGGCTCAGCGAAGCAGCCTTTTTAAAAAGGCGATCTGTCGAAACGAACATGTAAATACGTTTTAAAATTTAAGCACATCGGGGCGAAAAATATTATAAAAAGTTTTAGGACACTAAATTTAAAGAAAAGTGGACATTTATAGGGCACGTACGTCAAAGGTATCATTTCTATCATACAAATTATTGCATATTCTTTAGCCCTTATATATAATAAATATATTGACGAAGTCGTTATTAAAGACTTAATGAAATAAGTTAAAATAGTAGCAATTTTTAAATGCGGAGATAAATAAGACCCAAGAAATTTTGAACCAGTATCCATATTACCTGTATTAAGTAAACTTTATGAAACGATAATTTTAACCAAGATTTTATCCCATCTTATTAAATATATAAAAATAAATTGTAGCCAATTGTAAATAAAACCAAATTGATGGTTGTGCTAACAAGTGCTAAAACCAAACCAAAGCCATCAAGGCTATGCTAGTATACATGGTCTCTAAATAACGCTACGATTGTGTTTCCTCGTGTCGCCAGATTTCAAAGTACCTAGCAAAATTTAGCTTTGGCAGCATAAGCGATGCACTTAGGGCAAAGACTAAAACTTGTCGACATATTCGCAGTGGCGCGCGCGCGCCGGGCGGCAAATAATCCTGGATTGCTGTCGACCAAACGCGTTGTAACCGCTGGCCAAAGTCTGGTAAGCTGGTCGGCCGGCCGCAAGTACAGGGAACGGTCCCGATCGCGGTCACTCATGCAAAATAAACCACTTATGAGAGAGGGTAGTTTCTCGTGCTCGTGGCGCCGCCGCGGCGAGGCGCCTCTGTTTTCCCCCACCTCATTAAAAATGTAACAAACGCCCCGGGGAGGGCGATGAAATCACACCTACGGGAACCGCTCTCGGCATTGTTTTACATTTTAGGTTCTATACGGCACAAATAATTCTCGCTAAGCGTGTTAGGTGTTTGTTCTTAAACGGTTAAAAAATGCGAGGGGATTTGTTCATTGCAGATCGGTGAATGTGGACTCAACTGCATGCGTATGTTAAGCCTTTTTACACGACTGCCCAACAAAAAAGGAGAGTTATACGTTCAGGTTTCATCTATGTATGTTTTCCGATTCTTTATTCCACTATAACTTCTAAATACTCAAACCGACTTAGAAGTGTGTAGTAAGGACTATTGTAATATTTGTCTAAATGTCTAAATCTTCAAATGTAATTAAATTACCATAAATATATCGTGACAGGATAGGTATGATTGAGTAGATTCCGAGAATATATATGTATTTTTATGGATAAATACATAAACAATAAATAGTTTTTAAAAAATCGACAAATATTTTAAATACAGTAGTTCACTTCTTGTAACGGTAGTTGTGTTTTTAACACGCTTTTATTAGGTCGACCTGTATGTAACTAACTATGTAATGGAATCTAAGGTAACTAATTTAACCATCTTCCAAAGATCGTAGCGTCATGAAAATTGGCAGCTGTATGTAGTTCTGATGACAATACAATAATATGGTACTGTCGAACTGATCTGATGATGGTGTCGGAAGATATGAACTGGAAATCCATGATGGAACATCGTATCATTGCTGTGTTTGGACTTGTTATTTACTCCTTTTAATATATTAAAATAATACTTCTTCACTATTGGGAGTACGCTGATAACGACAATATACCGGCATTGATAAACAGCTTGAGCTAAAACATTAGGCACCATTATATTTTATAAAATATCGAAAATTATCCCTTGAAACAGCTTCTTTTTTTAAAATAGTTCGTTAGTACCTTTTGACGGTAAGGTAGATAATAGGCAAGATTTTACTGTACTATAATACACCATGCCGACAAAAATCTGTAAATCGTTGTTTATTTCGCGAGACCTCAGTTTGCCGTCTTTGCTATTTTTATTTTGCCGTCTTTACATTTTTATCTAATGCATTTAAAGTTTATCTTCTTAGCTACAACCTGCCGAAATTAAAATTATTTTATTGTGAATCAACGCTTATGAATCCAGTAATTAAACGCGAAATGCAAGTCGCAAGTTAAAGTTACTACAATTATATATGATCGGGCTGTGCCATCAAACTTTTCCAGGAAAGCAAATCTCACGACAACAGACAAAGAATAGCTCAGAAAAGGATTAACTCAGACCGATAGTACCGAATATTGATTCGAGATACTTTGGAAATTCGGAAGAAAACTGCTTTCGAGCTAGCTGTTATTGCTTTTGTTTGAGGAAATTGGAAGACCAGTTATTGCCAAGACAGCAGAGAAGGCCCGCAGATGCTGGCCTTTAAGGCTGCAAAGCAAAAAAAGCTATGACTCTCTGAAAAGAACAAAAAATATCTACTAAATTAGGTTGTGAGTTGAGTGACATTAGACAAAGGAGGATTGGTCTACTATTGAGTGGCACGACGTGTCAAATGTTGAGGTAAATATTACTTTATCACCTTTCTGTTATGAACACGGGTTAAATTATAAGTATAAACTGACTTGCTATAAACAACATTGAATTTATTATAGTAGAACTTTCTTTAAACACATTAGGTTTTTTGTACTCGTGGTGGGATTTATGTAAGGCGAAATTTATGTAAGGCTTGCCAGTGACGTTCCTTCGTGTCTGAGGATAGACTCTGCTGGGCTGAGCTCGCTGGATAGACTCTGAATCACTGTATCAGTAGAATGTTATTATATCTATAAAATCGAAGACTATCGCGGTTGTTTGACATTATAAATAGGATAGAAAACGAATTTACCGCGTGAAATTTGTAGCACCCGACGTTTCGGTGACGTTGCAGCCGCCGTTGTCCAGGGTAGACTAAAAGAGCTGTCAATCCGTTGTTTTGCAGGTAGGCCGCATACCGCTTCGCATATCCATATCTGTTTATATTAACTATACCTTTTACATTTTATTATTATCCTACCGTTTTATTTATATTATATTATTATTTCTGTAAGTGTATGTAAGTATATATGTACATATGTATATTATATATAATCATATATCTTAAATACATCTATAAAACTCATAATGTGGCTTTCCGATGCCTTTCCCTCTACTTAAAACTGAATTATTTTCCTAACTCCTTGCGTTGTAACAAATTATTCAATTTAATTGGGAAAACATTTATTTGACCTTAGATTCGTATAATGTGTAGTATAAAACGTTTAAGTATAAAACGCTGTCAGTTTTCCGAAGAAAAAAATAAATAAATAAATAAAAATCCCAACATCTTTGCGACTCAGGTTGAAAGACGACGACGATCGTTACAACAACCTGAGATGGCAGGTTCGCCTGGAATATCGACAATCTGGCAAGCTTCTAGACATGAATGCGAAAATGCTCATAGAATGCGAAAAAGCGAAGCATTCCATGTGCTTGACACATTCGTATAGGTAGAGCAGCAGAGAGCAATGAGTGACTAGCGCCCGCGCTTGAACCGGAAGCCACCACGGAAAACCGGTTATACACTCTCTCCTCATTTCCTAAGTGCATTTCTCTCCCCGCCCGGCGCGAGCGCCTCTTCGCCTAGGCCAGGCGTCGCGGTTGCCCGTTGTGCATTCCGTCTTTTTTGCCTGTCCACAATATAAATGCTAAAGAAATGGAGAGATTGCGAGGCGTTATGAAAGCCGCGCACTGTTTGCTTCGTTTTGTCGCCCGCGCCGAGAGATGTTACTTCGTTTATTTATTCTGCTCCCTTCAAGTTCGCACTGCAGCTCATTACAGGAAGACTTAGAAGAAGAGAGTGTCGTAACAAAATGTGAAAACTGTAATATTGTTCAGACTCTTTATTGTGAAATTTCACAATGGGCTTGTTTATTATAATCTAACCATACTATGACGTATCTACATATAATTTGTGTGTAACACGTGTATAATGCATTCGATCGACAGAATTGAAATGCAATTCCGTTAATTTTATCCTAATGGAAAATGGTGACACCGTCGGGAATTGAACCCGCAACCTTACAATGTAATATCAGGCGACGAAGTATCCCATTAAGTTGGACAGAGGAGAATGGGTCTACGAATACGAAGTATCAAATTTTGGTGTAAATATTGTTTTATAACATTTTTGTCATAAACAAAATAACCAAAATATCATATTTTATTATAGTTAATAACCTTGATAGAAGAAAGATGGAAAACATTTCAAAGACACAGAGACAATTTTAAATTAAATTAATGTTTTTATATTTATTTTGCTATATGCTTATTTCTTTTAAGGAATATCTAGTGCCTAAAGCTTCATTTTTTGGACTGAATAGTGTTTTCGCGCAACTCTGTAAGTGTTCTGCTTCTTCGCTGGTGCTGCAGTCAACTACTAAAGCAGATGAGGATTAGGGGTATTTATTAGTGAGTGCCTTTGTACTTGGATTTTTTATTTATTTTTACCGATAACCTTATACAGTAACTCAATTTTATTTTATTTTCTCATAATTAAAGTTCTGCATTGATATTTATTTCATGTTAATAAGGTGCTGCTTTCAATAATAACAACAGCATCGAAGCAATTCCTTTATTTAAACAGGGTGACGGATCAAATGTGGAATATGGTATATACGCACTAATTGGTGCAGTCCATCTCGCTCCAGCGGATCGCTGCCCGGACAACAACTGTAGGAGCAGAGACGTTTCTACTTTAATGCAATATCTAACAGCGGCGTTAGAGCAAGATAGAATTTAATTCAATCGGTTATAGATGAAAAATATATTTAAAAGCTATATACTTTAACCCGGCAAGGCCGTGGTACAAAAAGAGTACGTTAAGAATGTGGAGGGTTATGATAACCCTGTATTTTATTTTATTTTTTGTTTTTATTGATATGTAATGAAAAAACTACGTGAATGAAACTTTCGACTACGTTACTAAATAAATATTTTTTTTAAAAAAAAAGACTATTATGCGTAGACAAGTTTTATTATTTTGAACATACAAAAAGTCTAAAAAATAATCAACATAAGCAGGATTCTCCGTTTCATATTAAATAAAACAACAAAAACAAGCTATTTAATAAAAATAATATTGTTTTAGGGCATTGTATAAGAGATCAATCGTTTTCCATCACAAAACTACTATTTCAGTCTTTTAAGATATTAATCATCTCTCGCAGTAGCACACGGTAGATAAATGTATGAATGACAGTTTTTGCGAACATTTATATATATTCATTATAAACATACATATTAAGCATTGCATAAAACATTGTTAGAGGCCATTTTTTTGATAAATAATGCCTTGAGAATTGGCACAAAATTGCTACGTCGTGGTTGTGGAAGGGTCATAAACACCCTTTTTACATTCGCGCTCTTCTATCTCCATCCGCAGGTGGCGGTCGACTGAGTGGTAGCTCGCTAAGGGAAGGAAAATGCAATAGCTCCAGCTACTGAGAAGTTCGCCGGCGTACGACCGCTGAACAAAATACTGTACACAAAACAAAATGAGCAGGGTCAAATTGACCCATCCACAGCTTCACCGTGTTAAATGGGATTAAACAAATATTCCGTTTCCCTGATAGTATATTGAATTATACATTAATTACATTGCATTCATTTTTTGAGGTTCCATTGAACCTCTATCAATCAATTAAACCTCTATCTCTCGATACCTCTATCAGTCGATAAAAATATATTATTTTCTTGTAATTTAAGGACTAAAAAAAGCAGTCACGTTGTGTCAACACTCACTAGGTATAAACGGCTAAAAAAGTACAAGTTTCTTCTATGTGTATGGTTTTTAAAGTCATCCTGCTCAGGTGCCAGACATCAAAAAATACAATTCAATTAATTAAAATTTAATGAATAATCGTATTAAACGCCCTACCTATACGAACGTACGCGATACGGTCGCTATATTATCGCCCAAACGAAACAACCCGTATTACTACGTTCAAATATTCTAAAGTACAAAAAAAAAAACGAAACCCGCAAAGCGTACATGATACGTTCCTACTGTTCCTACGATTCTAAATACAAAAAGGGTAATAAATGGGTCTCTTGTGTAAAAAAATTGGCTCGTATATTGTAATCAAGTATTGCTAGTAAGAAATCTACTAAAAAAAACAACCATTTTTTACCTAGAATAATAACCCAAAGGTTTTTTTAAATAATAACCCTCGTTTAAGAAGTCTGACGAATTATCAAAAATACGCATGTTTACATATAAACATGTTCCCCGAATCAACCCTTTAATGGCGACTTCGAAGAATTCTCACATTTTTTTCTAATATCATTCTCTCAACGGTAATCCATTTGCTATCAATTTACAACTTGGAAAAAGACAATCAATCGGCCAATCAACTCTCGAAACGGTGCTAGAAATTAAGAATGTTTTCTCTGCTTTATTAATTCGATTCATTTTTCTATTATTAATTATAAATATCTCTTAATTAATGTAAAATAGTAACATATGAAATTAACCAACAAAATTAATCAATCCTATTGAACAGAATATTTATTCACCGTTGAAATTGTTACCTGTGGTGCTATTTTCCTTTGTATGTATGCTTGTCAAACGCATAAACGTTCCTAATTAATATCGACTACGTAGGTATCGGCAAATACATAACCCATATGCACAGCCCTCAAACGATTCGCCCCATTCGAGCTGGAACATAATTATTGCTCAGATTGATGTATAAAGCTTCCCGTTAATGTTCAACGGACTTTCAATTTGTGGAACAATTTGCGCGATTGGATCTGCTATTGCTGGTATTAAATGCGCCTGTGGTTGGCTGATCGTACAAGTCGATCATTATAGCTTGAGCCGGTTGAATATTAGTACATGAGAGATTATATGCTCATATACAACGCGAACTAGAAATTGTGTAAATAAAAAGAAATAATAGGATGCTGTCTCTTTTTACATATATGCGTGACCGCATGCGAGTTGCGAGAAAAAGAGATAACATCCCCTCCTGAAAAACGATCAGTTTTTTAAAATACAATTCAAAAAATATTGTACCAATAGTGCTGGGCAATCGGCTAGATGATTCTTGTGGTGGTGTAATATTTTCGAGATATTTACAATTTTTATTCTGAATATTTGTCCTGTGTCATGTCCTATTAGGTGTTTGACGGATATCGCATTATATTGTTTTATTTTGTAGTTTTCCTAAAACAAATACTTTACTTAAATTATGCTTTCCGATGTGTTAATACATACAATCGTTAATATACACAATCGCTATGATTCATGTCACAAACAGTCGTCAAAATTAGTGTAGGTACTTAGTTCGAGATCTGGCGATCGATCAATTCGAAAGTCTATCCCTATTATTTAAATATGTGAATATTCTTACACCTCGCCTCATAGCAAAGGCTCTGCTATACCATTGTGGTATATATATATTTTTTTTAATTCAGTATTACATTATATTTAGATAGGTTTCCCATCTGATAATAATATGAACGATAATAAAGAAACTATTCGCATCAAACCACTTTTTAGCATTAACAAATAATTTGTGGCGGATAAATATTAAGTTTACCCGATATTTCTTTTTATCCTTAAGGTTACCAAATAAATGAATTAATTTTTAATTGTTGTTTTTTAAAAGTAAATTCCGTATTATACAAGCCTAATAATCTATACATATAATAAGAACGTAACTGTGCCTTGTCTGAAAATAAAATATATGTTTTTTTAATACTTGGAAAACTTAATTTGTGAGATGTAGAAATCAAAACAGAGATTTTTATTTTTCCCGTCTTTCTGTTTGCTCCCTCAATACTTCAAAACTTTTGAACAGATTTTGATTCGGTTTTCACTTTTAGATATTCGAATGTCCTTGAAAAAAAATATATTACGCCTTTGTATGTTTCTTTTTTATACAGGTTTGTCAGTACGGGAAAATCTTAAACGGGTTGAGATGGAAGAATTGTTATATTTTTTACTTGGGTGCACTTCAAACAAGATAGAATTTAAATATTTACTTAATAGGGGACGATGCTTAAACAAAGAGAAATCTACGAGGATGTTTTGCACAATGTAGAAGTCGATCAGGAGTAATATTTTTACTTGATGCGCTCGAGGGTACCGTTAAGATGTCTGACCAACGTTCTGTTGATCGAAGTCAGAAGATAAAGCAGATTTGCGGTCAGGGAAGCATCCCACGCGATCGATAAAGCGGCCGATGTTTAGGACACTAATCGACGTACAAAGAAATTAAACCCCTATCCGTGGAGTATCAATAAACAGCAACAAGGGAAAAAAACTGCAAGAATGTCGACTGATCACGTCGGATAAAAGCATGTAGGCCCATAAGAATGCTGTGGAAACTGGAGCGAATGCTGCGGGACGTGCGGCAAAGTAAGCTCCTATTTTGCAGACATATCCAGCAAACGCTTTTTGTTGCGAGCAGAGGAAACAGAGCTTACAAGGTCAAGGCTTTTTCAAGTGCTCACCTCTTTGAAGCCGAGCCCAGAAAACGTACCTGACTCAAAACACGGAGACTCGGGTAGGAGCTCGCACGACTCGAGCAGCCACTCATCCACCTACTCATAACCATGATATTTCGCCGAGTATCTCATTCAGTACGAATCGATCAGCGTTTCGATTATCGAAGGCTTTACACGATTAGCCCGGGAGTGCAGCCACTCACAGTCAGGCGAATCAACAGGAAGCCATTGCTCATAGTGTCTGCCGTGGGAAGTCTGATATTGGTGCTTTATTGGGGATATTCGTCATCTCCACAATGCGGCGCAGGGGATATCGTCTCCCTGTCACGTGGCTGCTTTTTGGGGACAGACTGCGAATCCGTCGGAGGAAATTAAATATTCCCGAGTGAAATATCGCGTTTTCGATGGTGACACGCGACAGGCATTGAGCATTCTGAACAATTAATGATTTTGTTGCTGAAGGAATACAACCGCAGCTCATAACATACTCATCTATAATCGATTTCAATGTCTGGTGATTTGCACTCAGTTATATTTTTGAGAAAGTCAACGACGATAGAGACTTTAGACAGATTTTCAGCTGCATCAACTATTAAAAATTTATAGAAAAGCAAAAAAATTACGGTGTACCTTATACAACGAAACAACATACGTAAGTACACTCATTATATAAACAGTAAAACCAGCTCAATAATTAATCTATAATATAAATTTCTCTAACGTTTCTCTCGTTGTCATCTTTCAAAAATTGGTAGACACCAAAAATATGGTTTATGCAGTTTTCTCTAATGAAGGCAATATATTTTGTTGAGACAGAAAACCTTTTAAAATTCGCCACGGTACCGGGCGAATAAGGAGTATCCTTGCGGTGTTCCGTGAGGCTACATTTAACGCAACTAAGCACTAATAAATAGTGAAAATTAAACGTAACCTATTGTATGAGCAGAGAGGTAATGTAATAGTATAATGGTCGTAATTCTGTTACCGGCTACAAACTCACGGCGAGACGTCTCATCGATATTTCTCGCTGAGGTCCTCGAGAAACGAAAACGACCTTCACACTTACACAATGTACTCATTTGTCTACACGTTCTCATCCGATATGGATGAAATTAACTCTTTATCGGCTTTCATACTTTGTATTTAGCATATATAGTATGTTTTGTATATATTAATTTCGATTCGTTAGTGACGGTTTTGGCTACGAGTCTCTTACTCGAGTGTAACTAAGCTTTTTTCTATGTAAAAAAGTATGAAAAACCAACTCGAAAGTATATCAGGAGACTATTCTCGAAAACATTATGAAACACCTACCTCGTGCTTTATTCATAGGCAAGCAATTGGGTCTTCCAGTAGGACTCAGCTGTAGCCCAAATGGCCAACATTGACTTCAATTTCAATTTCAATTTATTTCCAAAAAAAATCTTAACAGATTGTAGAAACTTAATATTTAGGTACATTTAAATTACAGTCTATTAGTCCGTTTTTACAATATTTAAATTTATCACCACGTAGAGACTTCATCGTCATAAAGTTTGGCCCTCGTCCAGCCCAGAGGCTTGATTTTTCAACCGATAGATAGAGTGTCGCATACTAGATGACGTCATTACACTAACACTTCTGGATTCCACTATTACTTCTGGAAAGGGAATGACGCCACGGTGACGTTCGTCTCAAGAGTCGCCTCTTGCGTTCGTTCGTTCATCTGCCCGTGACCCAAGTGTCAGTCCACGAAGTCAAACGATGCGAGAGTCGAACACGTATCGACCCTTTGGTTCGAACGATTCAAGATTCGAACTCGTGCCGACTCTTTCGTTCGAGTCGACTATTGACTGCTCCATGGGTATTGCATATCTGTATGTGTAATCCAAATAAAATCGGAAAACTATAATAAGGTACAGGCAATATTCAAAAATTATATACACAAATTATAATTACACCGTTGATACTTTGTCAAAAAAGTTAATAGCATATAATTTAAAATTATGTGAAAACGCATAAAATCCAAACTATCTCAGCTTGACCCATTTTGACCTGGTTTATTATTTTTTACTGATTATACTGCCAGATAAACCAGCTGTATCGACTATCGTTCGACTTTGGATTGTTCACTATTAGCGCATAACCGACTCTGCCATCCAAATAATCATTCGAACATATTGTTTGACTCCTAAAATTGTTGGAAAGAAAAGTCGCCTACTCGGATACAAGCACGAGTTGTCCGTTGCTAAAAAGTCGCCCGTCGCTGGGAATGCCCAAAAAAAATACACTCTCTTACAAATTCTGGAATACACATGTTGTTCTGAATGTATACTAAATTATACATGTGAGAATGTGGTTCATGACGCAATCGACGATTGGCTCACACCATATTTATCTTATGGGTCGATGCGACTTGCAAATGGCATTTCTCACTTAGGCAAAAAATATTGAAACAATTGTTATACAAAGTTTTATTAGGAATTCAATTTAGATATTTTGAATCATTTTCGAGAGAGCGTACCAGCGAAACGCCCTCTCTTAAGCCACGGAGATATATGGAAAATAATCGCAATTATATGGGCCTTACTCCACTAACCTCGGAATATAAGTAAACACGAAATATATTGAATATAGACGGTATAAGCCTCCCGCTATGAATAATATGAACGCATGCATAGAATGTAAAGTTACGGCGAGCACGGCCCTGTGACACGGCACAAAGCACTCTGTGAGCCAATGAGCTGTGAACTAAAATGAATTTAAAAACGGCAAGAACCAACGCACGAAAGGAAATGCGAATAAAATAAATGTACTCCGTAGGGGACCCCAGCGGTGGCGGAGGAGGGGACCATAAAAGGCTGCAAATGTAGGAGAAAATGCGTTATGCTGTGTCCCGGTGCAGAAAACTGTCTTCTACATATTGATGCTATTCCTGCAAATGGAATTCGGCATTTGGAAATAGGCACAATACTCGCGGCTACGAAGCTTCGGTTTATCTGCTATATTGATACTTGCGTTGTTTTGCATTACGATGTCATTATTTTTATGACATCTTTTGGGAATTCCATAATTTGTAGGCACAACGCTGCTTTCCACTCACTTTATAGTTTATTATATTTATTTATTTATTAATTTATTAGTTTATTCACTTATAAGTAATCAACATTAAATAGAATAACTTTTATGTGCTATAAAAATATTACTTAATGAATATTACATTGGTTTTATAAAAAAAGACAATTTATGCAAAAATGGCGGACTTATCGCTACAGCAATATCTTACAGTCAAACATTTGATAAACTAATTCCTAATTGTAATCGTATAATACACACAGAAGTGTTGAAGTTAAATTTAAAATATTTTTTTACAAATATATGTCAATAACCAATATATGCCAAGGTTGCCCAGGAAAGGATAAAGGAGAAGACAAGGTGAGGTATTTGGTTAGTGGCTGTGTGGAAATAAATGTTTCTTCAACAACTTTTTGAAAGTGTGCAATGGAGACGCATGCCTGATAGAGTGAGGGAGCTGATTCCATAAACAAGGAGAAATAAAGAAAAACTAATGCATTGAAAAGTAAAATTAATAAACATATCACCTAGTAACTATACAAATGGAATTTCGTTTAAAATACTAGCTATCATATAAGAATAACTAATTAATTGACTATAATTTAAACAGATGAGGGTTGGCAGTAAATTATATCTAAATCTGTTGCCATCAAATTCAAGTTATTTAAGCACCGTAAAGCACGCGCCAACAAGTTCCACCTAGTAAGATTAGTGCGCGAGAACGGCTCCTCGAAAATATGCGGTGCGATCGTGCACAAAGATAATTATTAGGCACGAAAATATCCACCTTATCTAGTCGGCTAGTGTTATCAGTTTTACCTCGAGTCAGATAGAAATTTATTTGTGTATTGCTTACGTTCAAATGCAAGAGCACAAAAGAAAAAAAATACAATTTAGGAATTACCGTCTAAATTTAGGTATAAATACATCTTTCTGAGCCCAGGTGAAATAGCGTATAAATTATTTTAGCGTATCACTATTTAATACAGGATACTTTTATGAAACATACTTATTATGAAAATATATCATCTCTCTAAGATACCTCTATTACTGGCCTCTTGTCCAGATACGTTTTATTGCCGTGAAAATCTACCTGTAATTCACCGTGTCTAGGCACGGTCGTCAGTGTTGTATGGAAGCTTCATTACTATGGAAGTTTGTCGACGGACACGGCAGAAAAATGGACGGCGCCGCCGCCGTGTCTGTAGACAAATTTCCGCATAGTTATCTATACAACGCTGACGACCGTGACTAGACACGGGGAATTAACCGTATATTTTCACGGCAAAAAAACGTATGTGGACAAGATAAAACTACGAGGTAAACCTCATAAGAATAATTTGTTTATTCATTATAATTATTGGCGTTTTAAGTATGTGATTATTAAACATTTATCTTTTATTTTGTCTGGCTTTGGTTATTTTTGGTATTATTTTACTAATTATTTTTTGCATCAGTTTTAGGCTATTGATTTCTTTGTTTTTTTATTTTGTTCTCAATTATTTTTAAAATTTATATTTTGATTTGCAACTGTATTTGCAATTTTGGATGAATAAAAGACTATTGACTATACATGAACTATTGTTTACATACATTCAAGGAGCGTTGCATTACGCTCAACTAATAAAGAAGAGATAATACCTTATACATACCAATGTAATACTGGGTAAAATGTTCAACAAATAGGCAATTACCCCAAATTCATTGCAGATTGTTTCCGCTCTCCCGAAAACTGCACAAAGCGGATCCGTATAACGTTGCACTTCCGCATCGTGAATGGGGAGATTTGCCTCGCTTAGCCGTTTACACTGAAAAAGGATCGAGGCGGAATCTGTTTAAGGCGGATTTGAAATTCAGTCGATTATGCGCCGCGGACAATAGATTCTGTGCTATATTCATGAAGCCTGCGTGTTATCCTCCAAGTGAGTTTATAACCTTATAGAATATTTAAGAGATACAGGGATTTTATGGAGCGGTTTCGACGCGGTCAGCGCGGTGTGAAGTGGATTCCATAAAGGTTAATGATATTATGAATACCTGAATGAATGCTTAAGCATAGTATATATCATTTCATTGTTCGTGAAGACATTATATACCTATATTATAACACATTTTGGTAATCATAAAACCTATCGAAATGAAGACTGACATGCGATCTACTACAATGCCATTAATCCGTAATCCGGAGTGGGTAATGTGGGTATGTAATAATATTATGATGAAAAATATGAGCGTAATTGGGTGGGACTCTAATTACGCTTATTAGCGCAGTCAAATAGGAATAAAGTTCGATATTTGACGGAAATAACTGATAATGTTTTAAACAAGTCAGGACCAGTTCCGCGATGCATGTCACGGCTGACGGTCGTTTATCTATGCATTCCAGGGAACCCAGGCATTCCATTGATAATAATAATAGGTAATGATGTCCTCCTCGTCGTGATCCGACGACGGCGACCTCTTCGTTGACAGGACTTCTTCGAATATGCGCGCGAAGTGACTCGTGAATCCCAGTTTGTTTTTGAAGAAGTCACGACCCACCACCAGTGCACTATCGCCGCAGATCTTGGGTACAAGTCCGGTCCGATAATTCAAAAACTAGAGGTCATCTGCGCGTGAATGATTTATAGTGAGTAAGCGGTTGCGCTGGTGCAGACTCACTCTCTCGTCCCTGCAATCCGTGCGCCAATGGAGCGGAGATCCGCCACGATTGGAGGAAAGAGGGATGCAGTTTCTGGCCGCCGGTTTTTAGCCCTCAACCGGACGCCCTAGGCCTTCCACGATGCCGTGCTGTCCCGCCGGTTTCCGCCAACATCCGTCGCTTATCAGCTGTCGAGTTGCCTTCTTCGCCGGGCCAGTCTTCGTACACTATGCAGGAGGTATCCGCAATCAGACCTGTCCGCCGAAGCGTGCAGGCCCCCCTCGACCAGGTTTAGTCCACGAGGCCGACGTGGTTTACCATGGTGTGGCTGCTGCGTGTACAACAGCTATTTTGAGCCACTGGTGAGAGATTTGTAGAGCTGTTTGAGTTTGAAAATTTAAAATTCCGGCTGGAGTAACCTGGTTTGTCGAAAACTTGTGCTTTTTCGTGTTTGAAAATTTGAAATTCCGGCTGGAGTAACCTTGTTTTGTCGAAAACTTGTGCTTTTTCGTTTCACCGCGATGATAGTCAAAAATGTGTTATAATCTTCGGGGAGGCAGGCTTCTTCTGTGTCCAATTTAATATTATTTTACGATTTTATTTAGGAAAAATTCACAATTTGCTGCTGTCACTTCGAATTTCGAATTTGGAATTTCAATAGGTATATATAAACATATAGGGTATATATAAACATATAAAAATAGGTAATACAAACAACGTATATAACTTTTTTTGTAGATAATTTTATAAGCTTTCTTTTTATGTAGCGCATATTCCGATATCGCTAACAGTTAGCGAGATATAAGCGAAAAACTGAATCCCAGCGCCATTTTTCCAAGATGGCGGTTTAATCGTAACATATAGAGGAGAGGAGATTAAGTATTAAATAAGATAAAAACGCATTGACCGAGTGAATTTTGTAACACTTGAAATTTCGGAGATGTTGCAACCGCCGTTTTCTAGGGTAGAGTTTCTACCCGTTGTCTACCATAGGAACCGCCGTTGTCTACCCTAAGACAACAAGGCTGCAACATCGCCGAAACATCCGGTTTTTACAAACTTCACGCAGTAAATTCGTTTTTATCTTAACTATAATGTCAAACGCGATAATCTTCGATTTTTA